>CM018048.1:18053554-18653554 GCA_008638375.1 Nyssa sinensis | reverse complement strand
GGTCACCAAACCGGATGGTTCACAGTGATTTGAACCGGTTCAGCCCACCGAACCCTAGAACCGTTTGGTTTGAACCCTAATTTAATGGAATTTATATTTAACCCCCCAAATGTTTCTGAAAATTACGGATTAACCCCCACTAATTTGGGAAATTGTACTGTGGCCCAGAACATTGAGAAATTATTCATTTAAGCCCCTGGAAAATTCATTAAATAATAAAATAATTATTTAATTATTTTATTAAATAGGTAAAATTACGATTTTACCCCTGGACATTTAATATGTCAAACGGAGTCCAAATGAAGCAAATAAATAGTGTATTTCCACCATTTCAAATATTCTGGACTCAATGGTACAGTCCAAATTAGGAAATTATGTACCGAAAAATACAGACCTGTAATTGACAAATGACTGTACTACCCCTGAGGGTACCCAAGCCCAAATAAAAATAAAAGACAGTCTATTCTGATTATGTCGGACACTCTGGACCCAATGGTGAGGTCCATTTTATGAACTGAGGTGCCGAAAAATATGACGCATGAAATTACCAAAATACCCCATATACTGTACGAAGCCCAAATGAAGTCCAATTGGGACGAAATTAATACCAATAGAAGCCCAGATACTGGTGAAACTGTAAACATGATTAAACGATGATTCGGAGTCAGAATCTTACAAAACGTAAAATGACCAAAATACCCCTGAGCACAATAAGTGCAAAGTAGAGGCCAAATAAAGGTCAAACTGATCTGATAAATTATCATAGGGATAATTATGAACACTGAAGGGCTAAATAAGACTCCGAGACAGTCAATGCGTAAAACGAGAAATGACCGATGTGTCCCGATGACCAAAAGCGGATACCAAACGAAGTCCAAAGGACTTAGAAAATTAGGTACAAGATATTTGGGACATTCTGAGGACCATGATAAGGTCCGGGATAAGAATGGCAAAATTACCATTTTACCCCTAAGGCTAAATAAGCACCTAACTGATAGCAATTTAAGTCTAAAAGACTTAGAACTTCATATATAGAATATATGGGATATTCCGAGGACCACGACTGGGTCCGGGACAAGAATGGCAAAATTACCATTTTGCCCCTATCGTTAAAATAAGAACCTAACTGATACTGATTGGAGTCTAAAAGACGTATGACTTTATATTTAAGATATAAAGACCATTCTGAAGACCTTGATAGGGGTCCGGGGCAAAAGTGACAAATGACCGTTTTGCCCCTAAGACTGAATAAGTAACTGACTGATAACGATTGAAGTCCAATGACTTAGGTTATAATCCTGATGACTGCTAAGCCTAATTTAAGAATAAAATAGCCCCGGATGAAACCCGATGAGAGGGCGAGAGGCTACTAGGTTATCTTAGGTAATCCGATAGACACCTAAGATGACGAATAAGACCTGAATGAATAAATTCTGATCTGTCTGTGATTGATGATGATTGTTCAGGATATACATGGTGATGCCTAACGTACTTGGAGGTTGTCAGATTGTTTATGCAAGGAGATGACTGTAACAGTTGTGAGTAACCTTGACTCCTGACTTGGTGTATAAGCACACTGCCTAGTTACTGTATTTTAAAAATACTGTACTGTACTGTTCTGTCCGATTCACTGATTTCATGCTTTTACTTAATGCATGATTTTTACTCTGTCTGGTTTCTCTGCTCTGTACTGAAAGAAACCGCTGTTTTTTTTTTAACTGGTTCTGAAAAGAACAACTGATTCTTGGTACCATCTCAGTCTTGAGCACTATATGAGCATACTGCACTGTTTAATCTGTGCATACTGTACTGTTTATTCTGTTATACTGTTCTGCTCTGCTCATCACTGATCTGTTCTGTTACTCTGATGTTTTAACTGATCTGTTCTGTTATTCTGATGTTTTAACTGATCTGTTCTGTTATTCTGATGTTTTAACTGATCTATTCTGTTACTCTGATGTTTTAACTGTACTCTTGTTTTTAATACCGTTTCAAATGAACGTGTTTAACTAACTATTATGTTTGATCTGTCTGACCTGTTTTGTTTGATCTGTTCTGTCCTGACCTGTTCTGTTTGATCTGTCTGACCCGTTCTGTCTGATCTGTCCTGATCTGTTCTGTTTGATCTGTCCTGACCTGTTCTGTTTGATCTGTCTGACCCGTTCTGTCTGATCTGTCCTGATCTGTTCTGTTGATCTGTCTGACCTATTCTGTTTGATCTGTCTGACCCGTTCTGTCTGATCTGTCCTGATCTGTTCTGTTGATCTGTCTGACCTGTTCTGTTTGATCTGTCCTGACCTGTTCTGTTTGATCTGTCTGACCCGTTCTGTCTGATCTGTCCTGATCTGTTCTGTTGATCTGTCTGACCTGTTCTGTTTGATCTGTCCTGACCTGTTCTGTTTGATCTGTCTGATCTGTTCCGTCCTGATCCGTCCTGATTTGATCTGTCTGATCTGTTTCGTCCTGATCCGTCCTGATTTGATCTGTCTGATCTGTTCCGTCTTGATCCGTCCTGATTTGTTATGTCTGATCTGTTCCGTCCTGATTTGTTATGTCTGATCTGTTCCGTCCTGATCCGTCCTGATTGATATTGTACCAGTTTGTTCCGTCCTGTTCAATTTCGATATGTCTTGTTCTCATAGACGTATTGTTCCGTTTTGTTTTGACATGTTCAGTTTCGATATGTCTTAATCTGATTGATGTATTGTTTCATTTTGTTCCGTCATGTTCAGTTCCGATATGACTTGTCCTAATTGATATTGTTTCATTTTGTTCCGTCATGTTCAGTTCTGATATGACTCGTCCTGATTGATATTGATTCGTTTCGTTCCATTGATGATATACTTGTATCCTTGATTGATATACTGTTTCCACCCAGTTCTGTCTTGTTTCGTTCCGTTGATGATATACCTGTATCTCTGGTTGACATATTGTTTCCGCTCCGTTCTGTTATGTTCCGTTTTGTTTTATTTTGATTTGTCAAGTTTTATTCCGTTCTGTTCGGTCATGACTTGTTATGTTCTGTTCCGTTCCGTTCTATTATGTTTTATTGTGATCCGTTCTGACCTATTCTATTTCGACCCATTTTATTCTGACCCGTTCTATGCTGACCTATTTGTCTCTGATTGATATATTGGCATCATTTACTATTCTGTTCTGATTTGTTGTGCTTTGTTTCATCCTGTTCTGATTTGTTATGTCCTGCTCTGCTCGGTTCTGCTTCATCCTGACCTGTTGTGTTCTGTTCTGTACGGTTATACTTGATATGGTCTATTATGTTCTGTCTGTCCCGATCTGTTGTTTTATTTTGTTCAGTTCTGCTTTATTCTACTGAAACTGCATTTAAAGTAGATTCATAAAACTGCTATTTTAGAAACAACTGAACTACCCTTGTGTTTTGTAAACAACAATGGTTTGAAACCCATGACAGGGAACCTGTGTTACTCATTGGGCTTTTCGAAGCTCACCCCATTCCCTAACATTTTTCAGGAATGATATCAATTGGATCTGATGGCACTGATCTGTGGAGACTGGATTATTGAGGATTGATTCTGTTTAATCAGGTGAGTGATGTAATACGACTGACTTGACTGATATGTACTGAATATAGATATGGCTCATGGATTTAAACGGTACTCTAGAGATTATAGTTCTGCTCTGTTGTTATATGTCGAATTATAGATATGCTCTGAGGTTGAGTTGTTAGTTGTTGGATTTTAGACCTGCTCTGTGTGATACATATCCTACGGTGGATACATGAGTTGCATTCCCGTGATAAAAAGAAAAAAAAAAGTTTTAAATTCTGCTGCATCTGACCCTACAGTCGGAGTGCAATTCACTGGAAAGTTCAGAAATTGCCTTCGGTTGGTCGCGTGGCGGCTAACTGGCATCACGTCCTCGACATCCGCGTAGGGTGGGGTTCGGGATGTGACATGCTAGAAGTTCTAGGGGTTGACATTGATGATGAGTCCTAGGTTGATATTATCCTTGAGTCGCTGCTTGACTCTTTTAATCAATTTAAGCTCAACTACAACATGAACAAAATGAATTTAACTTTGGCTAAGCTTTTGAACTCTGTACAAGCAACAGAGGGTATTATCAAAAGCCATCCTAGTGATCATGTGACTGAGGGTTCTTCTTTTAAGCCCAACCCAAAGGTAAGGGCAAGTGGAAGAAGAAATAGAGCCCCAAAAACTCCAAGGGAAATATGGGTCCTAAAGGGGGTGTTGGAAAAGGGAAGAAATAGGCAACCACTAAGCCCAAAGGAAAGTGTTTCCACTGCGGGGTCATGGGGTATCGGAAGAGAAACTGTCCAGATTATCTAGCCAAGAAAAAGAACATGGGTATAATCGAACCACAGGTATAACAAAAGGATAATCATAGGATTTTAATCTCAAAGAGATCATCTATCAGACCCAAAATAACATAGTTCATAAAGAGGTTACGATTGTAATAGGGATGACTGAACAAGTCAGCAGGCACAAATTTATCAACATATAATATTTAGTTGCCCAAATCAAAGAGATTCAAATTGAATACAAAGATGGGCTTCAAGGTATATTTATCATTCAAAGATAACATCATCAAATCAACAAATAGTGTGGAATCAAACATATACAAATTGAGTCAAATGTATAAAGTCATGCCTGTAATAGCCAAAAAGTAATATCTGTTCTGAGCTATGAAAACTCAGTAAGTAATACTCCTTTACTCTACCATGTGTACAGGTTAATATAGAAAAACATAATCCATAAAGAACTAGGATAATGCAATATGCCAGCCAGTCAAGAAATATAAAACTCAATATCAGATGATAGGAACTCAAATGTTAAAGCAATAAAATCTGTTCTACTAACAATATCATACTACTCTAGCCATGAGCTGTCTCAAGTATAAATTGTATACACTCAATAAAAAGTTGTGAAATCTCATGATCATTTATAATGAAATAATATAATCAAGCTGTGAAAATCAATAATAGATATTGATAACAACAAATGTGGATGCACTTTAACTTGGGGCCTGGCATACCCCTTAAGATCATTTTGTTCCCTTTCTCCTCGATCTCTCAGCCAGGCACTAACTCGTCGGTTCAGTACTTGCCGCGCAGATCCCACTTTAAATGCCATTTTAATTACCACTTTTGATTCCATTTTCTCGACCCATAGGTCTAGTAAGAATCAGATGGAGTTTGTGACTGAGCAGAAATTCGGCTACAATACAATATATCGAGATCATGCTAAATCCCATGAAAAGTAAATGCAATAACACTATTCTCAACAACAAGAATGAAATTGTCGCCTTAATAGGCCAATGTAAGCTGCGCTGAGATCATAAGTCTTGCCCCTCGAGGCCTATGTACTGAGTGTACGAAAATCATGATCAAGATATATAACAGTCAATAAACACTTTCCACAAGATAGAGCAATATCAATGTGGACTCAATAATGTTCTGGCATGTATGGAATACAATAGATAATATAAGAAAAATTGTTGACATGGTTGGGAATGTAACACATGCAGAGATCAGACATTTACTTACTTCTTGAATTGTTTCCTTTCTTTCCAGTAAAATCAAGTCACCGTTCGTTCCTCTTTGAAATCCCTATGCATCAATAGATAGTATATCTCAGTTTACCTTTTCATAATCTATGTTATTTATCAAATTTTATGCCTCTTTACTATTGGTTTCTCTTTTACTAAAATAGACTCTATTATTGAGTTTGGAACATCGAAGAAAGTCGGTTTAGGCTTTTGCGGAACTCAATTTGGACATATGTGCTAAAAACGGCAAAAACGGTCATTTTGCACTTTTACGTGTCTTTTATTTTTCGGAACCCCGTCTCGCAAAACAGACCTCACCATTGGTTTTAGAATGTCTGAGATAGTAAAAATAAACTAACAACTTATTTAATTTTTGTCACGACCCGAAACCCACCCTGTGTGGATCTCGCATCGCGACTGCCACCCTCAGGCCCGGAGACCCTTGGGCGAAGGCTCACATAGGCAGCGGTATCGAATAGATGTGTGACATGCGTTTTTCGGAAGCGTGAAAAACTTTTTTCTTTTCTTTTCTTATTTTTAAATTACGCACATCCGTCCAGTACTGCCGCTCCATACATAGCATACATGGTTACACATTTAGAGTATAACTAAAACTTAAGGACTTATAACATTAATACAAAACATGTTCGGTTGCCCTGAGGGCTTAATACATATTCTTACATTGTCTACTAATACAAAATGTACTACTAGAGTTCATAGGTTTCTCAAAAGAAACTACTTAAACATATCTTCCCAAAAACAGCTAGACTCATCACCATCATCCTCGAGACCTTGTCTGCTGTGAATCACCTGAAAGGGGGGTCCGAACAAAGTCCGGGTAAGCTAATCTAAGCTTGTGAGCAATTCCAGTATTCATCATGGGGTTTTCAATTAGCAGTGGTTTAGTATATAAGAGTTTGTAAAATAATCACCGCCAATTGTTCGTATACTTTGAATACAGAATATATGCATTCCTTAAAACATGTAGCTTTAAAACATTTAAAGTATTCAAGCTAAACTTATACATATGAACTTCAACTTCAAAACATATAACATATCATGTATTTCTTAAATAGAGTATATAAAACTCAAAACATATGCATATTGAAAATGAGGGTAAAGCCTGCTTCCATTCTCAAAACATAACATCTTATCACTTCTCTTAGTGGAATCTATTTCGAACCAGACTCCCATATTACGTATAAATGGAGATATCTCATCTGCCTGGGGGATTAGATCCTGCTACCGGGCATTTCACATGACAGGTCAATGAGTCCCAAATGAAAACCCAAAATACTAACTATGTGGTTCGCATGACAGGTCAATAAGTTCCAATGAAATCCAAAATACTGACTATGTAGTTCACATGACAGGTCAATGAATTCCGATGAAACCCAAAATCCTAACTATGTGGTTTTTGACAGGTCAATGAGTTCCGGAGAATCCCAAAATACTGCCTGTGTGCTTATGCACCATTATCTTATAAAACATTTATCATGTGACTCTTCTCATAGATACTTTTCATAACTTCGTAAAATTTTCGTATACGTGAAATGAGCAAATTCAGAATATTTAACAATAATTGCATTTTAACTAGACATGCTGAAAAGTATTTGAAGGAAAAACTGTTGCAGAAACCAATCACTGAGCATGTCACAATGGGGTTATAAAACGGAACAATTAAAAACTGAATCATGTAAACACTAAATTTGGAATTTCAAACATTTCATATCTTTGCATTTAAAACCTTTTTAAATCCATGGAGTTAAATCTCCACTTCAAACACAAGGTTACTCACCTTGGTCCTTTAGGGTTAGTGCTAATAATGCGCTTTCCCACTTTCCTTGTAGTTCCTAAGAACAATTCATAAACATCTTATCAACTTCACATTCATTGTAATATCATCTCGATATTCCTCAACTTATGCTTAAATCGTATTAGATCCTAAAATGATTTCATGATTTCATATGTTCTTAACTTAACTTGTACTCTTAACCTATGACACAATTTAATGTGTTAGAAATTGAATTTATTTCACTTTATACTCTTCTGGTAGCTCCATTAACTTTGAATTGAAGTTATTTATTTGACATATTTACGTGTCGTGTCTTTTCGTATTTCATTTCTCGTATACGCCTTAGTATTAGTACTTTGGCATTACTCTAATTTATAGTCATCTTACAGATGCTATTCAACAAATTTTATGTCTTTTTTTATTTTAGACATTTCTTTTAGTCGAATAGACTCCACCATTGAGTCCGGAGTGTCGAAGAAAGTCGGTTTAGGCTTTCCTAAAAGTTTATTTGGCCTTTTGTATGTAAAAGGGCAAAATTGTCATTTTATCATTTTACGTGTCACATCTTTCCGTACTTCGTTTCGTAATTTGGACTCCATTATTGAGTCCGGGATGTCAAAGAAAGTCAATTTAGACCTTCCTTGATTTCATTTTGGCTTTAAGGGCACTAGGGGTATTTTGGTCATTTTATCCCTTTACGTGTCTTTATTTTTCGGGACCCCGTCTCGTGTCGTGGACCTCACCATTGGACTCAGTAGGGTCGAAATAATAGGAATACATATATAACTTATCCCATTTGGACACCGGGGCATTTCGTGAATATTTAATTTAATTAATTAAATTAATTAAATTAAATTAATTAAGTATAATATATATATATATATATATATATTGGTGGCTAAATATGACCTGATAAAATGGGTGGCACACTGGCCAGTGTGTCACCTCCCACTCTCATAAATACCACGTTCGAATCCTGTTAGGTGCGGTTGCACCTTTTAATTTTTTGGATTTTATTATATATATAATATATATATATATATTCCATTCTTATTAGGGCATACGCACACGAGTGGCCAAGTGGAAAAGGATGAGAGTTGGGCGTGAGGGGTCTCAAGTTCGAAACCCCGTAGCAACACATCCCTTCCCTTTTCTTTAAAATTTAAACAGTTTTACATATAAAACTTATTAGCCCCAAAACGACGCCGTTCCCATAATGCGGTGGCCATGCTTATAGCGTGACATGTGTCTGGGTTAACCCAGCCTTAACCGAACTCGATCAGGAATCGCCCGAGACGACTCTTGAGTTGACTCAGGGTCGTCTTCTCCATCTCGACCCCCACTGTAACCCTAGTTACAGTTTTCCATTTCTTTCAATTTCGTGGATTTTGGCCAACTAAAATTCTACTATTTTCATGTGGAATGTTCCTAAGGCATAACTAATCAGATTCACATTCATTTTGGAGTTCGAAATGAACTCATTTTCTCCGTTTCAACCTTGATAATCCGAATTGTAATTCGGTCGTAAATGTTCATTTCTTGTTCATTTTTCATGAGGTTGGTCTTGTTTTGATCCTTAGTTCAAGGGGTTTCATTCCCCATTCGTAAAAGTGGGTTTGATACAGAGTTTAGGGGTTTGGGTTCCAAACCCGTAACCTGCAACTCGATATTTGAGGGTCACTTCTTAAGTTTCATGATCGTAGGTATAGGTTTTTAAAACACTCTTGGAGTCTAGTTGAGGTTCCAATAACCCAAACAAGGTTTTGTTCACATGGTTTCAGACCTGCTTCAAGCAAGGTCCATCTATGGCCGTAGCTTCTGGGTCTTGTGTTTTTAGGTGTTTTCAAGCTTAAAATTCATAAGTAAACAAGTCTAAATATGTTCTACGTATCATATATATAAAATGAAAGCTTAAATCAGTTTATACATAGAGAAATTCTAGAGAGAGAAAAATGGAAGCCTTAAGTTTTTCTCACCTTTTTGTTTCGGTTTCCTTCTCTTTCTTACTCTAAAACCCTTCTTCTATCTCCTCAGTTCCTTTCCTTACGATACAACATGCAATGCATGCTTGTTTCTTTTAAAGAAGAGAGAACCGACTTCTCTCTCTCTCTCTGTCTTTCTGACTCCATAGCCCTACACTAGCCTTCACATCTCATCAATTTAACTTTCCATCCAATTAATTCTTGCTCTTCCCCATTTTTGCTTTATCACCAAGTGGGTTTGACCTTTGTAAATGATGTGTATATATATATATATATATATATAATACAACACACACAACACATGAGAACACACACTGCCGACACACACACACACACTGTGCACTGTTCACACTAGATATTTATTTTAATATACTTTTTATAATTTGAATAATATGTTAATTATTTACATATACATACTTATACATGTACATGTGCATATATATATATATATACATGCACACATTTGGCTCATATACACTCACATATAGATATTTATATACCAAATATATTTTATCTTGGGTACATGTATTTATAGTTATACATACACTCACTTTTATACACTTTATAACATACACACACAATACACCATAAAGTGTGTGTTTATGTGTTCAAATTTATTTAATTACAATTAGAATTAATGATTTCATATAAATAAATAATTATTTATTTATTTAATATTTATTTAATTAATTATTTCCTTTGGTGTAAATATTTTTACACTAATTTTCTTTAATCTCGAAATACGTGCCATATGACCCGGTATCCCGGGTCGGGATATTACAATTTTGACTTCGCGTCATTTTACCATTTTAAAATTAATTAAATTAATTAATATTGTAATTATAATATATATATATATATATATATATATATATATATATATATTGCGGTGCAACAGGAAGCACGGGCTTGGCTGTCCAAGTGGGTTGGGTTTGGGCTTCCTTCCATTAGGTCTCACGTTCGACTCGTAGAGGCGCATTTGTGATTTTCCTAGAGCCAAACAATGGCTAGTCGCTAATCCTGGAATAAGATATCCCATTTCCCAAATTTAATCCCAATTTAATTTCCTAAGACTATAACCAAACAGTCCTAATTCGATTTTAATTAAAAATGGTCTTAGCTTAAACGACACAGCTTTGAGCCAATTAAGCACCAAACGACACCGCATCACCTGGCCCTGTTCACTGTCTCTCTCAATTTTCAAGCGATGCTCCGGTAGGGTTCTGGTGGATCTCTAGCGTCTTCTCCGACACCGGCGACTTTATTCCGATCAGTTTTTACTTGTTTTTTAATGCAGTTTTATTCCATTTTTCCCAATGATCACATATTTAACTTTAGTTTTTGGTTTGGACCCCTAAATCTTTACGAATAAGGAAGAAACCGTAGCTCCAGCCAATTGTTTTCTTGAAATTTCATGCTTAGTCTTTAACTATTTTTATTCATTTCTTTTCAAAATTTCTTCATGTACTATAGAGGATTGGTTCCTCATCATTTGAATGAAGTTTAAAGCCAAAATTTACAAAAACTGAATTATTCTTGTGGACTTGCAACTATTATTTTCTACCTTAGTGCTGCATCATTTTTCCTGATTTTTCTTGAAATGTAATCCTCTTTTTATGTTCTACCAGGTCTTATATCTCAAACTAAACTAACATCCCTTTAAAATTTAAAACAGAACTAACATGGCATACCATTTTTCTGATTTTCTCACTTTCTCCACTTCTAAGCCTTCTAAACTCCTCAAGTGCTCTCAGTTTCTCCCTTTTTCTCTTTTATTTTTTGTTTTCTCTATCAACTCACATGCCTATATATATATATATATATATATACACATAAACACATTACTCCACCGCCCTAGTCACTCTCAGTCCTCTCTTTATTCTCTCTCTCTTCCTCTCACTTCAAGCCCTCTTTGTTGACTTCCTATTTTTTCTCTTTTATTTTTCTCTTTTTCTATTTTATTTTCTTTCCCACTTGCACAAATATCTCACATATATATATATATACCATGTATATATAACACACACATACTGCACACCAGCTGACACACACACTTGCACACACACCCTGTATGCTCGCTTGCTTGCATGCTTTCTTTCTTTTTCTTTTCTTATACTGGTATTTTAATTCACATATATATATAATATAACATATTATATATACATATGTATAAATACCTAATTTATATATATCTTATACATATATATACATTCATATATATATATATATATGTATATACTAAATTCTGGTTACGTATACATACACTGATATTTTATGGACTATGCTTATGGGTGTATGTATGCATGCATGGGAATACATGCGTGCACGTATTACTAGGCTAAGTTCTAGGTTGCTCGGGCGTTGTCCGGCATTGACTGTATAATTGACACTATTCATATTCCAAAATCGTACAGTACATATGATATCATGATATAAAGCTTAAACAATTTGGTTTACAACTGATAGTACACTACCCGACCCGGCTTACCTCGATTTACGTGCTAACTCAGGTCAGGGTATTACATTCTTTCTCCCTTAAAATAAGTTTGTCCCAAACTTAGTACATACTAGGGTGGAAATATAAGTACTAAGATAAAAATAACTGAGGATACTTTGTGCACATATCGAGGCATATACTAACCTACGGGCATGATTTTCTATACGGTCTAAGTTTCTTGTATAGTGGTCCTGGATACTCAGGGTTACTTGCAATTTAATTCTTGTATATTAATTATCATATATCCCTCTATTGGTGAATCATGTTGTTTGTTTCGAATTGTGTGTCTATTTCATACATAACTTACTATGATAGCTCAGGTCCTTTTTTGGTTTTTGTATTTATCGACTAGGTCTGTTCGTACTTATTGTTGTATATTAAGTATCATGATGGTTCGGTACATTTTTGGGTCTACTATTCTTTGTTTGAATCTGGTCTCGGTTTACTTTTGGCACTACACCGATTGGCTTTGTAAAATCTCGGTATTATTATTTGACTCTTTAGGACATAAATGGAATTATTCTATTTTATTTGGATCGGGGTATTACATTCTACCCCCCTTCAACTGAGTTTTGTCTGCAAAACTCGAATGCTCATAATCTAGAAAATACTATTCTCTTTTCACGAAACTCTTTACATTTTTGGTTCCCCCTTTTAAATCTATCTTTTTAGATTCATACCATTCCTATTTTGGATCTCATTTCAAATTTACCACTTTTAGTCATGCAGTCTATAACATTTCCCGTTTAGATCCCTTATGTCTATCTATCTCTATTTAGATATTTACTGTCAAATTCACTACTTTTCAATCGTCACATCTCTAGCTCTGTGTTACCCTCTATCTTCCAATGAGTACTAACCGTTTTCTTCATATATTATGGAACGTAATTTCACTTTCAATATTATCACAATATAGAGCAATCATTTAACCATAAACATTAAATCCATAGTTTAGATATAGTAATTCAATTCTCAACAATTCCCTCAATATAGAACAATCATCAAATTATAACGCAATAGTTATCAAGTACATGCTTCCATAAGGTAGAATAATCATCAAGGATTACTAATTTCAATATCATTATGATCCTTTCCAAGTTTAACTACTATCTCCCAGTCAAGCCTCGTTTATCTGTCTATATCATTTATTGAAACTTCCTTCAATATTTTCAGTATCATAATCTCAAGAATTCTCCTCATTTATCTTTAAGTACACTACTATCCTTAAAGATCACTAGTCAATAATCATCAACTTTCATTTAGCATATAGTATTTTCTTCCAAGACTATTGACCTTAATGCATAAACTTTTTACCATCCTCTAATAGTCTCAAATCATTTAATCATTTTAAATTGTCAAATTCTTTCTCATATCAACTAATAACTGTGCACTTATGATCTATACCTCATATACTCTATGTATATCATTCATTGCTAATCATTTCCCCGATGTATAGCATTCATCAATAATGACTCTTCCAATAGTATAGAAATGGTTAACATGTAACCTAAGAGTTCTATTTCTATGTTCAACTAGTAGTTCAATTTTTAAATCAATCTAATAGTGAATACCAAAAGCAAAATCAATACATAAAGCTAGCATGTGGGCATGCTATAACTAACTAGAAAATACATGCGACTACTAGTGCAATAGCCTGATCATCTCCCAAAATTATCCGTTGTAAAAGATCAACGGTCAAAATTTATATAATAGTCTATCTATTATGTCAGAATCTATCTACTGACTGACTCTACTTGGACATTTATAATACTAGTACCTGAATCTATCTCCCATGAACCACTGTGTCACCTAAGATGCTTTGATACCAAGCTGTCACGACCCGAGACCCACCTTGTGCAGATCTCGAATCGCAAACCCTGGCCCGACTTTGGGTGCCGAACCGGGACTCTCTCAACTTGCTACACAATCAGTACTACTAACATGCAACAACTAAATAGCGGAAGACTTAAACAATTAAATAGATAAAAGCTGCATGTAATATAATTAATGTTCTCAAAACGTGGAATACAAAATTCTTATACAACTGTTCATCCCCAAGACGTGGATAACATGAGAGAGCTACAAGACTCTCTGTACTAAATATTACATTGCAACTTCAAAAGAAATGTCCACCTCTAGCTATCAGGCTCTACTGTTTGTTCTCGATCTATGTGCCTAAAATAGCCAAAAAGTAGTATCTGTTCTGAGCTATGAAAACTCAGTAAGTAATACTCCTTTACTCTACCATGTGTACAGGTTAATATAGAAAAGCATAATCCATAAAGAACTAGGATAATGCAATATGCTAGCCAGTCAAGAAATATAAAACTCAATATCAGATGATAGGAACTCAAATGATAAAGCAATAAAATCTGTTCTACTAACAATATCATACTAATACAGTCACGAGCTGTCTCAAGTATAAATTGTATACACTCAATAAAAAGCTGTGAAATCTCATGATCATTCATAATGAAATAATATGATCAAGCTATGAAAATCAAGAATAGATACTGATAACAACAAATGTGGATGCACTTTAACTTGGGGCCCGGCATACCCCTTAAGATCACTTTGATCCCTTTTTCCTCGATCTCTCAGCCAAGCACTAACCCATCGGTTCAGTACTCACCTCGCAGATCCCACTTTAAATGCCATTTTAATTACCACTTTTGATTCCATTTTCTCGACCCGTAGGTCTAGTAAGCATCAGATAGGGTTTGTGACTGAGCACAAATCCGACGACAATGCAATATATCGATATCATGCTAAATCCCATGAAAAGTAAATGCAATAACACTATTCTCAGCAGCGAGAATGAAACTGTCGCCTTAATATGCCAATGTAAGTTGAGCTGCTGAGATCATAAGTCTTGCCCCTCGAGGCCTATGTACAAAGTGTACAGAAATCATGATCAAGATATATAACAGTCAATAAACACTTTCCACAAGATAGAGCAATATCAATGTGGACTTAATAACGTTCTGGCATGTATGGAATACAATAGATAATATAAGAAAAACTGTTGACATGGCTAGGAATGTAACACTTGCAGAGATCAGACATTTACTTACCTCTTAAACTGTTTCTTTTCTTTCCAATAAAATCAAGTCACCGTTCGTTCCTCTTTGAAATCCCTATGCATCAATAGATAGTATATCTTAGTTTACCTTTTCATAATCTATGTTATTCATCAAATTTTATGCCTCTTTACTATCGGTTTCTCTTTTACTAAAATAGACTCTATTATTGAGTTTGGGACATTGAAGAAAGATGGTTTAGGCTTTTGCGAAACTCAATTTGGAATCTATGCTAAAAAGGGCAAAATGGTCATTTTGCACTTTTACGTGTCTTTTATTTTTTGGGACCCTGTCTCGCAAAACGGACCTCACTATTGGTTTTAGAATGTCCGAGATAGTAAAAATACACTAATAACTTATTTAATTTGGACTTCGGGTCATTTTACCATTTTTAAATTAATTTAATTAATTAATATTATAAGTATATAATATATATATATATATATTGCGGTGCAATAGGAAGCACGGGCTTGCTTGTCCAAGTGGGTTAGGTTTGGGCTTTTTTCCATTAGGTCTCACATTCGACTCACAGGGGTTGTGCCCTTACGCATTTTTTGTGATTTTCCTAGAGCCAAACAGTGGCTAGTCGCTAATCCAGGAATAAGATATCCCATTGCCCAAATTTAATCCCAATTTAATTTCCTAGGACAGTAACCAAACAGTCTTAATTCGATTTCAATTAAAAATAGTCTTAACTCAAACGACACAACTTTGAGCCAATCAAGCCCCGAACAACGCCACATCACCTGGCCCTGGTTCACTGTCTCTCTCGATTTTCAGGTGATGCTCCGGTAAGGTCCCGGTGGGTCTTTGGCGTCTTCTCCGGCGTTGGCGACCTTATTCTGATTAGTTTTTACTTGTTTTTTGATGTAGTTTTATTCCATTTTTCCTAAGGATCACATATTTAACTTTCGTTTTTGGTTTGGACCCCTAAATCTTCACGAATAATGAAGAAATAGTGGCTTCGACCAACTGTTTTCTTGAAATTTCGTGCTTAGTCTTTAACTATTTTTATTCATTTCTTTTCAAATTTTCTTCCTGTACTATAGAGGATTGGTTCCTCATCATTTGAATGAAGTTTAAAGCCAAAATTTACAAAAATCGAATTATTCTTGTGGACCTGCAACTGCTATTTTCTACCTTAGTGCTGCATCATTTTTTTTTGATTTTTCTTGAAACGTAATCCTCTTTTTATGTTCTACCAGGTCTTATATCTCAAACTAAACTAACATGGCATACATTTTCTGGATTTCCCTTGAACTCCCACTTCTGTTCTCCACTTCTAAGCCTTCTGAACTTCTCAAATGCTCTCAGTTTCTCCCTTTTTTCTCTTTTCTTTTCTGTTTTCTCTATCAACTCACAAGCCTCTCTCTCTCTCTCTCTATATATATATATATATATATTCATAAACACATTACTCCACCGCCCTAGTCATTCTCAGTCCTCTCTCTATTCTTTCTTTCTTCCTCTCACTTCAAGCCCTCTTTGTTGACTTCCTATTTCTGATCTTTTCTTTTTCTCTTTTTCTGTTTTCTTTTCTTTCCCACTTGCACAAATATCTCTCACACACACACACACATATATATATATATACACCATGTATATATAACATACACATACTGCACACCAACTGACACACACACTTGCACACAAACCCTACATGCTTGCTTGCATGCTTTCTTTCTTTTTCTTTTCTTAAACTGGTATTTTAATACATATATATATATATAATATACCATATTATATATACGCACATGTATAAATACATAATTTATACATATCTTATACATATATATACATTCATATATATATATATATGTATATACTAAATTTTGGTTACATATATATACACTGATATTTTATGGACTATGCTTATGGGTGTATGTATGCATGCATGGGAATGCATGCATGCACGTATTACTAGGCTCGGTTCTGGGTTACCCGGGGTTGCCCGGCACTGATTGCATAACTAACACTATTCATATTTCAAAATCGTACAGTACATATGATATCATGATATAAAGCTTAAACAGTTCAGTTTACAACTGATAGTACACTACTCGACCTGATTTACCTTGATTTACGTGCTAACTCGGGTCAGGGTATTACAACTCCCACACAGCACCCATATAGGTTCACCATGTTAGGATGTGTGCCCTCATATCCAAGACATTTTATTATTATTTAATAGATTTGATTTATTATTGAGTTTCATTTTACCATATGTTTGAATGTTGCTTTATATCATGAGATGACTAGTCCTTGAATTATCATTAGGACTAGTTCATTTGTATAAATGAGATTTATACACAGGAGATATGAACTACTTATATAGGCAATTCTAGAATTGTTCGCAGCTATTGATAAGACTGAACATCTTATCTGTAAAGCTGTAATAAAGTTAACCTTTATGTGATAAAGTGGTTTATCTCAACCATCAAAGTAGTGGACTCTAGGTTATTATATTGGTGTATTAGGAATACACTGAACTAGATCACTATAAGAAACGTATCATTTGGAACTGTCATATTTAATGAGTTTCTTATTTACTATTCGTAGTAAGCTTTTAATCCTGAGAGGATAATGAACTCAAATTCTTAATAGTGATGACTTTGAATTACCAATGAGTGAGGTCTTTTAGATCAGCACCTCGATATCTTGGGAAGTCATTAGTTAGACTGTGGGAACACATATTCTCAAGATGGAATCTACACTTTATATATTAGAGAGATGGATATCACCTTTGTACTAATTCAATGGGTTAATCATTGAAATTCGGATCTGGTCTTTTTTGAAAATTATTTATTGAAATGATGACCAATTGTAAGTGATTAATAATTATTGAATTAGGTTCTTGAAATAATTAGAGAATTAATTTGATAGTATAACATGGAACCCTGATTATTAGGATCCATATAGAAGGGCCAACTACAGAAGTATAGTGTATATGGTTTTACTCTATTCTACTAAGTTGGAGTGCAATTTCAATTATATAGTAGAGTTAATTTAAATTGATTAGTTAATTAAAATTAATTATGAGATAATTAAGATTTAATTTACTAATTGGGAGCTAACTTAGTATGAACTACTAGATCCCTTCTCTTGCCTTAATTAGGTTAAGCCTTATATATCATAAGTTTTTGTGCTAGACAAAAGTAAGAGGCAGCACACTCTCCTACGATATGGTTTGCCTAAGGGAAAATAGGAGAAGACACAGAGAAGTAAGAGAATGAAGATTTCATCAATCTCTTCAAGAAGCCTTCTTCAACAATCAAGATTATCAAAAGCAAGATAATTATAACCCTCTTTTCCATATTGTATGATTCATATAAAAAAAAAAGATCCAAATAGATTTTTGAAATTGCTTCCACTGTGGTTATGAACCCAACACACCACTCATCTTTCGGTTCCTTTGAATAGCACCAAAAGATCTTATCATCATATCAAAATTTCCTCATCAAGATAATGATCCCAAACACTGACCCGTAGGTCATCAACATCAAAAGAATCACGATAGGCGTTTTGACAAACACAACCCTGAGTACTCACAAATAATATTATCAACAAAAGGATTCCACAAGGTATGTGCATAAACATAGGTTCCAAATGTCCACAACAAAAGGGATTAAATGATCACAAAGAAAAGATATAGCTAAGGAGTCAAAAAACTCATAAATATTCACAACAAATAGGATATCAACAAATCACAAATTTTCACATTATGAAAACACGATAATTAATGGCTTTTGGACTTGAAGTAAGTACCGATACACAATTTCAAGAAGCAAAGATTGGTAGCTATACAAGTAAGCCACATTGGTAGAGTAGAAATCCACATATTAGAGTTCAGGTTTATTTATATTGGGTTCTTAGCATTGCATGCAGTAAAAGAATAAACTTGGCTTGTGGAAACACCATATGTAAAAGAGAGTGATCCACTTACCTCTAATGCAGTCCTATATCAGGAAATCCGTGAGTTTGCCTTGCCTTTGGAATTCCCTATATATCAGTAAATCCGTCTCAGAATTAATGCTATTCAACAAATTTTATGCCTTGATATCATAAGTATCTCTAGCACTAATTTAGACCTTACCATTGAGTCCTGAATGCCGAAGAAAGTCAGTTTAGGCTTTCGCGGAATTCCATTTGGACTTTTGTACTAAAAAGGGCAAAATGGTCATTTTGCACTTTTACGTTATTTTATCCTTCGGGGGCCCATCTCACAAAACGGACCCCACCATTAGACTCAGAACGTCCGAGATAATAAATTTTGACTATTCATTTGCATCGTTTGGGCTTCGTTTGACCTATATTTGAAATAGGGGCACTTTTGTAAAAATTAATATTTTATTAATTTTCCTATTTGGGCCTTAGTGAGATTTTCTAAAACATTTGGGGCCGGTTCACAAATTCTCAGAGTTGCGGTTTGGACCAGTTGGTTCACAACCAGAAACCCTAAACCGGTCTGCCCCCTTACTGAACCAAACGGTTCAATCAAATCTTGAGAACCGGAACAAGATAACCAGTTCTCCTATGCTATCCATGGTTGGAATAACCCCAATCCCAATTTTCATATTTCTTATCACCGTAACCAAACAGTCCAATTCATTTAAAATTCAAACATAAAACGACACAGTTTCACTTCCCATTTTATTTCCGGTCGGGTCCTGACCCAATCCGAACTCGGATCCGGTTTAATTTTAACCTGATAGCCTCACGACTTCACGGTCGTCTTCCCCATTACTCCGGTAGGGTTCCAGTGGTGAACAGTCGCCTTCTCCGATGACGGTCACCGATTTCCAATGGATTTTCCTCCCGTTTTGAATGCCGTTTTACTCCCCACCACATGGGGATCATGAATCCATCCTCCGTTTTGATCAAGACCGTCTTGATCTTCACGAATATGGGTTTAAAATCTCCGGCCGATTTTTCGGTCAGAGCTTCATTTCCATTTTCATGACTTTTAGGTCACGGTTTTCACTCAAATTTCATCCTAAACGTTTTCTGCACTTTAGGGTTTATTTTCATAAACTTAAACTAAGCTTTTAAGCATAAAACTCGTGAAACCCGTATTATCACTCCAACCTGCAACTCAACGTTTCTTACTGATTTCTTAATCTTTTTCATTCATTCTTTTTGCAATAAGTTCCATATTTCATGCTGATTTAGACCTTATAAATAAATATAAGTTTCATGCTCTAAATCATAAAAACAGAACTCAAAACACTAACTTGGGTTTTCGGTTTAAGCTCACTGTGACCCTCCAAACCCTTCTATTTCTGCTCCTGAGTTCCTTGACAATGTTCCTCTCAGTCTCAGTTTCCTTTTTGTCTCTCAACTCACTCTCGTATATACCTATATAAAGAGAGAGATTCCACAGCCTCTCTCCCTCTTTCTCTCTCTCTCTCTCTCTCTCTCTCTCTCTCGGTTACTCCCCCTTCTATGGCCCCTTTTCTTGACTTAGGTTCTGGTATTCCCTCTGCCAAATGCAACTTTGCATTTATTGGCTTGGGAGACTTGTGATGTACACATATATATATATATATATTATACACATCACACACACACACACACACCTCACCCAACCGAGACACACACACACACCCACATACACTACACCTGTATACTACCCTTGGCAGTTTTCCTTTCCTTCTTTCCTTTTCCTTTTAAATTCTTATATATATACATATATACATAAATATATGTATAATACATTATATTATACATATATATATACCCATAAAATATATATTTTATACATGTATATACATTCATGTGTAGGCGTATAAATCTATTTTTAATCATATATACATACATTCATTTTGATCGGTCTACTCACCTACGTACACGTATGCATGCATGGGAATACTTGCATGCACGTATTTCGATGCAATGTCCTGGGGTGCTCAGGTGTTACCCAGCCTTGGTTATTCATTTCCATCATTTACAGTTTCCAGTCATTCATTTCCATGATATACATATCTTACCGTTCAAGTTACACTATTTAACCGACTTACCTCGGTACATGTGCCGTATCCCGGGTCGGGATATTACAGAAGAGTTACGCTGACACTAGGAGACGAGAGTTGGAGTTCACAACAGGTGACTATGTGTTTCTGAAGGTGTCTCCGATGAAGGGAGTTGTTAGATTTGGCAAGAGGGGGAAGCTAGGGCCATGATACATTGGACCGTTTAGGATTGTCGATCGAGTCGGACCAGTAGCGTATCGGTTAGCATTACCATCTGAGTTAACTCACATACATGATGTATTCCAAGTTTCGATGCTAAGGAAGTGTGTGCGTAATCTAGATCAGATAGTCGAGCACGAGCCACTGGATGTTCAGGAGGACCTGAGTTATATTGAGCAGCCAGTACAAATCTTAGACAGGTGAGAGAAAAATCTACGGAACAAGGTCATTCCATTGGTGAAGGTTTTATGGAGGAACTCTCGACTTGACGAGGCCACTTGGGAACGAGAGGATGAAATGCACGCTCAATATCCCTATTTTTTTGCACCATGATTAAGTCAAGTTTGGGGACCAAACTTATTTAAGGGGGGGAGAATGTAATACCCTGACTCAGATGTAACCGAATAAGCCATGTAACCCAAGCCGTTGGGCTTTTTATTTAATGTTAAATAAAATGGTTGGTTTGAAAATTTTAAAATTCGAAAGTACAGATGATGCCCGGGCAGTACCGAGCAAACCACGAACGGATACCGAAATAAAATAAAAATAAAAATAAATGGAGTTTAAAATAAATAAAATAAAATAAGTTAAGAAAAAAAAAGAGGTAAAAGATAAAATTTAAAAATAAGATAAGAGCAAAGTAAATTAATAAATAAATATAAATATAAATCAGATATTCATATGAGTATATATAAATATATATATAGATTATACGTGTAATATATGTATGTGAATATGTTGGATGGTGATGTAGGGATAAGTATGTATATATATATATATATTATATGATTAAGCTATATATATATATATATATATATATGCAAGATAAAGGAAAGGAGTTTGAAATTCAAATGGAAAGATAAGGGTGATCAGGTTGTGCGCAACAGAAGAGATTAAGAAGAGAGAGAGAGAGAGAGAGAGAGAGAGAGAGACGTGAGGCGCATGCAAACCTACATGTATATCTATACGTGGCTGATCAAAAGTGAGAAGAGGGAAGAGTAAACAGAGGAAGGGAGGTCAAGGTTGCGGTAGTAAGATTCAGAAGGTGCTGTGGTGTAACCCAGAAAGAAAGAGCCACGGGAAAAACAGGAAAAGGGTAAGCTTCACATACTCAAATTTGTTTAAGTGTTAGATGGTTAGGGAGTTCATGCATGCTTGTAGATGTTATGTAGTATGATATTAGAATCAACGCAAACCCAGGAAATAGAAACAAGACCGAACTGTTGCCATGACCATGAAAGAAACGGGTCTAAAATCGACCCAAATAAATTAGGGTTTGTGTCACTACCCGAAACCCACCCTGTGCGGATCTCGGATCGCGACCGCCGCCTTCAGGCCCGGGAGCCTGAGGGCAAGGCAAAACTTGGGCGACGGTATCGAATAGCGGTGCGGCCTTGATTTGCGGAAGCGTGAAAACCCTTTTCTTTTTTTTTTTTTTAAAAAAAATCCTTTAAAAACTTTCGCACAGCCGTCCGGTACTGTCGCTCTTCATAGCGGTACACATGAATAATCACATCAGAGCATACTAAAAATTAAAGTCTTATACATGACACATATTCGAATGCCTCAAGGGTTTAAGTACATATGTGGTTGCCTCTTGGGCTTAAATACATAATTGTCCAAAAGTACGACATCAAAATTTGACCAACCATAGGCCTTACTACTTCCCAAAAATATCTCCAGAATCCAAATGGAGCTGCCTATCATTTCTCCCCAAATTGGGCAAGGGTCCACCCATCGTCATCACCTGAAAAATGTTAGGGAATGGGGTGAGCTTCGAGAAGCCCAGTGAGTAATTCTAACATCTGTCATGGGTTTCAATTGGTAGTGGTTTCGCACGTGAGAATTTTGTAAAATACTCACTACCAATTGCTCGTATACTTGGAACATAGAGTACATGCATTCTTTAAACAATGGCTTTGAAACATTACAGTATTCAAGCTAACTTGTACTTTCGGAATAAAGTATGTGAATTTCAAATCATGTAAATATGCATGGTGAAAATGAGGAAAAAGCCTGCTTCCATTTTCAACACACACCTTATCACTTTCATTAACAGAATCCGTTTCGAACCAGATTCCCATTTTACTTTTCGTGGAGATATCTCATATGCCTGGGGGATTAGATCCCATCTTAGATAATTTGTCATCACTTCTTTGTATCATATTGTGGGATATGCCTTTTTGGGACCTCGAGTCATTATTATTTTATTTTGGTGACTGGCTATCTGTTATCTTTTCCTTCTTTTATTCTTGTGGACTAACCCTAACCTATGGCAAAGTTAGGGATTTACTTACTAAGCTTTGTTAGCTCACTCTAGTTTTATTTCCTTTTTTCAAGACAACAAGATTTAGGAGGACCCTCAGGTGCTCAAGCGGACTAAACGTGCCACGTCCCGAATTTTCACAAACCCAGGGAGTGAGTGAAATGAATTAAGGAAAAGAAAAAAAGGCGATTAAATAGATTTAACTGATTATTCATTTATTCCCCCATGTTTTCCCAAAATTTGAAATGAAAACTTGCTATTAGACTTAACCAAAATGGTCTTCTAACGTCAATCAAATATCTCCCCCAACAAATATTAAGTCATGTTAAAAAATGGCCTCCAAAATAGCCCCAAAATGTCTCTAAATGTACCTTGGAACAATGGCCCAAATGGGCCCCAAATGCCCTAAGACATAGGCAAAGAATAGGTCAAAAAGTCTACCAAAACTTGTCTAAGGAAGTGGCCAAACATGACCCATGAAAGTGGCTATAATAGGGTGGCCAAACATGGCTAAAAAAGGTGGCCAAACATGGCCCAAGAATTAGCCAAACATGGTTTCACGATCCGAAACCCACCCTGTGTGGATTCCCGAATTGCGACTGCCACCCTTAGGCCTGGGGACCTTAGAGCGAAGGCTCATATAAGCAGCGGTATCGGATGGTAGTGCGACATATGTTTGCGGAAGCGTGTAAACTTTTTCTTTCTTTTCTTTTCTTAAATTTTACGCACATCTGCCCGGTACTGTCGCTGTTCATAATGGTACACATGATTATACATCCAGAGCATAATAAAACTTAAGATTTTATAAACAATACATCATCAGTTGCCCCATGGGGCTTAATACATATCCTTATACTGTCTCCTAATACAAAATATACTATTAAAGTTCATAGGGTTTCCCAAAAGAAACTACTTAAACATATCTTCCAAAACGGCCAAACTTGTCACCATTAAAATCATAATCAGATCTGCCCTGAATCACCTGAAAGGGGGGATCGGATAAAAATTCGGTAAGCTAATCTAAGCTTGTGAGTAATTCCAATATTCGTCATGGGGTTTCAATTGACAGTGGTTTAACACATAAAACAATCACTACCAATTGCTCATATATTTTGAACACATAAAATATGCATTCCTTAAACATATAGCTTCGAAACATTTTAAGTATTCAAGCTAAACATATACATATAACTTCAAAAACATTTACATATGCACAATGAAAGTGAGGGTAAAACCTGCTTCCATTTTCAACATAACATCTTATCTCTTTCATTAGTGGAATCCGTTTCGAACCAAATTCCCATTTTACTTATAAATGAAGATATCTTATGCCTGGGGGATTAGATCTTGCTACCTGGCATCTCACAGGGCAATTGAATTCCGAAGAACCCAAAATCCTGCCTATTTTACAGGGCAATTGAGTTCCGAAAAACCCAAAATCCTGTCTAAGTGCTTATGCACCATTTATCTTGCATTTAAAATAAGTTTACACGTAATTGTGTCAACAAATGCTTTTCATAAGAAATCAAAACATCGTGCTCATGACCTCGTGATAAAATCCTCGTATACTTGGATTAAGTAATTTCAGAATACTTTACAAAATCTTGGCATTTTAACTTAGAAATGTTGAAATATATATTTTTAAGAAAGCTAAAATAGAAATCATTTACTGAGCATGTCACAATAGGGTTATAAAGACAGAACAATTTAAACTGAAATCATGTAAATACTGAATTTGAAATTCAAATACTTCATATCTTTTGAACACAAAACTTCTTAAAATCTATGGAGTTAAATCTCCACTTCAAATACAGGGTTACTAACCTTATGTGTAACACCCCGACCCGATTAAATAATAATTAAGTCACTAATTTTTAATTAGTGATCTTAAAAGAAATAATTAAGAAATTTAATCGAGAAATAAGCGACGATTTTAAAATAATTTTGAGACCTTAAGAATCAAGGTCAACTCTTGAAGAAAAAAAAAAAATACTACCGGGAACCCAAGATCGGTAAAATGATTAACAGTGAACCAAGCCTCGACTTTAAACTAAATTTACCGACATGCCAGAATATAAGATTTTATGAATTAGAACTTAATCTTCTATATTAAATAATAATAATAATAATAATAATAATAATAATAATAATAATAATAAAAATAAAATATATATATATATATATATCCAGATTTATAATATATATATGTAGCTATATAAAATATATATAAAAGACCTCCAGAAGGAAGCCGTTGGAAGCAATAAAAACCATCAGCGGAGGAAAGTTGAAACAGGGGGCGACCATAGTTCCAAGCTAGAAAAGATGTAGCAGGTTTACGTGTGTTTGTGTAACATTGGAGTGGTAGGGCGGCAAGAAAAACACGTGGAGTGTGAGGGATATAGTTGGGTCAGTGCTCTTGGAGAGAAGTGATACAACCGAAACCAACTGAGAGAAGTTAAAGAGAGAAAAGAGAGACAGTGCGAGAGAATTTCAGAATTCTCTGGTAGGCACAACAAATCGATAGGGGTATATATATATATATATATATATATATCTGTGTATATTCATGTGTATATTGTGAAGTGTTGTGTTGGAGAGGTAGCGGCAATGTCGTGTGGGTTGGATTGCTGGCCGCGGTTGGGGTTATGGATTTAGCATGTTGTGATTGCAGAGGATTTGGGGAAAATTCTACTGGTTGGTTTGTGTTTCGAGTCTTGATGGTTGGTTCGGCAAGGTTCGGTGGATGCCGTGATCGTTAAGTTGGAATCCACGGTTAGGGTAACGACAGGTGAGTCTAAAGTGGTCTGTCGAGCTAACGGGTTGGATTTACTAACTCTGTTGTGTTACGTTTGAAGATGATGTTTTAAAATTGTGAATGTTTGGTTGATGGATGTGATTCGAGTTGGGTTCCGGACATTGTGATTTGTAGAGAATGAAGGGGGATATATATGTATATGTATGTAAAGATGTTGCGGTTTTGTTGAAGTTCCTCTGTTTTTGCCGTTTTCAATTGAGAACAGAGGTGAATATCAGGCGGATTGGGAAGTGCCGAACTTGGCCATATCACTAGATCGTGACCTGAAATGGGTTCTACTTCAGATTTTGATACTTCGGTGGTCATGGATTGGTTCAACGGAAGATGGTGGACTCGGATCTAGCTCGAAAATGGGTGGTCGAAGGCTATGGTGATGGATCGGTAGAGTCGATCGAAGTATGGGTCTGCGCGACTGCTACGCTCAAACTGGAAGAGCGACGCGCTGACTGGGAGTACCCGAAGCCAGTAGTTATTTGTGATATGCATGGCGTTAAGATTATGTTGTGTCCTTGTTCAGGTGGTGTCGCAAGAGTAGTGCGGTGTGGGAGTTTCACCTATGGCCGTGAGTTACCACTGTTGTGAATTGGGTATATTTTTAATACAGTTCACAATTGTGTATGATTATTGTGGTTTATGATGGTTTCATTTGTTCTACCATTCCAATCGAAAAGCCATTTGTGAACAGGGGTTGCTACTGAGTTGCGATAGAAGTTGGAGGTGTTATGTGTATATATATGTGTTTATGTGTGTATCATGTAATGGTACAGAGGGTTAGTTTATGAGAGATTCTGAATTTTAGATGTAAGCTCTATAGTAGCCTTGGTAAATTATAATGGATTCCGGTTCAGGTTGTTAAAGAGCTGGACTATAGTAGTAACATGGTGTTAGACTATTTGAATAGCAAAGATGGTATTGATTGTTCTAAATGGAAGGCCGGAGCAAGACACATGGTTGAGACTTATAACACTCGACTGCAAATTCTCTGAAGGTAGACAGTTGGAGTGAAAGTGTACAGTCTCAATGAAATTACCAGAAACGTTTCACTGAAAAGAAAGATTTCACTGCATTCACGTGGATGGAGTTCGAAATGAAGATAAGCGTAATATGGAGGTAACATTTATTTTTTTAGCACTACGAATTAGGAAATTTTAAAGAGTATTATTTTAAAGGAAATTACAAAATTACCTCGAGTTCTAAAACAAGTTAAACAAAGTCCAACTAAAGTAAACGAATAGTGCATTTTAACTATCTTGTACGTTCTAAACCCAATGGTGGGATCCGTTTCTCGAGACGAGACTCCAAAAAATAAGACGTTAAAGTGTAAATGACCAAATTACCTTTAGTGCCCTAAAGTCACATGAAAGTCCGAGAGGGTCTAAGTTGACTTTCCCCGACGTTCCGGACTCTATAGTAGGGTCCGTATTATGAAATGAAGTATGGAAAAATATAACACGTGGATACGTAAAGTATAAAATCAAACTTTAAGATTTAAGGAAGCCACTAGAAGAGTATACGTTAGGAGAATAACGTTTAGGTTAGAAGCTAAGATTTAACACAATCTAAACATAAAATGAGAACATCAATAAGAGATATTTAAAGTACATTGAAGTTAATAGATTATTGTGAATTGTTTCTAGGAACTACAAAGGGAAGGGAACACCCAACTAATAGTGCAAACCCAGGAAATCAAGGTGAGTAACCCTGCATTTGAAGTGGATATTTTAACTCCACGATTTAAATGATGTTTTAAACTTCAAAATATCTGAAGCATTGAATGTTTAAATTCCATATTTCATGATTTCTGTCTTGAAATATTCTGCTTTTATAACTCTCTTATGACATGTTTAGTGAATGATCTCTCTTACAATTCTCCTTGAAAGTATTTAACAGGTTTACCTGTTCTGAAATTGTTATTCCAATTATTTGCTCATATTTAAATGCTCATAAAAAGCATTTCTTGAAGAATTCATATTTAAATACTCATAAAAGTATTTCTTGAAGAAGCTAAAGTTTTGCCAGATAATGATGTATAAGCATCACCAGTTATTGAGCACCTTTCGGGTTCTCAATTCAGAAGAATGCCCGGTAGCAGGATCTAATTCCCCAGGCAATGAGATCTCCCTGAAGTAAAAACTAGGGTCTGGTTCGAAACGGATCCTCCTAATCAAAGCAAAAAGATGACAAATGATTTTCGAAAATGGAAGCAGGTTTTCACCCCCATTTTCACTGTGCATGTTTATTTGTTTTGAAATGCATAAACTTTATTTGAAGAAATACATATTTAGCTTGAATACTTTTAATGTTTCAAAGCTATCACTTTGTGAAAAGTGCATGTACTCTGTGTTTAAATGTACGAACAATTGGTAGTGTGCATTTTATAAACTCTCATATGCGAAACCACTGCCAATTGAAAACCCGTGACAGATGCAGGAATCACTCATTGGGCTTTTCGAAGCTCACCCCATTCCCTAACATTTTTCAAGTGATGAGGATGATAGATGGGAGCCTTGTTCTATATAGGGATGACGATTAGAGGCTTTATTTTAGTTATAAACTTTTGGAGACACTAGGACCTGTAGTGGTCAAATTTTGATGTATGAAACTTTTGGACAAGTAAATAGTTTGTACTTAAGCCCGAGGGCAACTAGATATGTAATGTATATAAAACCTTAAGTTTTAGTATGCTCTGATTTTATTATTGTATGTACCGCTATGAAGAGCAGCAGTACCGGGCGGATGTGCGACAGATTTTAAAAAGAAAGAAAAAGTTTTTCACGCTTCCACAAATCAAGGCCGCACCGCCGTCCGATACTGTTGCTTATGTGAGCCTTGCCCTAAGACCTCAGCCGAAGGGTGGCAGTCGCGATGCGAGATCCGCACAGGGTGGGTTTCGGGTCATGACATTATGTGTCCGGGCTGGCTCTACTGAGGTGCCTTCCCTTTTCCTTTTCTTAACCAAGAAACAATTTATGAAAATTTCATAAATCTCACATATACTTAATTACCCTAAAATCTTTTCTTATTCTTAGACTGAGTAGATTTAACTTTAAGAATTTCACTAACCCAATCTGCTTCATTGTTGTATCTCATGTCTATTTATTTATACATATATACTTATTTATAATAAGTATTTACTTGAGAAACATCTCATTAAGCGTCTCCGTATTTTTTAGTTCTTCCTCTTTTTCTTTTAATTTGGCCGCAGCAAGTCTCCTTGCTACAGCCACTTTCATGAGCCGTCCCATTGGGACTGTCATGACCCGAAATCCACCCTATGCGGATCTCGTGTCGCGGGGCCGACCCGAAAGCCGTCCCTACTTTTTCCATTCCTGTATCATAGTACTAATATGCAAAGTACTAAAACCTCAAAACAATAACAGCGGAAGTCTTATCAGTAATAATACATCAGCGGAAGTCTTTCAATACACAATGTTAGCGAAAGTCTTTACAATACATAATATGGTTCTACATAAACAAAATAAGAACCAAACATGACCAGCACCCGAGGGTGGTGAATACATGGGAGAACTAAAACATAAACTGATGCATTTTCTCAAATGTCCTTCTACGTCTTTAGACTCCTACCGGGGTCTCGCGGCATCAGTACCTGAAATGGGGGTGAGGAGGGTGGAATGAGCTACAAGAGCCCAGCAAGTAAATACAGATCTCCGACACTGGTATTGAGGATCATAAAAGAATATGAATCCAAGAAGAAGAATATGATAGCCAATCATAAGAAATAAGATGCTATGATACCCAATGGGAACAGTTGCCATGAGGGCCAATAAACAATGGAACACAATGTACAATTAGGAGTAAGGGACATAACATCAACATGAAACTCTTAACGACAATATATCAATATAAACGCGCTGCCACAATAAACCGATCACAATTAGATCAATAAAGGAATATCTCGCAATACAAGATAATCACAAGAATAAGGTAATTCAACAGTTACAGTCGAACAATCGTATAAGAGATGCTTTCGTTCTGTGTCAGGGCTTGATATGCCCTCGGTCCTTGGGGGCCCGGTTTACCCCCTTCAGTGCATTCCAGTGTATGGCCATATGTCCGTTCACGGACTCGACCCGAAGGTCTTCAGTGAATTTAAAAGCATCGGATGGATATTGTGACTGAGCACAAATCCAGTATACATAAACATTTCATGATCATAAATGATTCTATAGGAGTATATAAAAATGGAATATCATCATTTCAATGGAAACATAACAATAGGCATTTCAAAACACGGTTCAACATGATAACAATGGTACAACAATAAATCAATGTCCACCAGATAGAACAATATCACGTTGTGGAGACAATAACATCAGATACGCTCAGGAGTACAAGTTTGGCAGTAAAAGAATGAACTTGGCTTGATAACACCATATGGAAGAGAAAGGGTATCTACTTACCTCTAATGCATTGCTAAATCAGTCTCCTGTAGGTTTTCCTTTTCCCGTTGAGTTCCCTATATATCAGTAAATACGTTTCAGAATAATTTCTATTTACCAAATTCTATGCCTTGCTATGATCAGTATTTCTAACACTTATTTAGACTTTTATATGTCCGTTGTTCTTGGAACCTCTTTTCATAATTTTGACATTACCAATAGATTCGGAAGGTTCAAAATAATAAAAATTCACTAGTTCTTTAATTCAATCGGAGTCCATTTGACTCACCTATGAAGCAGGGGTATTTTGGTCATTTTTACAAGTCGTAACTTTTCGGGACTCCATCTCGTGAAACGGACCTCACCATTGGACTCAGAGCATCCGAGATAATAAAAATTGACTATTCATTTGCCCTATTTGGACCTCGTTTGACCCACTTTTGAGTCAGGGGCATTTTTGTAAAATTGACATTTTTCTGTTGGGCCTTAGTGGAATTAGCTATAACTTTTGGGGTCAAAATATAATTATACAGAGTTGCGGTCTGAACCAGTTGGTTCAGAACCAGAAACCCTAAACTGTAATACCCCGACCCAAAATGGCACGAATATCGAGGCAGTCGGGTCGGGCAATACTATATCAATTGTACTTGGAGCTGTTTAATTCTATAATTTATGAATATCAAAATACATATATACATGTGTATTAAGTGGGTATATATTATGTATTTATACATTATTATAATATAGGATATATATATATATATATATTGTATATAAAATAAATTAATATCAAAACCTACTCCACCTAACCTATACCTATAGGTATGGAGAGGGGTATGGGAGAAATCAGAAAATCATGGAGGAGGGTATGGCCAGCCATGCTTGGTTGAGTGTGGTTGGGGCAAAGAAATATAAATATATATATATATATATATTTTATATGAAAATGCATATACATCTCTTGTGTGTGGGAGTGAGGAAATCAGAGAGAGAGAGGGTGACAGTCTCCATATCCAGGTGGCCAAGCCACTGATTTTAGGCACGGTTGAAGAAGAATTAGAGAGAGAAAGCAGTAGAGAGAGAAAGAAAAGTCTTGGAAGAACCAAAATCTTCAACAGGTAATCAATTTATCCTTGATGCGTTCGTTTTCTAGTATGTTATTGTATATCTTTGTAGAATACAAGTTAGATCAAAATATGAAATAAAAACGTGAAGGAAAACCAAAAACTAGAAAACTTAACTTCGGTCAACAATGGCAGATTTTAGTAGGTCCATTTGATCGCGATTTTAGGACTTAAAATGGGTAGCCAAGTTCATTAGGAACCCAACGGAATTTGAATCACTCAAAACGGTTGAGAGATGGCCATTCTATGGCCGATTATCCTCTCGCCGGTGCAACACCGGAAAATCGATTATGGGTGTTGGAAAATAGTGATAAATCGGGCTAAAACTAGTTTAAAAATGATGCTTGAGATTCTAGAATTGTTTTGATACAAAAAACAGAGAAAATGGACTTGAAAATGGTGTAAAACAGTGGCTGGTGCGTTTTTTTCGGTGACCGGCGCCGGAAATGGTACCGGAGAAGACCACCGGAAAAACGGGGGGCCATTCGGGTCAAGAAGGGACCGGATCCGGGTCTGGGTCGGGTCGGGACCCGACCGGATCCAACGGGGCGATGAAACTGCACCGTTTCATTAAAGAAATTTAAAAATATTAAATTAGGGCTGACGTCATCATGACGTCAGCATGACCCATTAAACCGGTTCTCTGGAGAGGACTGAACCGGTTGGTTCAGTGCATAACCGGTCCGGTCTAGGGTTTTGTTAAGTGAACCCTTTGGTCCAATGTTTTAATTAAAAATAAATAAACCAAAACTTATGATAATTGTGGTTTGACCCCAACTGTCCACCCTATTCCAAATCTGACCCAGACTTTGGAGAATTATTTCAAAAACACCCCTGGAAAAATAATAAAATAATAAAATAAATTATTTAAATAATTTATTAAATAGGTAAAATTACCATTTTACCCCTGAGTCACAAATAAGTCAAATGAAGTCCGAACGGGGCGAATGAATAGTCAAAACTTATTATCTCGGACCTTCCGGACTCAATAGTGAGGTCCATTTCACGAGACGAGACCCCGGGATATAAGACATAAATACTAGAATGACCGAAATACCCCGGTGTCCAAATTAGACAAGTCATATATGAATTCCTACTATCTTGGACCTACTGAGTCCAATGGTGAGGTCTACAACGTGAGATGAGGCCCCGAAAAATAAAGGCCCGTAAAATGACGAAAATACCCCTGTGTCCAAATAAGTTAAGTCATATAAGTATTTTAACTATCTCGGACCCACTGAATTCAACGGTGAGGTTGAAATTATGAAAAGAGGTCCCGGGGAGAAAGTGACCGTAACATGCCAAAGGACAGTTTTGCCCTTTTTAATCCGGACGTCCGATTTAAGATCCGTAAAAGCCTAAACTTATTTTATTCAACATTCCGGATACAATGACGACATCTAGATTCGTAATCGAGATACCGATAGCCAAGATTAACAAATTTGAATATCGAGTATGGTTCGATTTCAGTTATAGACTGAGTTATTTTCAATTGACAGGCACGTCAAAAGAAAAGGGGAAGGAGACTTTGATTAGTTGAACTACTGAGAGTCATTTTGAGGTAAGTAATTCTGACGCTTTAATATGGGTTATTCCCAGCCAGTCACGTTATTGTTCATATGCTGCCAACTTGTACTCCATTACTACTTGATGCACTTGATTGAGCCAATTGACTTGTAGATATCAGTTTACCTGATTTTGGATTTGATTTGCTTGCTCGCCTCACGTTGAGATTGATCATTGATATTTGAATATTATTACACTATCATACCATGACCAGTTTTGAGATACATTCTACTGATTCCATACACTTCGTGTTTTGTTGTTTGTGATATCAAATGTTGGTACGATTGTACATCTTGTATGGGATTTTGTCAGTCATGATATTTGGTGTGTACTCGGGGTTGTGCTCAGTCACGATGACCCATCCATTCACAGATTACGTGGGGGAAAAGATCCATTAGGGTCTGTTGTGTCCTACGGGACCTATATTAAAAAGAGCTCTAACGCTTTTCAGAGAGCCCGAGGAACTGTGGCGGATCTGAGCATGCGTTTTAGTGGGGTATGCCGGGCCCCGGGTAATTCACGTATATCTGGGCTATTTGAACTCGATGTTGACTTATTATTGTTTCCATAGTATGATCATATTTTTATACCCTGTGAAATGATCATATTGTTGCAAGCATGGTATATCTTTGATTGGCTAACGTATTGTTGTGGCAGCAATCCATCATGATAGGCTAGATCCCAATTTCATTTGGCTTTGTTAATGACTCTTGTGATATATTGTGGGATATGCCTTTTGGACCCTCGGGTCGATACCTTGCACATTTTTGGTGACTGGCTACGCCTTCATTACTGCCCATATTGGCTATCTGTGATTCTTTGATCTATCATTTCATCGGACAAACCCGAACCCACATTAAAGCCAGGAAATTACTTATTGGGCTATTAGCTCACCCCTTCTCCCTTAAATTTTTCAGGACAACAAGAATTTGGGGAACCCTCAGGCGCTCCAGGGATTTAGACGCTGCTAGTTACTGGTAGCTGTTTTGGCGAGTTTTATATTAAGTTGAATATTGTCAGGTCTTAATACTCCCATGTCACCACGGTCCTGTTTGTTGGTTTTGTTTTTGAAGGATCTGTATTTAACACTTATAATTTTTGGACATCCGTCAAATGGTAAACTAACTGTGCTACCAGATATTTTAATGATTAAGAAATGCTTTTGTTAAAACTTTACCCAGCATTTTAGATCCTTTTGGACGGGGAACGGCCCACGGGCCGCAGACCCGGGTCACGGATCCCTAATCCGCATAGGGTGGGTTTTGGGTCGTGACAGAGTGGTATCAGAGCATATGGTTCTAGTGGTCCATGGGAGATTAAGATTGAAGTATTACAACTCGCTAAAGTCTGAGGGTCATAAGTCTAGAGGTCAATTAATTACCCAAGTTTTGTGGACTGTCCTTTTTGCAGTGTATGGTGCAAACTCGTAGTAGGGCCATGGAGTCTGATCGAGAGCGCATGGATCGTATGGAGGAGATCCTGAATCGGGTGGTGGAGATGATGCCCCAAATGCAGGCCCAGGCAAATGGGCCAATGCCACCGAATAATCCTCCAGCCCCAGAGGACAGACCTAGACGTGAGGAGGACCCCACTTACTTTTATAAACGGTTTCAGAATATGAAACCGCCTGCGTTCGATGGAAAAGGGGGACACTCAGCAGCCGAAGAATGGATGCTTGGAATGGATAAGGTTTTCAAAATTATGACATGTACAGACACTCAAAAAGTGGGCTATGCCACTTATATGCTGACGGGGGCAGCACACATGTGGTGGCTTTTACAGGAAGCCCGGGAACCTAATATGGCTTGGCCACGATTTGTGGAGATTTTCAATCAGAAGTATTTCCCTCGGGAAATTCAGAATCAAAAGGCCGCTGAGTTTATCACCCTTCAGCAGGGAGGCATGTCTGTTGAGGAATACGAGACCAAGTTTACCGAGCTGGCCAGATTTGCCCCAAATGTTATAAATACGGAAGAAAGAAAGGTCCGCAAGTTTGAAAGCGGCCTCAGATGGGCCATTAAAGATAGGATTCGGCCTCACCGACTCAGTACCTACGATGAGGTAGTGGAAACTGCCATGATCATAGAACAGAGCGGGGAGGAGTTTGCAAAAAGACGGAAGAATCAGAGGCCTGGGAACCACAAGAGTAAGGGGCAGGGATCTTCATTTTCTGGTACTGGCACGGGAACACGTAATTTTAGTACGGGTTCTGGTCAGAAGAAGGCCAAGTCACAAGACGGGGGCGCGTCTAAATGTCCCACCTGCCAGGGATTTCATAAAGGACCATGCTATCGTGACACCAAGGCCTGCTTCAATTGTGGACAAGTCGGGCACTTCAAGAAGGACTGTCCCAAGAACAACAAGTCAGTGGTCAATACTGCATCAGTTACATCGGCTTCTGTGACGAAACCCCAGCAGAAGAGTGGAGGACCCAGGATTGAGCAGCAGCGACCGGGGAGGGTCTTCGCTATTACACCAGGGGATGTGCAGGCCACTACCTCGGTAGTTGCAGGTACCATTACAATTTGTTCTCAGCCTGCACATGTCTTATTTGATACTGGGTCCACACATTCGTTTATATCACCGACATTTTCTAATAGAATAAACATGGGAGCCAAACCCTTAGGTTTTGTGTTGACTGTCACTGTACCATCGGGGGAGTCATTATTTGGAGATACTATCTATAGATCTTGCGGGGTTGAGATTATGGGTATTCAGTTCATGGCGGACCTGATACCCTTAGAAATCTGTGGATTTGATGTGATTTTAGGCATGGATTGGTTAACTGCGAATCATGCCACAATTGATTGTGAAGCTAAGAAGGTTCAAATACAGGGCCCAGGGCAACAGAAGGTTATCTTTGAGGGGACGGGAGTAGTCACCCCGCCATATTTTGTCTCTGCCATTCAGGCCAGACGCTTGCTCCGAAAGGGGTGTCATGGGTTTTTGTGTAGCATCATGGATGCCCACTCACAAGAGCCTATTCTGGATCAGATCCCAGTTGCCCGGGAGTTCCCTGATGTATTTCTTGATGACCTTCCTGGCATGCCCATAGATCGAGAGATCGAGTTCTGTATTGATGTGATTCCCGGTACGACACCAGTGTCTAAAACCCCATATAGAATGGCGCCGACTGAGCTGAAGGAATTAAAGCTACAACTGCAAGAATTGCTAGACAAAGGATTCATACGGCCTAGCTCGTCGCCATGGGGTGCCCCAGTGTTGTTTGTCAAAAAGAAAGATGGGACCATGCGGTTGTGTGTTGATTATCGCGAACTTAACAAGGTCACCATCAAGAACAAGTACCCACTGCCAAGGGTGGATGACTTGTTCGATCAGCTAAAAGGGGCACAGATGTTTTCTAAGATAGATTTGAGATCGGGTTATCACCAACTTAAGGTTAGGCCTGAGGATGTGCAGAAGACGGCATTTAGGACCCGATACGGACACTACGAGTTCCTGGTAATGCCATTTGGGGTGACAAATGCCCCAGCCGCATTCATGGACTTAATGAACAGGGTCTTCAAGCCGTATTTGGATGACTTCGTGATAGTATTTATTGACGACATCTTAATCTACTCTAAGAGTCCAGAAGATCACGAAGTGCATCTAAGAAAAATTCTGCAGAAGCTGAGGGAGCAGAAACTGTACGCAAAGTTGAAGAAGTGTGAGTTCTGGCTTCCCAGCATATCATTTTTAGGCCACGTGGTTTCTAAGGATGGCGTTTCAGTGGATTCACAAAAGATAGAAGCCATCGTGAATTGGTCCAGACCGACCAGCGTCACTGAAGTCCGGAGCTTTATGGGTTTAGCTGGGTATTATAGGCGCTTTGTCCAGGATTTTTCCAAAATAGCCGCGCCGATCACGCAGTTGACTCGTAAGAATACCCCATTTGTATGGACTGAGGAGCGAGAGAAGAGCTTTCAGGAGCTGAAGGACCGTCTGGTATCAGCCCCTATTTTGACAGTGCCAGATGGGATCGAAGGCTTCGTGATTTATAGTGACGCCTCACACAAAGGCTTGGGGTGTGTGCTGATGCAAAGGGGCCGGGTAGTAGCCTATGCATCGAGACAGTTGAGACCTCATGAAAAGAACTACCCGACTCATGATCTGGAACTAGCAGCTGTAGTGTTTGCATTGAAAATTTGGAGGCATTATCTTTATGGGGCGACCTGTGAGTTCTTCACAGACCATAAGAGCCTCAAGTACCTTTTCACACAGAAGGAGCTCAACATGCGGCAACGCCGATGGTTAGAGCTGATTAAAGATTATGAGCTTAGCATCCAGTATCACCCCGGAAAAGCCAATGTAGTAGCTGATGCTCTCAGCCGTAAGTCTTCAGGGAGCCTTGCTTGTTTGTTGACTACACAGCGAGAGATACAGAGGGATCTAGAGGAAATGGGAATTGAGGTGGTTCTGCCCAATACTGGAGCAGTACTCGCTAATGTCACTGTCGGACTGACAATTGTGGACAAGATTAGAGGGCAACAAAAGCACGACGAGAAACTGGTCAAGCTCCGTGAAGAAACTGAGTCAGGGAAGAACTCAGAATTCGTGGTGCGCGATGGAATGCTGTGTTATAGAGATCGGATTTGTGTGCCAGACACGCCCGAGATCAGAAAAGAGATTCTGGATGAGGCACACAATTTGAGATTTGCTGTACACCCAGGAAGCACTAAAATGTACCACGACGTCAAGACGACCTACTGGTGGCCAGGGATGAAGAAGGACATAGCTGAGTTTATAGCACGATGTATTAAATGCCAGCAGATTAAAGTCGAACACCAAAGGCCGAGTGGACCATTACAGCCGCTCCCAATACCCGAGTGGAAATGGGAGCATATTACTATAGACTTTGTCTCCGGGTTGCCTAAAACGCCTCGAGGGAGTGACTCGATATGGGTGATTGTTGATAGATTGACAAAATCGGCTCACTTCCTAGCAACTAAGACAACCCAGTCATTAGAGCGATTGGTAGCGCTCTACATCCAGGAGATTGTTCGACTGCATGGAGTCCCAGTATCTATTGTGTCTGACCGAGATCCGAGGTTCGTGTCCAAATTCTGGAAAGGCTTACAGGAAGCAATGGGCACGGAGCTCAGCCTCAGCACAGCCTACCATCCCGAGACTGATGGGCAGTCTGAGAGAACCATTCAAACACTGGAGGACTTATTGAGATTTTGTGTTTTGGATTTCAAAGGGAGCTGGGAGGATTCACTTCCACTGGTAGAGTTCGCCTATAATAACAGCTACCAGTCTAGCATTGGGATGGCTCCATATGAGGCACTATATGGTAGGAAGTGCCGGTCTCCACTGTGCTGGACTGAAATAGGCGAAAGGAAGTTATATGGCCCTGAGATGGTAGAGCAGACTTCAGAAAAGATCCGAATAATCAAGCAGCGACTGCTAGCAACCCAAAGTCGTCAAAAGAGCTATGCCGACGTCCGGAGACGTGAGCTAGAATTTGAAAAGGGCGACCTTGTGTTTCTAAAAGTGTCACCCATGAAGGGCGTGGTAAGATTTGGGAAGAAAGGGAAGCTGGGACCCCGCTACATTGGACCCTTTGAGGTTGTAAAACGGGTCGGACCAGTAGCATACCGACTTGCGTTGCCAGCGGAATTAGCACATGTGCACAATGTCTTCCACGTATCCATGTTGAGGAAGTCCTTACATGATCCCAGTCAAGTAATCGAGCATGAACCGCTAGACGTTCAGAAGGATCTAACTTATATTGAACACCCAGTGCAGATCCTAGATCGTCGAGACCAAGTTCTGAGGAACAAATCTATTCCCTTGGTGAAGGTACTTTGGAAAAATCATCAAATTGAAGAAGCTACTTGGGAGAGAGAGGATGTCATGCGAGCTAAATACCCCCAGTTATTCCGGTCTTAGTACGAGCAAGTTTGAGGACAAACTTATTTTAAGGGGGTAAGGATGTAATACCCCGACCCAAAATGGCACGAATATCGAGGCAGTCGGGTCGGGCAATACTATATCAATTGTACTTGGAGCTGTTTAATTCTATAATTTATGAATATCAAAATACATATATACATGTGTATTAAGTGGGTATATATTATGTATTTATACATTATTATAATATAGGATATATATATATATATATTGTATATAAAATAAATTAATATCAAAACCTACTCCACCTAACCTATACCTATAGGTATGGAGAGGGGTATGGGAGAAATCAGAAAATCATGGAGGAGGGTATGGCCAGCCATGCTTGGTTGAGTGTGGTTGGGGCAAAGAAATATAAATATATATATATATATATATATATGTATTTTATATGAAAATGCATATACATCTCTTGTGTGTGGGAGTGAGGAAATCAGAGAGAGAGAGGGTGACAGTCTCCATATCCAGGTGGCCAAGCCACTGATTTTAGGCACGGTTGAAGAAGAATTAGAGAGAGAAAGCAGTAGAGAGAGAAAGAAAAGTCTTGGAAGAACCAAAATCTTCAACAGGTAATCAATCTATCCTTGATGCGTTCGTTTTCTAGTATGTTATTGTATATCTTTGTAGAATACAAGTTAGATCAAAATATGAAATAAAAACGTGAAGGAAAACCAAAAACTAGAAAACTTAACTTCGGTCAACAATGGCAGATTTTAGTAGGTCCATTTGATCGCGATTTTAGGACTTAAAATGGGTAGCCAAGTTCATTAGGAACCCAACGGAATTTGAATCACTCAAAACGGTTGAGAGATGGCCATTCTATGGCCGATTATCCTCTCGCCGGTGCAACACCGGAAAATCGATTATGGGTGTTGGAAAATAGTGATAAATCGGGCTAAAACTAGTTTAAAAATGATGCTTGAGATTCTAGAATTGTTTTGATACAAAAAACAGAGAAAATGGACTTGAAAATGGTGTAAAACAGTGGCTGGTGCGTTTTTTTCGGTGACCGGCGCCGGAAATGGTACCGGAGAAGACCACCGGAAAAACGGGGGGCCATTCGGGTCAAGAAGGGACCGGATCCGGGTCTGGGTCGGGTCGGGACCCGACCGGATCCAACGGGGCGATGAAACTGCACCGTTTCATTAAAGAAATTTAAAAATATTAAATTAGGGCTGACGTCATCATGACGTCAGCATGACCCATTAAACCGGTTCTCTGGAGAGGACTGAACCGGTTGGTTCAGTGCATAACCGGTCCGGTCTAGGGTTTTGTTAAGTGAACCCTTTGGTCCAATGTTTTAATTAAAAATAAATAAACCAAAACTTATGATAATTGTGGTTTGACCCCAACTGTCCACCCTATTCCAAATCTGACCCAGACTTTGGAGAATTATTTCAAAAACACCCCTGGAAAAATAATAAAATAATAAAATAAATTATTTAAATAATTTATTAAATAGGTAAAATTACCATTTTACCCCTGAGTCACAAATAAGTCAAATGAAGTCCGAACGGGGCGAATGAATAGTCAAAACTTATTATCTCGGACCTTCCGGACTCAATAGTGAGGTCCATTTCACGAGACGAGACCCCGGGATATAAGACATAAATACTAGAATGACCGAAATACCCCGGTGTCCAAATTAGACAAGTCATATATGAATTCCTACTATCTTGGACCTACTGAGTCCAATGGTGAGGTCTACAACGTGAGATGAGGCCCCGAAAAATAAAGGCCCGTAAAATGACGAAAATACCCCTGTGTCCAAATAAGTTAAGTCATATAAGTATTTTAACTATCTCGGACCCACTGAATTCAACGGTGAGGTTGAAATTATGAAAAGAGGTCCCGGGGAGAAAGTGACCGTAACATGCCAAAGGACAGTTTTGCCCTTTTTAATCCGGACGTCCGATTTAAGATCCGTAAAAGCCTAAACTTATTTTATTCAACATTCCGGATACAATGACGACATCTAGATTCGTAATCGAGATACCGATAGCCAAGATTAACAAATTTGAATATCGAGTATGGTTCGATTTCAGTTATAGACTGAGTTATTTTCAATTGACAGGCACGTCAAAAGAAAAGGGGAAGGAGACTTTGATTAGTTGAACTACTGAGAGTCATTTTGAGGTAAGTAATTCTGACGCTTTAATATGGGTTATTCCCAGCCAGTCACGTTATTGTTCATATGCTGCCAACTTGTACTCCATTACTACTTGATGCACTTGATTGAGCCAATTGACTTGTAGATATCAGTTTACCTGATTTTGGATTTGATTTGCTTGCTCGCCTCACGTTGAGATTGATCATTGATATTTGAATATTATTACACTATCATACCATGACCAGTTTTGAGATACATTCTACTGATTCCATACACTTCGTGTTTTGTTGTTTGTGATATCAAATGTTGGTACGATTGTACATCTTGTATGGGATTTTGTCAGTCATGATATTTGGTGTGTACTCGGGGTTGTGCTCAGTCACGATGACCCATCCATTCACAGATTACGTGGGGGAAAAGATCCATTAGGGTCTGTTGTGTCCTACGGGACCTATATTAAAAAGAGCTCTAACGCTTTTCAGAGAGCCCGAGGAACTGTGGCGGATCTGAGCATGCGTTTTAGTGGGGTATGCCGGGCCCCGGGTAATTCACGTATATCTGGGCTATTTGAACTCGATGTTGACTTATTATTGTTTCCATAGTATGATCATATTTTTATACCCTGTGAAATGATCATATTGTTGCAAGCATGGTATATCTTTGATTGGCTAACGTATTGTTGTGGCAGCAATCCATCATGATAGGCTAGATCCCAATTTCATTTGGCTTTGTTAATGACTCTTGTGATATATTGTGGGATATGCCTTTTGGACCCTCGGGTCGATACCTTGCACATTTTTGGTGACTGGCTACGCCTTCATTACTGCCCATATTGGCTATCTGTGATTCTTTGATCTATCATTTCATCGGACAAACCCGAACCCACATTAAAGCCAGGAAATTACTTATTGGGCTATTAGCTCACCCCTTCTCCCTTAAATTTTTCAGGACAACAAGAATTTGGGGAACCCTCAGGCGCTCCAGGGATTTAGACGCTGCTAGTTACTGGTAGCTGTTTTGGCGAGTTTTATATTAAGTTGAATATTGTCAGGTCTTAATACTCCCATGTCACCACGGTCCTGTTTGTTGGTTTTGTTTTTGAAGGATCTGTATTTAACACTTATAATTTTTGGACATCCGTCAAATGGTAAACTAACTGTGCTACCAGATATTTTAATGATTAAGAAATGCTTTTGTTAAAACTTTACCCAGCATTTTAGATCCTTTTGGACGGGGAACGGCCCACGGGCCGCAGACCCGGGTCACGGATCCCTAATCCGCATAGGGTGGGTTTTGGGTCGTGACATAAACCGGTTTCATTCCACTGTGAACCAACCGGTTCAGTTAACTTCAGAGAACCGGATTGAGATATCCAATTCTCTCACTTTATCCACGGTTTGGACAACTCCAACCCAATTCCAATCCCTTATACCCTGACCAAACAAGCCCAATTGATTTTAATTTCACATTCAAACGACACAGTGTTGGTACCTGTATTGCGGTCGGTCGGATCTCAACCCGACCCGACCCAGACCCGATCTCATCCTGACCCGAAGAAGCCCCCGTTAATCCGGTCGTCTTCTCCGGTGGGTTTTCCGGCCACAGTCGCCGGAATAGCGAAATTCCCTACGGATCTTAGCGATTTCACGTCCAAAATCTACTGTTTTTCTTCCCAATGAATTCTAAAATTGTAAGGAACATTTTAGGACTGGTTTTAACCTCCAACATCACCGGTTTCACGCACCCATTCCCAGTTTCCGGCGTTGCACCGGTGAGGGAATAACTGGCCACAGAATGGCCATTTCTTGACCATTTAAGCTGATTCAAAGTGCGTTGGGTCCCTGGAGACGTTTCCTATCCATATTATGGTTTAATTTTCCACTTGGGTTCACCTATTTTAAGTCACCATTTCTAACCGAAACCCAGTTTTGGTTTTTTTCTTGTTTTTCTTTCCTATTTCGCGTTCTCATCAACTCTAACAGTAACGACACCTATTAACAATATAAATGAATAAAATTTAAATCAGGAATATACCTGTTTGTAGGTTTTCTCAACCCTTTTTCCAAAAATTCATTTTCTTTCTTTCTCTCTTTATTCCCACTTCTTTCTTCCTTGCGATTCAGTTTCTCTCACATCTTCAATCTCTGTCTAACTCTCTCTTCCTTTCCCCTTCCTTTCTTCCCTTAACCGACCCTCCAGTCGGTGGCCCTTGCCACTTATAGCCACGGTGGCAGCACACTCATGCACACAAGACACCTCACACACATAGCTTTCTCTTGGCTGATTTTCAGTCGGTGGCCTTGCCACCTAACACACACACATGCACCGCATGTTGCCACCACACATGACCCACATGCAGTTCCTTTCTTTCCATTTTATTTCTTTTCATTTAATTATATTGTATTATAATATATATATATATATATATATATATCATCCAACCGTATATATATATATATATATATGATATTCATAATCATTTAGATTTACAATAAAAATTTATGCGTCGACATTCACTTGCACGTTTTTCAATAAACTCGGCTTCCGGTGCAACGGCACCCGGACACCCGTGACTGTTTGCCTCTCGTACCTATGCATCGTAATTAAACAATACAGTCTATTACGCATCCACTTTTATTTATGTCATTTCACGGCTTATAATTCGGGATTACATTTATAGCCCGGTCCAGCCCAGTGCACATGCTATATCCCGGATCGGGATATTACATTCTTACCCCCTTAAAAATAAGTTTGTCCCCAAACTTAACAGTTCTAACTCAGTGGTTTTCGTGGTTCCTTTTACATCACGATATAACTTAAATAAGCTGTTACATTAACTAGATAAAGATTTTCTGCTGAGAATCAAGTTTTACTGTCACGTTAGATAAAGTTTTACAGTCACATCAAATCAAGTTTTACTGTCACATTAGATCAAGTTTTACAGTCACATCTGTAACTGTACTACCCTCTTTATAATTCCACGTATGCTTCGAAACCTTCCCATGAAACACAATTTCCTTCCTATGATTCTTTTCGGCTTCTGTAATTTAAGATATCTTTTGATGAAGGAAATTTTAAAATTTCTAAACGTAGCTTGATAAAACTCTATCCATTCAGTCTACTAATATATCTAGGGTATATATATCATTTGAAATGATATTATGTGGAACTCATAGAGTTCGCATCGGCTTCTATGTATCATTTCCTCTACAATAAATCTGTTACTCTACTAATCGTTCCTTGACCTCAAGTCAGCTATGTAAAAGTATTTGGATCCCTAGTCCATATTTCACATGTCCTGTATCTAACACGTTTCAATGATAGTTTTCTTGACGGTCACATAAGCAATGAGTCAATGGTCCAGGCGTTCAGTTTCTACATTCAGTTAGTAACATATGGGAACACATTAAATGTGTAACATAACATAGAAGATAGACCAATCATAAGTAACCCTAAAAGTATCATTTTCCAATAATGTATTTTGATTAACTGTTACTCATCACCTGTATCACCTTTCAAGGTGTCATTCCTTTATCTAGATATCACCATTAATTTTGCTACCTTTCCAAGGCATTGTCATTTCATTTAGATATTTCTGTCAGATTCACTACTTTTCAAAGCGTCATGTTTCCAATTCTATATTACATTCTATCCCTCAATGAGCACTAATCGTTTCCCTCGTTTATTATGAAACATAATTTAATTCTCACATATTCTCATTGTATAGAAAATCAACAAGTTCCTAATCCGTAAATAGAATTTCAATTCTCAATAACTCTCGTAATATAGATTGATCGTTCGATCATAAACATCAAGTCTGTAGACTAGATATAGTAATTCAATTCTTAAGGCTCCCTTAGTACAGAACAATCATTAACCATAACTTAACAAATATCCAGTACATGGTTCCATAAGATAAAACAATCTCAGGGATTTCTAGATCCAATATTACTATGATTCCTTCCAATTTCTTTTAAGTATGACTACTATTTCCTACTTAAGTTCCACTTCTCTGTCTATATCAGTTATCGAAATCTCCTTCAGTATTGTCAATGTCAAATCTCAAGAATTCTCATCACTTATCCTTAAGTACACTACTATCCTTAAGGGTCACTAGTCAATAATCATCAATTTTCTTTTTAATATATAGTCGTTTTCCAAGACTAGGTGACTTTTAATATCTTAACTTGCTTTTGTCTTTGGACAGCCCCAATTCATTTAATGTGTTTCAATACACCAAGTTCTTTCTTGGATCAGTTAAACTATACACTTATGATCTGTACCTCCCATATTCTATGTATATTGTTCATTTCTAATGATTCCCTAGTATATAGTATTCAGTGATAATGACTCTTTCAAGAGTTGACATTTATTCGATCTTGTCTATCGAGTAATCATTCCTATCTATAACAGTATGAAATTCATTCTAAAGATTATAAATCTTATATTTATTCTATCATTGTTCCCTGAAATTTATTAATTATGAAATCACTTGGCTCATCAATGTCTTTTAATTTTTTTCAAGTGGATAATATATCGATCTAACACTCATATATCTATGTTACATACTCTACTTATTTCATGCATAACATCTATCATCAATCATCATCCTTGAACAGTTAACATATAACCTCAGAGTTCTGTCTCTATGTTCGGCTAGCAGTAAATGTTGAAATTCTAAATCAGTATGTAGAGAAATATTTAACAATATTGAGCATTTGGAAACAACTATAAATAATACCTGCGACTACTGGTACAGTAGCCTAATCATCTCTCAATTCGCTGTAAAAGATCAATGGTCAGAATTCACATATAAGTCTATCTATCATGTCAGGATTTACTCTATTTGGCATTAGTAATACCGGTGCATCAATCTCATCTCCCATGAACCATTATTACAAAACTGTTTCAACTCCAAATCTTTTTGATACCACTGAGCTTAAGAATTTGACTTAATGCTCCAATCATTTCCTAACATCACTAGGTTTGGTAGGATAGATGTAGTGATATTGTAGCATTCTAATCCTCAAGTCCTCTGGGGTATACGTCGTTCTAACAGTATCATAAAGGATTCGTAGTATCCAGATTGGGTAAGGTAGCACTGTGTGTTTCTCAGTTACCCTAGTTACATGATAAGGCGGCCGTTCCTCACCGGTAACAGAGGTCCTGATAGCACATCAGTGACTGTCAATTTTTCACATTTTCTCTTTTAACCGTTTGCAATTGCCGTTATCCATTTTCATAATTTATATTTACTCCTAATCTTCAGTCTCGATCTCTTCTACATCACTAGACCTAACTTCCAAGTATAGGTCACTTGTTGATAATATTCGTGATTTTGCTCCGTATCTCGTGTTCTATGCTCCATATTTCTAAACAATAATCCTTAAGGTAACCATTAAAGTTCTCGTGTTTCTCTGTCTAACATTCTCTAATAATAACCTTCCAGATGTAATAGAATCAGTAAATCAATCGTCCAGATGTTCAGTTACTAAGTTCAGTTCGACAATTACATGGAAACACAATCAAGTGTGTAAGGATCTCTTAAGATCTAAACAGGTTATAAATAACTAGAAGGGTACCTGTGGCTATCTGGGTAGTAGTTTAATCTTTCCTTGACACCAACAAGACTGGTGACGTAGGGGTGGCACTGGCCGTAGCCTTAGCTTTCCGAGGGCAATTCCTTGTTCACCCTGTGGGGTGATCCTTAACGGTGCCACTATTTCGATGTACATAGTTGTCTGTTGGGGTGAGCTTGAGGCAGAGATTTGAGAATCTCTTCTATCAAGCGCTCAATTCGGTCTAATTGATCCTTCCCTATCCCAATATTCCTATTATACACCATTGCTCTAAACCATAAGTGTTAGATAAGTATTTCCATAAAAGTCTACTCATCTATGGTCTAACCGAGTCAATATAATCTATTGAGATATTCCTTTTTGTTAACCCTGTTTATAAGATAACCCGTCACTACACACAATAACAATCAACGTTCGCATCAAATCTATATTATAGAGACTTCAGCTCTATCCATTGATTCTAACTCTAAGTGATCTATGTAATTCGTAACTATCGATGTATTCCTTGGAATAACCATGTCTATAAAAATAACTAGTAAGGATAACCCGTAAGATGTCCAGTCAATCAATAAGAGAAAAATCAAAGATCGTATGAACTCTATATAAGGAAGGTCAGTTATAACTATTCATTCTATTTCTAGTCCTATCTCCCATGACTCACAATCGAACCTATAGCTCGATACCAAGCTGTCACGACCCGAAATCCACCCTATGCGGATCTCGTGTCGCGGGGCCGACCCGAAAGCCGTCCCTACTTTTTCCATTCCTGTATCATAGTACTAATATGCAAAGTACTAAAACCTCAAAACAATAACAGCGGAAGTCTTATCAGTAATAATACATCAACGGAAGTCTTTCAATACACAATGTTAGCGAAAGTCTTTACAATACATAATATGGTTCTACATAAACAAAATAAGAACCAAACATGACCAGCACCCGAGGGTGGTGAATACATGGGAGAACTAAAACATAAACTGATGCATTTTCTCAAATGTCCTTCTACATCTTTAGACTCCTATCGGGGTCTCGCGGCATCAGTACCTGAAATGGGGGTGAGGAGGGTGGAATGAGCTACAAGAGCCCAGCAAGTAAATACAGATCTCCGACACTGGTATTGAGGATCATAAAAGAATATGAATCCAAGAAGAAGAATATGATAGCCAATCATAAGAAATAAGATGCTATGATACCCAATGGGAACAGTTTCCATGAGGGCCAATAAACAATGGAACACAATGTACAATTAGGAGTAAGGGACATAACATCAACATGAAACTCTTAACGACAATATATCAATATAAACGCGCTGCCACAATAAACCGATCACAATTAGATCAATAAAGGAATATCTCGCAATACAAGATAATCACAAGAATAAGGTAATTCAACAGTTACAGTCGAACAATCGTATAAGAGATGCTTTCGTTCTGTGTCAGGGCTTGATATGCCCTCGGTCCTTGGGGGCCCGGTTTACCCCCTTCAGTGCATTCCAGTGTATGGCCATATGTCCGTTCACGGACTCGACCCGAAGGTCTTCAGTGAATTTAAAAGCATCGGATGGATATTGTGACTGAGCACAAATCCAGTATACATAAACATTTCATGATCATAAATGATTCCATAAGGGTATATAAAAATGGAATATCATTATTTCAATGGAAACATAACAATAGGCATTTCAAAACACGGTTCAACATGATAACAATGGTACAACAATAAATCAATGTCCACCAGATAGAACAATATCACGTTGTGGAGACAATAACATCAGATACGCTCAGGAGTACAAGTTTGGCAGTAAAAGAATGAACTTGGCTTGATAACACCATATGGAAGAGAAAGGGTATCTACTTACCTCTAATGCATTGCTAAATCAGTCTCCTGTAGGTTTTCCTTTTCCCGTTGAGTTCCCTATATATCAGTAAATACGTTTCAGAATAATTTCTATTTACCAAATTCTATGCCTTGTTATGATCAGTATTTCTAACACTTATTTAGACTTTTATATGTCCGTTGTTCTTGGAACCTCTTTTCATAATTTTGACATTACCAATAGATTCGGAAGGTTCAAAATAATAAAAATTCACTAGTTCTTTAATTCAATCGGAGTCCATTTGACTCACCTATGAAGCAGGGGTATTTTGGTCATTTTTACAAGTCGTAACTTTTCGGGACTCCGTCTCGTGAAACGGACCTCACCATTGGACTCAGAGCATCCGAGATAATAAAAATTGACTATTCATTTGCCCTATTTGGACCTCGTTTGACCCACTTTTGAGTTAGGGGCATTTTTGTAAAATTGACATTTTTCTGTTAGGCCTTAGTGGAATTAGCTATAACTTTTGGGGTCAAAATATAATTATACAGAGTTGCGGTCTGAACCAGTTGGTTCAGAACCAGAAACCCTAAACCGGTTTCATTCCACTGTGAACCAACCGGTTCAGTTAACTTCAGAGAACCGGATTGAGATATCCAATTCTCTCACTTTATCCACGGTTTGGACAACTCCAACCCAATTCCAATCCCTTATACCCGTGACCAAACAAGCCCAATTGATTTTAATTTCACATTCAAACGACACAGTGTTGGTACCTGTATTGCGGTCGGTCGGATCTCAACCCGACCCGACCCAGACCCGATCTCATCCTGACCCGAAGAAGCCCCCGTTAATCCGGTCGTCTTCTCCGGTGGGTTTTCCGGCCACAGTCGCCGGAATAGTGAAATTCCCTACGGATCTTAGCGATTTCACGTCCAAAATCTACTGTTTTTCTTTCCAATGAATTCTAAAATTGTAAGGAACATTTTAGGACTGGTTTTAACCTCCAACATCACCGGTTTCACGCACCCATTCCCAGTTTCCGGCGTTGCACCGGTGAGGGAATAACTGGCCACAGAATGGCCATTTCTTGACCATTTAAGCTGATTCGAAGTGCGTTGGGTCCCTGGAGATGTTTCCTATCCATATTATGGTTTAATTTTCCACTTGGGTTCACCTATTTTAAGTCACCATTTCTAACCGAAACCCAGTTTTGGTTTTTTTCTTGTTTTTCTTTCCTATTTCGCGTTCTCATCAACTCTAACAGTAACGACACCTATTAACAATATAAATGAATAAAATTTAAATCAGGAATATACCTGTTTGTAGGTTTTCTCAACCCTTTTTCCAAAAATTCATTTTCTTTCTTTCTCTCTTTATTCCCACTTCTTTCTTCCTTGCGATTCAGTTTCTCTCACATCTTCAATCTCTGTCTAACTCTCTCTTCCTTTCCCCTTCCTTTCTTCCCTTAACCGACCCTCCAGTCGGTGGCCCTTGCCACTTGTAGCCACGGTGGCAGCACACTCATGCACACAAGACACCTCACACACATAGCTTTCTCTTGGCTGATTTTCAGTCGGTGGCCTTGCCACCTAACACACACACATGCACCGCATGTTGCCACCACACATGACCCACATGCAGTTCCTTTCTTTCCATTTTATTTCTTTTCATTTAATTATATTGTATTATAATATATATATATATATATCATCCAACCGTATATATATATATATGATATTCATAATCATTTAGATTTACAATAAAAATTTATGCGTCGACATTCACTTGCACGTTTTTCAATAAACTCGGCTTCCGGTGCAACGGCACCCGGACACCCGTGACTGTTTGCCTCTCGTACCTATGCATCGTAATTAAACAATACAGTTTATTACGCATCCACTTTTATTTATGTCATTTCACGGCTTATAATTCGGGATTACATTTATAGCCCGGTCCAGCCCGGTGCACATGCTATATCCCGGATCGGGATATTACATTCTTACCCCCTTAAAAATAAGTTTGTCCCCAAACTTAACAGTTCTAACTCAGTGGTTTTCGTGGTTCCTTTTACATCACGATATAACTTAAATAAGCTGTTACATTAACTAGATAAAGATTTTCTGCTGAGAATCAAGTTTTACTATCACGTTAGATAAAGTTTTACAGTCACATCAAATCAAGTTTTACTGTCACATTAGATCAAGTTTTACAGTCACATCTGTAACTGTACTACCCTCTTTATAATTCCACGTATGCTTCGAAACCTTCCCATGAAACACAATTTCCTTCCTATGATTCTTTTCGGCTTCTGTAATTTAAGATATCTTTTGATGAAGGAAATTTTAAAATTTCTAAATGTAGCTTGATAAAATTTTAAAATTTTAAGATATCTTTGGGTCAGAGTATTACACATGGCCCAATAGGGTGCCCAAACATGGCCCAAAAGGGTAGCCAATCATGACTCAAAAGGGTGGCCGAGCATGGCTAAAAAGGGTGGCCAAAGGGCTAGTGTCAGGGGGTGTCAGGCTGGGCGCACATGGGGCAAGGCAGGCTAGCAGGTCGTGGGCAGCAGGGGGCTGGTCTGGGCTGGCTGGGGCTGTTTCCTGCAGGTTCACTGTAGCTATAGTGTAAATGTTGCAGCTGAATTTCTCTGTTTTCTAAATTTTTTTCCAAAGTGTTGCAAGCTACTTTTTGTCCATTTTTAGCCTATTTCTTTAAGATTTTTAACCACCAAATATTGGCACTTTTTTCACCTATATTTAGGGTGTTTTGCGCACTTAACAATCCTTTTAATTTCATGAATTTTTAACATGGTTTCCTTTGTTTTCTAAGCTTTTTCCACCTAATTTTTCACAACATGATCCACCACTATGAAGTTAACTACAAAAGTACCTTCCCTAACCCAACAAAGCATTCACACATTATTTTAAACATACAATCCATCATATATACACATGTACTTGAATTTCAAAACATCACAATCTCACGCTCATTACAAATATAGGGCCTTGCCCATAGTTTCCATACTACATGAGGTTTTACAACTTTATTACATATGTCTTAAGGCTTATGCCCTCATACAACTCAAAATGTGCCTCAAGGGCCAAATATACTTCAAGATCTATTTTCTCCCTCTATGCTCCGATGACTTCATCGAGTCTCAAGTACCGGGAGCCTCATCTGTAATATATTGCCCATAAAGGGTCAACACAACTGTTGGTATGACATAGTGCTAATGCAAGGAACAAAGTTAAGGCGTGACATGTGTAAAGTGTACATTTATAAACTATATGCATTTCAATTCATTAATGCAATGCAATGGAAATATGCGTGACCTACACATGCAACTCTATGTCACACTCATGTCGCGCTTCACGGCCCTTCCCTGTTGGAACGCGAGTACCAATTGTATGTTTCGCTTCACGGTCCGTCCCCGTTGGATTGCAAGTAGCATGGCCAATTTTGAGTTTTTCACCACAGGATCTGCACCCTCATAATGCATAGCACCAATGTGCTCAACCCACACTATGTTTCCAAGAATTCACGTATGCCAAGCTGCCTTGATTTTTCTATACAATTCCAATGAAGCATTTCATCAAACACATGAGATGCACCTTAGATCATGCATCATACATAAAGTAAATTAGTGTCACGCCCCGAATTCTGACCGAACCCGAGGCGCGACTGACGAGACAGAAAATAAAATAAATAAAAGGACAAGGTAAATAAATCCACTAAACATGGGTCCATCCCATCAATACATAAGATAACATGAATACATCGTTCATAGGTCATTCGGGCTTAAGCCCTTACATTACAAAACATAGGTCCCACGGACCAAAATATAACAAGTGTCTCCTCCTATCAAAGCATCACTGGGTCTCAAATAGCTGGAGGGTCCTCATCTGAAAATGTTGCCCACGAATGGGTCAGCTCAACTGCTGGTATGATGAAGTGCTAATGCAAGAAATAAAGCTAAGGCGTGGCATGTGCAAAGTGTACATTTATCTCTAAATGTCATTCAAAGCATCGAAGTAATATATGAATGGTATGCGTGACGCACCCATGCACAACTCTATGCCACACCCATGTTTCTTTTCCGGGTACTCCCCGATGCAATGGCCAATTTTGGGTTTTTCACCACAGGATCTACACCCTCATAATGCAATGCTCAACCCACACTATGTTCTCAAAGGATTCATCATATGCCAATATGCCAATGCAACCTCAATGAACATGGTTATAAATAATATAGCATGCTCGAACAATAATATATAAATCATCAGTCAATTCCATATGCAAGCATAGCTCCTCTTATCAACTTAAACACAGGTCATGATTCACATTCATCGTTCACTAAATTTTCATAAAGCACAAGTGACATGCAAGCATATGAGCAATCAACCCTAAATCATCAAGTAAACACATTCCACATAAGCACGTAAGTCATTCCAGTCATTCACAAATATTCCTAACTTAACTTCATTTCTAACATTAGCAAAACACCATACCTGATGGGTTAGTTACAACCCAAGCAAACTGCACTCGTAACGTAGTGAGGATGTGGAAGGATCAGATTGTCTTCTCTTTGCCGGTCGGTGTCCCTAAAAGCATAAATTATAGCTCAGTCTATTGTAATTTGAATTTATGCTATTCATTAAATTTTATGCCTTTAATTCATAGGTTTCTATTCTGTTAAATTAATCTCTACCATTGGTTCTAGGACGTTGAAGAAAATAAGTCTAGGTTCTCGTAGAACTCAATTCGGACACCGGGGTTCAAAAGGGCAAAACAGTCATTTTGCACTTTACACGGGCCCTTATATTTCGTGACCTTTTTTCACAAATCGAACTTCACGGTTGAGTCCGGAATGTTCGAGAAAATAAAATTTCACTATTTGTTTACCTAATTCGGAGTTCGTCTGACAGTGTTTCAAGTTAGGGGCATTTTGGTAATTTTAAGGGTTACTACGGGTCTTTTATTTTTTGGGACCCTGTCTCGTAAAACGGACCTCACCATTGGTCTCAGAATGGTCGAGATAGTCAAAATACACTAATGACTTGTCCCCTTTGGACTCCGGAATGTTTTTGAATATTTAATTAATTAAATTAATTTAATTAAATAATTAATTAATTTATTTAATTAGTATTTTATTAATAATTTAATCAGGTGGGTAAAAGTAAAATTTCCCACAGTTGGGGGGTCAATTTGTAATTTTCGAAAGTTCAGGGTTAAGGTTCAAATTCTAAAAGGTTCAAATTCCAAAAGGTTCAAATTCCAAAAGGTTCAAATTGAAACTAGTTTAATTTGTTATTCTTAATCAGGTTAACCAAACAGGGGCTAATCCTAGAACAGGGATAGGATATCCCTGTTTCAATTTAATTCCAATTTCTAAATTTCTTATCCTTGCAACCAAACGGGCCAAATTCCATTTTAATTTAAAACAACCACGCGACACGTGGCAGGGCGGTCCATGCCCGACCCGAACCGGACCCGACCCGAACCGACCCGACCCGGACAGACCCCCCTTCTTCCCCCGTTTTTCCGGTGGAGCTCCGGTCACCTTCTCCGGTGCCGGTGACTGGAATTTCAGAAAATCAAGTTTTTAAACTTGATTTTCTTGGTGTTTTCGAAGCCCCTTTCAATCCCAAATTATTCTAAAACATTTTTGGAGCCTTTTAATACCGTTTTGAAGCTTCCAATCACAACGAAAAACCCAAATTTTCCCCCCATGGCCGTGACCTGCACATTCCCTTTTCTCCCTCATTTTTCAACCGTTTTCTATCATTTTTGTTGCGTTTTAATCCTTACATTATGCTCTACAAGGTTCTACAATTTAAATCAATTGAAATGCTCTAAAAAAAATTGAAACAGAAGCAACCCACTTACCAATTTTTCGGCCGTTTCTCTCTCTAGCCGTGCCCTCTTCCACCTTCTTGCTCCGAGCCCAACCAAGCCTCCACTCTCTTCCTCAGAACTCTATTTCTCTCTCTCACTTTCTGCTTCTTTTCTTTTCTTCTCTTTCCACCCGAGAATACACTCTCTTTTCTCTTCACTCTCTCTCTATATTTCTCTCTCTCTCTCTCTCTCTCTCTCTCTCTCCCCAAGACCAACCACTCTCTGCCAAATCTGCATCTCCCACTCCCTGAATCCCACTCACACACACCACCCCAACCCATGCTTGTTTGAGTGTATTACACTCAAACTCACACACACACACACCACCGGGTACACACACACACCTCAGCTTTTCTACATATATATATATACACATTTAAATACACACTCATATGCACACACATATACACAACAAAAATTTAAATTATATATATATATATACACATATATATATATATACACATATATATATATATACACATATATATATATATACACATACTCATATTATCATTATCATAATAATAATAATAATAATAATAATAATAATAATAATAATAATAATAATAACAATAATTAATATTTGCAAGAATAAATAATAATAAAAAAAAAAATTTCATGTTATAACAATTAGAGCTTTCAAACCAAAAAAATTCTTCCACATGAACACATGCTACATACAATCAATTTAAACATATACTTATGTTACATATTCACTACTTTACCAATTCTCAAAGAACACATAATTACATAGAGCATCAATGCATTAAACAAATCATATCTTTCAAAACACAAGACTTATCTACATGAATATAAGCCACGATGTAATGAATTAAACATATCCTCAAATTACATGTTCACCATTTTGACAAATTCTCAAAGAACTCAAAGAACACACAAGTATACTGTAACACCCCGACCCGATTAAATGATAATTAAGTCACTAATTATTAATTAGTGACCTTAAAAAGAATAATTAAGAAATTTAAACGGGAAATAGATGACGATTTCAAAATAATTCTGAGACCTTAAAAGTCAAGGTCGATTCTAGGGAAAATAAAATACAACTACGATTTATAAAAGTCGGTACATGAAAGAGTAAATATTAAATTTAAAATCACAAAGTGGAAAATAATGCACAAACTTAAAATAAATAAATTAAATGCCAAACAAGGCATAAGGGGGGGGGGGGGAATAGCAAAAAGGGAACCAAAATGTGAGGCCAAGTGTAACACCCCGACCTGAATTAAGGGCTATTAAGCCGTTGGTATTAAATTAGTAATCGACGCCTTAAGTGACGAGATCGGTTTCAACCCGACGCATGGATTTTTAGTAACAGTCCTGAAAACTTAGGACGACTGTACATCACTTTCATTGCAATCACCAACTTGTCAGTTCCGTGATAAGTATATTTTCACGTCAACTGCCGGTCAACGATACGAGTATAAGATTTGGGCACGCATTATGAAGTTACAAAGGATTAGTGTAAAGATCATACACTTAAGAAAATAATTAATTTTTAAAGTAATTAATTATTTTAAATCAACAAATTAATGGTAGCATATACAAATAATTAAATATATATATATGTGGCCAAGTGTACGTATATACACATGCAATTGTATACATGAATAATTAAACATATAGGTATATATATATATGTATATATATCTAGTATATAAAGACATGCTAATATCCAAGGGTTCTAAGAGTGTTGTGTGTGGGTCGCCACGTGTGTAGTAAAATATATATATATATGTAAAACAAAACCCCCACACACACAACCAGCCAATGATGGCCTGCCCCAAATAGTAGCCTGAAGAGCACTCAATTGGAGTGCTTCAACAAGCAATGGGTGAATCAGCATTAGGGGCAACCAGAAGGGTGATCATTATGGGTGTATGCATGTAGTGTATATATGATGGGGCAACCAGCATTATGCATGTAGTGTATACACACCACACGGCCATACAAAAAGATTTAGTTCAAGCCGAGAGTGAGGGAGAGATTGAAGGAGATTATAGGACGTTCAGAAGTGGGAAGCAAGGAGCAAAGGGGAGAGAAACAATTTGGAACAAGGTAAACCCACAAAACACTTAAATTTTTCTCTCTAGAATTTACCTACGTATGAACTGTTTTAGCTTTTGATTTGTATATATGATGTTTAGTATACGTTTAAGACATGATTACGCATAAGATCAGGTCATGAAAACACCCAAAAACATGAAACCCAGAAGTGGCAGCCATTGAAGACTTTGCTTATAGCAGGTCTGATCCAATGGAAACCAAACCATTTTTGGTGTATAGAGACTTCAAGTAGACCCTATAAGCATCCCCAAAACACATGACTGCGATCAAAATTGTAAAGAAATGAACCCCAAAAATTGACTTGCAGGTTACGGGTTTGAAGCCCAAACCTTTAAACTCAGTGTTAAATCGACATTCATGAATCAAAAACGAAACCCCATGAAGAGGGGATCAAAACAGAACAAACCCCAAGTGATTTGGCTCAGAAATGAGCAATTACGATCGGTCTACAGGTTTAAATTATCGAGTCCAAAATCGAGCACATAAACCCATTTCGAACCCTCAGTTGAATGCCAAAATAATCCATAAGATATCAGAAATGTTTTTGATTAAAAACAGTAAGGATTCATGGAGCCAAAACTCACGAAACTGAAAAAAAAATGGAAATCGGGAATTAGGGTTACAGTGGTGGATCGTGGGGAAGACGACGGTGAGTCAACTGGGTTTTAAAAGCCCTGACCGAGTCGACTCGAACACGTGGTGGGTTCTAGAGCTGCCACCGAATTAAAAATGACGACGTCGTTTTAGGCCTAATACGCATATATATACAACACCATTTAAATTTTAAAAGGAAAGAAGAAAATTTTGCTGCTACGGGGTTTCGAACCCCTGACCCACGCGCCCCCAATTGCCTCTCTTTCCACTCGACCATGCACACGCGTGTGTATATGTATGGCAGAAATGTATATATATTATATAATTAATACATATAAAATTGAAAAAAATAAAAAGTTGCATTCTGCACCTAAGGAGATTCGATGGCAGTATCTTTTGGGAGGGAGGTGGCACGCTGGCCAGCGTGCCACCCATTTCATCCTTTAAGATATCACAAACAAAATATATATATATATATATATATATATATATCATACTTGATAAATTTAATTTAATTAAAGTTATTTAATTAAATTAAATAATCAAAAAATGCCCGGTGTCCAAATGAGATGAGTTATATATGTATTCTTACTATCTCAGACCTCCTGAGTCCATTGGTGAGGTCCACGACATGAGATGAGGTCCCAAAAAATTTAAGACCCGTAAAAATGTCAAAATGACCAAAATGCCCCTGCCTCATAAATAGTCAAATGAAGTCCAAATTAAATAAATAAATAGTGGATTTTGACTATTTTAAACATTTTGAATCTAATGGTGGAGACCGTTTCATGAGATGGGACTTCAAAAAATTTAGACACGTTAAGGTATAAATTACCAAATTGCCCCTAACATGTCCTAAGCCGAATTAAATTCTAAGAACGCCTAAATTGACTTTATTCAACGTTCTGGACTCAATGGTAGAGTCTATTCAACCAAAAGAAGTGTCTAAAATAAAAATACATAAAATTTGATGAATAGCATCTGTTGGATGACTATAAACTGAAATATTGCCGAAGTACTAAACTGAGGCAAGAACAAGGAAATAAAATACGAGAAGACACGACGCATTAACATGTCAAGTAAATAAAATTAAATTAAAGTTAACGGAGCTACCAGAAGAGTATAATTTTAAAAATTTAAATTTAATCCCCAACACATTAAATTGTGTCGTAGGCTAAGAATACGAGTCGAATTAAGTATATACAAAATTTATGGAATATTCGTAAATCGGTTAGGATTAAATACGATCTAAGCATAAGTTAAGAAGCATCGATAAGTGATATTGCAGTGAATGTGAAGTTGATGAGACTGTTTATGAATTGTTCTTAGGAACTACGGATGAAGTGGGAAAGCGCATTTTTAGCACTAACCCTAAAGGACTGAGGTGAGTAACCCTGCCTTTAAAGTGGAGATTTAACTCCATGAATTTGAAGAAGTTTTAAGTTCAATTTATTTGAAACCTCGAATAAAAAATTCAGTATCATATGATTCCTGTTTTAAAATGTTTTCTGCTTTCATAAACTGTATTGTGACATGCTAGGTGATTGGTTTGAATCACGGTTTTCCTTTTTAATTATGTTTCAGCATGTTTGGGTTTAAAATGCTAAATTTTCATAAATGTTCTGAATTTGATTATTCCAAATATTGAAGTTTTATTGCAGAAGTTATATATATTTCATGTTTTAAATATTCATGAAAAGTATCAATATGAAGAAGCTATGTGATAAATGTTTTACAAGATAACGGTGCATAAGCACACAAGCAGGATTTTGGGCTTCTTTGGAGCTCAATTGACCTGTCAAAGACCACATAGTCAGGATTTTGGGTTGTACGGAACTCAATTGACCTGTAATGTGAAATGCCCGGTAGCAGGATCTAATCCCCCAGGCAATGAGATATCTCCACGTATACGCAAAATGGGAGTCTGGTTTGAAACAGATTCCATTAATGAAAGTGAAAAGATGACAAATGCTTTTGGAAATGGAAGCAGGTTTTACCCCCATTTTCCTATGCATGTTTATATGTTTTGAAGTAACGCTTTTGAAAATGGAAGCAGGTTTTTACCCCCATTTTGTTATACATGTTTATATGCTTTTAAATTGCATATGCTCTATGTGAAGAAATGTGTATTTAGCTTGAATACTTTAAATGTTTCAAAGCTATCTGTTTTAAAATGCATATACTCTGTGTTCTAAAATGTACGAGCAATTGGTAGTGAGTATTTTATAAACTCTCATGTGCTGAACCACTACCAGTTGAAAACCCCATGACGAATGTAGGAATTACTCATAAGCTTAAATTAGCTTACCCGAATTTTTATTCGGACCCCCCTTTCAGGTGATTAATGGTGAATTGATTTTGAAGACAAAGATGATGAGTCTAGCTCTTTTGGGAAGACGTGCTTAAGTAGCTCCTTTTAGGAAATCATATGAACTCTAGTAGCATGTTTTGTATTAGCAGACAATGTAAGGTTATGTATTAAGCCCCTCGGGGTAATGGACATGTATGTTATTAAAATCTTTAAGCCTTTAGTTATGCTCTGAATGTATGATCATGTGTACCGCAATGTGAAGAGCAGCAGTACCGGACGGATGTGTAAATTGTAAAATGAGAAAGGAAAAGGAAAAAAAAAGTTTTTCACGCTTCCGCAACCACATGACGTACATCTATTCGATACCGCTGCCTATGCGAGCCTTGTCCCGAGGCCTTCGGGTCTTGGGGCGGCGGTCCCGATCTAGGATCCGCGTGAGGGGGATTTTGGGTCGTGACACCAAGGGGTTTTGAACCCTTGACCCAAAGTAGGCAAGTTTTAAAGCCCAAAAAAGAATACCACTTGGGCTACCCACTCTTTGTGTCTTATTTTACAACAAATATATATATATATATATACACACATAAAATGTCCCTCCACCTCCCAAATTGCCCTATCACCTTTCATGCAACAAAAATTTATTTTTGAAATAAAATAAGTAGAGTGTCTATATATCAGTTGCGTGTGTGCATTTGAAGTCAGAAAATCAGAAAGTGAAGTGTGTGCAGGTCTGATGTAGAGAGAGAAAGTGAGTTAGAGAGAGAGAAAGAGAGAGAGTGGAAGAAGGGAGGAGAAGAAGAAGAAGGAAGGGAAGAAGATGGTGTTGTCTAAGGGATTCTAAGGGGGATTCAAATCCAAGCAAGAAGAAAGGGAAGCCATACGGTTAAGGTAAAACCCCACAACCAACTTTTTCTCTCTCTAAAATTTTTTCCTATAAACAAACTATTTTAAGCTTTTCCTTCTGCATGCATGATAGTTAAGGTCTATGATCATGAATAAAATATAAACATTGGACCCTAAAACAGCCCTAGAGACCCTAAACCATGAAGATCCGCCATTGATGGACCTCTGTTGGTGCAAGTTTGAAAACATCCACACCAAACCAAGTTTGGGTTGTCAAAACCTCAAATAGAGGCCATTAGTGTTCCAAAAACACTCAGACGCGACAAAAAACCTCAAAATAAGGCCTCCAAAACCTGAGTTGCAGGTTCGGGTTTTAAAACCCAACCTCACAAACTCACTATAAAACCCGCTTTTGAGAATGGGGATTGAACCCCCATATCATGAAGGTCACGTTGAGCCAAACCCCACTAGAAATGGTGATGAAATGAGGGTTTACTATGGAGTTGCAGGTACGGCCATGGTGAGGTAAAACTGAACTGTTGAGCTCGATTTGAGCTCTCAAATGGATGCCATGTTGTTTCCAGGACACCCAGAAACTCGAATCACCCAAAAACAGAGAGAATCAATCCCTCAAGATGCATGAAATTTGAAAAAATGGAAAACAGCGAACTAGGGCAACACAGTGGCGAAGAGAGGAATAAGATGAATAGTGGGTGGGTCGGTCTCGGGTCGGATCTAGGTTCTGGTCGAGACCCGACTCGTCGTATAAATGATATTAAGTGGGACGACGTCGTGTTAGGTTATGTTTTGATTTTAAAAACTGAAGCTGGGTTGATTGGTTACAAGAATAGGAAATTAGAATTGAAATTGAAATCAGACCTAAGGGTTAACCTAAACATGAATAAAGAGGATAGCAGGGTTATGTTATCTCGGTTCTTTGGCCTAGCCTGAACCGGTTGGTTCACTGTATTCATGGACCGGTTTAGGGTTATACCGTAAGAACCCATTGGTTCAGTCGTTTAATGGAAATAAATAAACCAAAACTTTACTTATTTACACTTTGACCCCAACAGTTTTGAAAAATTCTGTTTTGGCCCCACTTTTAAAAATTTATTTCAAATAAACCCCTAGAAAAATAATTTAAATTAATTTAATTATTTTAGAAATAGGATAAATTGACGATTTTGCCCTTGGGCCACAAATAAAGTACATAAAGTCCAAATTGAGATCCGAAAAAGGCTATCTTAACATTTTTGAGCATTCTAAACACAATGAAAATGTTAGATTGGACATCCAGAGACTCCGGAGTGGTCCCACCATAAGATGTGAAATTATCAAAATACCCCGAATACAATACGAAGCCCAAATAAAGTCCAAATTGGACGAAATTGATACCAATAGAAGCCCAAATAATTGTAAACTTGTATATATAACTAAATAATGATTTAGGGTCAGAGTGTCATAAAATATAAAAATGACCAAAATGCCCTTGAGTACGAGAAATACAAGTAAAGGCCAAAAATTAACTGTCATAAGCCTAATTATGAAAATTAAGACCTAAATAAGACTCCAAAACAGTCAACTTACAAAATGAGAAATGACCGATGTGTCCCTATGATCAAAAGCAGATACCAAATGAAGTCCAAAAGACTTAAAACTTTATATATAAGATAAGTGGAATATTCTGAGGACCACGATAAGGTCCCGAGGCGAGAATAATAAATTACCATTTTGCCCCTAAATACCTAAATATGCCGAAGCTAAATAAAAATTAGAGAAGGTCTAAATTGACTTTCTTCGACGTTCCGAATCCAACGATGAGGTCCAAAATATCAAAATAGGTACTGAAAAATAAGTCATGTGAAAAATAAAAATTTATTAATTCACCACAAGTAGACCGGTAAAACCAATCCTAGGAAATTAGGATATGTCGGGTCTAAGATTAAATGAAGAGAATCAATTTAGAGATGATATAAAGTAAATGAGGAATTAATTGAAGTCTTGATGAATTTGATTTTTAGGAATTTCAAAGGGAAAGGGAAAGCCCACCAGTAGTGCCGACCCAAGAGAACAAGGTGAGTAATCCTGTACTTTGAAGTGGAGGTTTTTAATCTCCATGGATTCTGAAGTAATATGAAGTTCAAATACTCTAAAGTGTCTTTATAAAAATATCTGCAATACTTCTAAATTTAAATTCTTGTATTTATATGCTTTATATTTCAAATGTACTGTCGTTTTATTTATAAATTCTAACATGACATGCAAAATTTGCTTCTTGATATTTCTTACAGATGATGCATCTATTTTCGCATGTCCATGTAAATGTCAGTTTTATTAAATGCCTCTTAAAATAAATGCTTTTATTCTATTTATGCTTTAATAAATTCATGTACATCATGATTTAAATTCTTGAAGCTCTTGTGTTAAATGTTTCAGGTATGGTCCTCTAAGTATTTAAAAATTGTGTTAAACTGTCCACATTTTAAATACTCATGAAAATTCACCCTTTTTTATTGAAGCCATATTTTATGCTCATGAAAAGCATCTATTTAAAAACTCATATTTCAAATGCTCATGAAAAACATATATTTGAAGAAGTCATGTTTTTAAATGCTCATAAAAAGCATTTCTTGAAGAAGCCATGTTTTAAATGCTCATGAAAAACATTTCTTGAAGAAGCTATGTTTTTGCAAGATAATGATGCATAAGCATAAAAAAATATTGAGCTCCCGTTGGGTTCTCAATTTCACAGATGCTTGGTAGAAGGTTTATCCCCCAGGCATGAGATCCTTTTGAAGTAAAACTAGGGTCTGGTTTGAAACGGATCCTCTAGTTAAAAAGTGAAAAGATGAAAATGTTTTCAGAAATGGTAACAGGTTTTAAACCCCCATTTATCTGAAACGGGTTTTTATATAACCCTTTGAAGTTTTCAAGAAGAAGAAATTTGCATCCTCCTATTTTCATGGAAAGGATTTCAAATTATTTCCTTGGTCTTCAAATGGTCACCCTGCACATGTTTATAAATTTTGTTGCATATTAAATGCTTTATTGAATGCTTTAAAAATGCATCATGCATGTGATTTAAAGAATTCTTATATTCTGTGATCATTGAAATACGTGTCTAACTTGAATGTCTTGTATGCTTCACGTTATCTTTTTTGAAGAATTCTATTTTCTGTATCTGAATTATATGTACAATTGGTAGTGTATGGTTATATGAACCTTCTCTTATAACTAACCCACTACCAGTTGAAACCTATGACAAAGTGCTGGAATTACTCACTAGGCTTGTTAAAGCTCACCCCATTCCCCTAACATTTTTCAGGTGATCACGATGGATGAGAGCCTTGCCCAATTTGAGGATTGGTGATTGGAAGCTCCATTTTGATTAGGAACTTTGGAATTATTAGGACCATAGTTGGTCAAAATTTTGTTGTAGTAATTATGGGACAAATATGTACTTAAACCCCGAGGGGCAAACAGATATGTAATATGTAAAACTTTAAATTTTTAGTATGCTCTGAATGCATATTAATTGTTTACCGCTCCGAAGAAGAAGTAGAAGCGACAGTACCGGGTAGAAGTGCGACAAAGAAAAAGTTTTTCACACTTCCACAATTTGCCAGTCCTGACCCTATCCCACACCCGTTCGGCGCCATTGCTTACTTGAGCCTCACCCGATGGCCCACGGGCCGAAGGGTGGCAGTCGCAATTCTTAATCCGTAGAGGCCGGATTCAGGGTCGTGACATATACAAACTACCAACTCTAGGTTTTTCAAAGCAACTACATCCTAAATGACTTTCTAACAACAAGTAAACATGTAATATCCCGATTTGGGATATGACACGTATCCCGAGCTAGGCGATACCGACTTGAATTGGGTTGGGCCAAAACATGAAACCCCGGACTATAAGAAAATTTATTACAAGAATAAAGTTTAAAGTTAAATCAGAATATTTAAACACCCGAATAAACCAACATTTGAATCTCGTATGTAATACGTGCATGCACAAAATTAAATGGAAATGTATACGTAATATCTATACATACATAATGTATCAATGTAATATTACTTATATATGTATATATATGTATACGGTTGGATGATATATATATATATATATATTATAATACAATATCATTAAATGAAAGGAAATAAAATGGAAAGAAAAGAACTGCATGTGGGTCATGTGTGGTGGCAACATACGGTGCATGTGTGTGTTAGGTGGCAAGGCCACCGACTGAAAATCAGCCAAGAGAAAGCTATGTGTGAGGTGTCTTGTGTGCATGAGTGTGCTGCCACCGCGGCTACAAGTGGCAAGGGCCACCGACTGGGGGATCGGTTAAAGGGAATGAAGAAAGAGATTGGAAGAGTGAGAAAACTGAATCGTAAGAACAAGAGGGAGAAGAGGAGAATAGAGAAAGGAAGGACTGAAATTAAAATTCAGGAAATCGGCTAATGATAGGTAACCTGTTTCATCTTAATCTCTTTAGTTTTACTCCCTGTTATCATAGAATTTATGACTGAATTGGTAGGACGCGAAATAGGAAAGAAAAACAAGAAAAACCAAAACTGGGTTTCGGTTAGAAATGGTGACTTAAAATAGGTGAACCCAAGTGGAAAATTGAACCATAATATGGATAGGAGACGTCTCCAGGGACCCAACGCACTTTGAATCAGCCTAAATGGTCAAGAAATGGCCATTCTGTGGCCAGTTATTCCCTCACCGGTGCAACGCCGGAAACTGGGAATGGGTGCATGAAACCGGTGAGGTTGGAGGTTAAAATCAGTCCTAAAATATTCCTTACAATCTTAGAATTCATTGGGAAGAAAAACAGTAAAGTTTGGACGTAAAACCATGAAGATCCGTGAGGAACTGCACTGTTCTGGCGACCGTGGCCGAAAAACCCACCGGAGAAGACGACCGGATTAACGGGGGCTTCTTCGGGTCAGGGTGAGACCGGGTCTGGGTCGGGTCGAGTTGAGATCCGACCGACTGCAATACGGGTACCAACACTGTGTCGTTTTGTTTTAAATTTAAAATAATTTGGGCTTGTTTGGTCACGGATATAAGGGATTGGAATTGGGTTGGGGTTGTCCAAACCGTGGATAGGGTGAGAGAATTGGATATCTTAATCCGGTTCTCTGAAGTTAACTGAACCGGTTGGTTCACAGTGGAATGGAACCGGTTTAGGGTTTTTGGTTCTGAACCAACTGGTTCAGACCGCAACTCTGGCTATTTACATTTTGACCCCGAAAGTTATAGATAATTCTACTAAGGCCCAACAGGAAAATGTTAATTTTACAAAAATACCCCTGACTCAAAAGTGGGTCAAACGAGGTCCAAATAGGGCAAATGAATAGTCAATTTTTATTATCTCGCATGCTCTGAGTCCAATGGTGAGGTCCGTTTCACGAGACGGAGTCCCAAAAAGTTACGACTTGTAAAAATGACCAAAATACCCTTGCTTCATAGGTGAGTCAAATGGACTCCGATTGAATTAAAGAACTAGTGAATTTTTATTATTCTGAACCTTCCGAATCTATTGGTAATGTCAAAATTATGAAAAGAGGTTCCGAGAACAACGGACATATAAAAGTCTAAATAAGTATTAGAAATACTGATCATAGCAAGACATAGAATTTGGTGAATAGAAATTATTCTGAAACGTACTTACTGATATATAGGGAACTCAACGGGAAAAGGCAAACCTACAGGAGACTGATTTAGCAACGCATTAGAGGTAAGTAGATACCCTTTCTCTTCCATGTGGTGTTATCAAGACAAGTTCATTCTTTTACTGCCAAACTTGTACTCTTGAGCGTATCTGATGTTATTGTCTCCACAACGTGATATTGTTCTATCTGGTGGACATTGATTTATTATTGTACCATTGTTATCATGTTGAACCGTGTTTTGAAATGCCTATTGTTATGTTTCCATTGAATTAATGATATTCCATTTTTATATACTCCTATGGAATCATTTATGATCATGAAATGTTTATGTATACTGGATTTGTGCTCAGTCACAATATCCATCCGATGCTTTTAAATTCACTGAAGACCTTCGGGTCGAGTCCGTGAACGGACATATGGCCATACACTGGAATGCACTGAAGGGGGTAAACCGGGCCCCCAAGGACCGAGGGCATATCAAGCCCTGACACAGAACAAAAGCATCTCTTATACGATTGCTCAACTATAATTGTTGAGTTACATTGTTCTTGTGATTATCTAGTATTGTGAGATATTCCTTTATTGATTTATTGTGATCAATTATAATGGCAGTACTTTCTTGTTATTGTATTATCGTCGAGAATTCCAGGACATTGTTATGCCATTCCTACTGATTACACATTGTGATCCCACTGTTCATTTCCCACTGTTCACATGTTAAGAGTTTCATGTTGATGTTATGTCCCTTACTCCTAATTGTACATTGTGTTCTATTGTTTATTGGCCCTTATGGCAACTGTTCGCATTGGCTATCATAGCATCTTATTTCTTATGATTGGCTATCATATTCTTGTTCTTGGATTCATATTCTTTTATGATCCTCGATACCAGTGTCGGAGATCTGTATTTACTTGCTGGGCTCTTGTAGCTCATTCCACCCTCCTCATCCCCATTTCAGGTACTGATGCCGCGAGACCCCGGTAGGAGTTTAAAGACATAGAAGGACATTTGGGGAAATGCATCAGTTTATGTTTTAGTTCTCCTATGTATTCACCACCCTCGGGTGCTGGTCATGTTTGGTTCTTATTTTGTTTATGTAGAACCATATTATGTATGGTAAAGACTTTCGCTAACATTGTGTATTGAAAGACTTCCGCTGATGTACTATTATTGATAAGACTTTCGTTGTTATTGTTTTGAGGTTTTAGTACTTTGCATATTAGTACTACGATACAGGAATGAAAAAAAAAGTAGGGACGGCCTTCGGGTCGGTCCCGCGACACGAGATCCGCATAGGGTGGGTTTCGGGTCGTGACAGCTTGGTATCAGAGCTATAGGTTCGATTGTGAGTCATGGGAGATAGGACTAGAAATAGAATGAATAGATGTAACTGACCTTCCTTATATAGAGTTCATACGATCCTTGATCATTCTCTTATTGATTGATTTGACAATTTACGGGTTATCTTTACTGGTTATCTTTATAGACATGGTTATCACAAGGAATACATCGATAGTTATGAAATATACAGATCACTTAGAGTTAGAATCAATAGATAGAATTGAAGTCTCTATGATATAGATTTCATGTGAACATTGATTGTTATTTTGAGCATTGATGGTTATCTTATAGACAAGGTTAATAAAAAGGAATATCTCAATAGATTATATTGACTCGGTTAGACCATAGACGAGTAGACTTTTATGGACATACTTATCTAAAACTTATGGTTTAGAGCAATGATGTATGCTAGGAATATTGGGATAGGGAAGGATCAATTAGACCGAATTGAGCGTCTTATAGAAGAGATTCTCAAATCTCTACCTCAAGCTCACCCCAACAGACAACTATATACGTCGAAATAGTGGCACCGTTAAGGATCACCCCATAGGGTAAACAAGGAATTGCCCTCGGAAAGCTAAGGCTACGACCAGTGCCACACCTATGTCACCAGTCTTGTTGGTGTCAAGGAAAGATTAAACTACTACCCAGATAGCCACAGGTACCCTTCCAGTTATTTATAACCTGTTTAGATCTTAAGAGATCCTTACATACTTGATTGTGTTTCCATGTAATTGCCGAACTGAACTTAGTAATTGAACATTTGGATGATTGATTTACTGATTCTATTACATCTGGAAGGTTATTATTAAAGAATGTTAGACAGAGAAACACGAGAACTTTGATGGTTACCTTGAAGATTATTGGTTAGAAATATTGAGCATAGAACACGAGGTACGGAGCAAAATCACGAATATTATCAACAAGTGACCTATACTTGGAAGTTAGGTCTAGTAATGTAGAAGAAATCGAGACTGAAGATCAGGAGTGAATATAAATTATGAAAATGAATAACGGTGATTGTGAATGGTAAAAGAGAAAATGTGAAAAATTGACAGTCACTGATGTGCTATCAGGACCTCTGTTACCGGTGAGGAACGGCCGCCTTATCATGTAACTAGGGTAACTGAGAAACACACAGTGCTACCTTACCCAATCTGGATACTACGAATCCTTTATGATACTGTTAGAACGACGTATACCCCAGAGGACTTGAGGATCAGAATGCTACAATATCACGACATCTATCCTACCAAACCTAGTGATGCTAGGAAATGATTGGAGCATTAAGTCAAATTCTTAAGCTCAGTGATATCAAAAGATTGGGTGTTGAAACAGTTTTGTAATAATGGTTCATGGGAAATGAGATTGATGCACCGGTATTACTAATGTCAAATAGAGTAAATCCTGACATGATAAATAGACTTGTACGTGAATTCTGACCATTGATCTTTTACAGCGAATTGAGAGATGATTAGGCTACTGTATCAGTAGTCGCAGGTATTATTTATAGTTGTTTACAAATGCTCAATATTGTTAAATATTACTCTACATACTGATTTATAATTTCAACATTTACTGCTAGCCGAACATAGAGACAGGATTCTGAGGTTATATGTTAACTGTTCAGGGATGATGATTGATGATAGATGTTATGCATGAAATAAGTAGAGTATGTAACATAGATATACGAGTGTTAGATTGACATATTATTCACTTGTAAAATTAAAAGACATTGATGAGCCAAGTGATTTCATAATTAATAAATTTCAGGGAACAATGATAGAATAAATATAAGATTTATAATCTTTAGAATGAGTTACATACTGTTTTAGATAGGAATGATTACTGGATAGACGAGATTGAATATTACTGGATAGACGAGATTGAGTAAATGGCGACTCTTGAAAGAGTCATTATTATTAAATACTATACACTGGGGGAATCATTAGAAATGAACAATATACATAGAATATAGGAGGTACAGATCATAAGTGTATAGCTTAACTGATCTAAGAAAGAACTTGGTGTATTGAAACACATTAAATGAATTGGGGCTATCGAAAGACAAAAGCAAGTTAAGATATCAACAGTCACCTAGTCTTGGAAAACGACTACATATTAAAATGAAAATTGATGATTATTGACTAGTGACCCCTAAGGATAGCAGTGTACTTAAGGATAAGTGATGAGAATTCTTGAGACTTGACATTGACAATACTGAAGGAGGTTTCGATAACTGATATAGACAGATAAGTGAAACTTGAGTAGGAAATAATAGTCATACTTAAGGGAAATTGGAGGGAATCATAGCAATAATGAAATAAATAATCCGTAATGATTATTTGTCTTATGAAGGTACATAATGAATATCCATTGGGTTTCAATTTGATGATTGTTATATATATAAGGGAACTTAAGGGGGTAAGTACAGGGGAGTTGATATTCTAAATAAATTGATGACGTACTGGGAAATATGAAGAGTCTTGAGTAAGATATAGATAAATCAACGAGGTTTCAATGGGAGATAGTAGTTAAGCTTGGAAGGAATCATAGTAATATTGGATCTAGAAATCCCTGAGATTGTTTTATCTTATGGAACCACGTACTGGATATTTATTGAGTTATGGTTGATGATTGTTCTGCACTAAGGGAGCCTTAAGAATTAAATTACTATATCTAGTCTATAGATTTGATGGTTAGGGTTGAACGATCAATCTATATTACGAGAGTTATTGAGAATTGAAATTCTATTTATGGATTAGGAACTTGTTGATTTTTTATACAGTGAGAATCTGTGAGAATTAAATTATGTTTCATAATAACGAGGGAAACGATTAGTGCTCATTGAGGGAAAGAATGTAATATAGAATTGGAAACATGACGCTTTGAAAAGTAGTGAATTTGACAGTAATATCTAAATGAAATGAAAATACCTTGAAAAGGTAATAAATTAATTGTGATATCTAGATAGAGGAATGACACCTTGAAAGGTGATACAGGTGATGAGTAACAGTTAATCAAAATACATTATTGGAAAATGATACTTTTAGGGTTACTTATGATTGGTCTATCTTCTATGTTATGTTACATATTTAATGTGTTTCCATATGTTACTAATTGAATGTAGAAACTGAACGTCTGGACCATTGACTCATTGCTTATGTGACCGTCAAGAGAACTATCATTGAAACGTGTTAGATACAGGACATGTGAAATATAGACTAGGAATACAAATACTCTTACATAGCTAACTTGAGGTCAAGGAACGATTAGTAGAATCACAGATTTATTGTAGAGGAAATGATACATAGAAGCCGATGCGAACTCTATGAGTTCCACATAATATCATTTCAAATGATATATATACATTGGATATATTAGTAGACTGAATGGATAGAGTTTTGTCAAGCTACGTTTAGAAATTTTAAAATTTCCTTCATCAAAAGATATCTTAAATTACAGAAGCCGAAAAGAACCATAGGAAGGAAATTGTGTTTCATGAGAAGGTTTCGAAGCATACGTGGAATTATAAAGAGGGTAGTACAGTTACAAATGTGACAGTAAAACTTGATTTGATGTGACTGTAAAACTTTATCTAACGTGACAGTAAAACTTGATTCTCAGCAGAAAAATATTTAACTAGTTAATGTAACAGCCTATTTAAGTTATACCGTGATGTTAGAGCAACCATGAAAACCACCGAGTTAGAACCGCTAAGTTTGCGGACAAACTTATTTTTAAGGGGGTAAGAATGTAATATCCCGATTTGGGATATGACACGTATCCCGAGCTAGGCGATACCGACCTGAGTTGGGTTGGGCCAAAACATGAAACCCCGGACTATAAGATAATTTATTACAAGAATAAAGTTTAAAGTTAAATCGGAATATTTAAACACCCGAATAAACCAACATTTGAATCTCGTATGTAATACGTGCATGCACAAAATTAAATGAAAATGTATACGTAATATCTATACATACATAATGTATCAATGTAATATTACTTATATATGTATATATATGTATACGGTTGGATGATATATATATATATTATAATACAATATCATTAAATGAAAGGAAATAAAATGGAAAGAAAAGAACTGCATGTGGGTCATGTGTGGTGGCAACATACGGTGCATGTGTGTGTTAGGTGGCAAGGCCACCGACTGAAAATCAGCCAAGAGAAAGCTATGTGTGAGGTGTCTTGTGTGCATGAGTGTGCTGCCACCGCGGCTACAAGTGGCAAGGGCCACCGACTGGGGGATCGGTTAAAGGGAATGAAGAAAGAGATTGGAAGAGTGAGAAAACTGAATCGTAAGAACAAGAGGGAGAAGAGGAGAATAGAGAAAGGAAGGACTGAAATTAAAATTCAGGAAATCGGCTAATGATAGGTAACCTGTTTCATCTTAATCTCTTTAGTTTTACTCCCTGTTATCATAGAATTTATGACTGAATTGGTAGGACGCGAAATAGGAAAGAAAAACAAGAAAAACCAAAACTGGGTTTCGGTTAGAAATGGTGACTTAAAATAGGTGAACCCAAGTGGAAAATTGAACCATAATATGGATAGGAAACGTCTCCAGGGACCCAACGCACTTTGAATCAGCCTAAATGGTCAAGAAATGGCCATTCTGTGGCCAGTTATTCCCTCACCGGTGCAACGCCGGAAACTGGGAATGGGTGCATGAAACCGGTGAGGTTGGAGGTTAAAATCAGTCCTAAAATATTCCTTACAATCTTAGAATTCATTGGGAAGAAAAACAGTAAAGTTTGGACGTAAAACCATGAAGATCCGTGAGGAACTGCACTGTTCCGGCGACCGTGGCCGGAAAACCCACCGGAGAAGACGACCGGATTAACGGGGGCTTCTTCGGGTCAGGGTGAGACCGGGTCTGGGTCGGGTCGAGTTGAGATCCGACCGACTGCAATACGGGTACCAACACTGTGTCGTTTTGTTTTAAATTTAAAATAATTTGGGCTTGTTTGGTCACGGATATAAGGGATTGGAATTGGGTTGGGGTTGTCCAAACCGTGGATAGGGTGAGAGAATTGGATATCTTAATCCGGTTCTCTGAAGTTAACTGAACCGGTTGGTTCACAGTGGAATGGAACCGGTTTAGGGTTTTTGGTTCTGAACCAACTGGTTCAGACCGCAACTCTGGCTATTTACATTTTGACCCCGAAAGTTATAGATAATTCTACTAAGGCCCAACAGGAAAATGTTAATTTTACAAAAATACCCCTGACTCAAAAGTGGGTCAAACGAGGTCCAAATAGGGCAAATGAATAGTCAATTTTTATTATCTCGCATGCTCTGAGTCCAATGGTGAGGTCCGTTTCACGAGACAGAGTCCCAAAAAGTTACAACTTGTAAAAATGACCAAAATACCCTTGCTTCATAGGTGAGTCAAATGGACTCCGATTGAATTAAAGAACTAGTGAATTTTTATTATTCTGAACCTTCCGAATCTATTGGTAATGTCAAAATTATGAAAAGAGGTTCCGAGAACAACGGACATATAAAAGTCTAAATAAGTATTAGAAATACTGATCATAGCAAGGCATAGAATTTGGTGAATAGAAATTATTCTGAAACGTACTTACTGATATATAGGGAACTCAACGGGAAAAGGCAAACCTACAGGAGACTGATTTAGCAACGCATTAGAGGTAAGTAGATACCCTTTCTCTTCCATGTGGTGTTATCAAGACAAGTTCATTCTTTTACTGCCAAACTTATACTCCTGAGCGTATCTGATGTTATTGTCTCCACAACGTGATATTGTTCTATCTGGTGGACATTGATTTATTGTTGTACCATTGTTATCATGTTGAACCGTGTTTTGAAATGCCTATTGTTATGTTTCCATTGAATTAATGATATTCCATTTTTATATACTCCTATGGAATCATTTATGATCATGAAATGTTTATGTATACTGGATTTGTGCTCAGTCACAATATCCATCCGATGCTTTTAAATTCACTGAAGACCTTCGGGTCGAGTCCGTGAACGGACATATGGCCATACACTGGAATGCACTGAAGGGGGTAAACCGGGCCCCCAAGGACCGAGGGCATATCAAGCCCTGACACAGAACAAAAGCATCTCTTATACGATTGCTCAACTATAATTGTTGAGTTACATTGTTCTTGTGATTATCTAGTATTGTGAGATATTCCTTTATTGATTTATTGTGATCAATTATAATGGCAGTACTTTCTTGTTATTGTATTATCGTCGAGAATTCCAGGACATTGTTATGCCATTCCTACTGATTACACATTGTGATCCCACTGTTCATTTCCCACCGTTCACATGTTAAGAGTTTCATGTTGATGTTATGTCCCTTACTCCTAATTGTACATTGTGTTCTATTGTTTATTGGCCCTTATGGCAACTGTTCCCATTGGCTATCATAGCATCTTATTTCTTATGATTGGCTATCATATTCTTGTTCTTGGATTCATATTCTTTTATGATCCTCGATACCAGTGTCGGAGATCTGTATTTACTTGCTGGGCTCTTGTAGCTCATTCCACCCTCCTCATCCCCATTTCAGGTACTGATGCCGCGAGACCCCGGTAGGAGTTTAAAGACATAGAAGGACATTTGGGGAAATGCATCAGTTTATGTTTTAGTTCTCCCATGTATTCACCACCTTCGGGTGCTGGTCATGTTTGGTTCTTATTTTGTTTATGTAGAACCATATTATGTATGGTAAAGACTTTCGCTAACATTGTGTATTGAAAGACTTCCGCTGATGTACTATTATTGATAAGACTTCCGCTGTTATTGTTTTGAGGTTTTAGTACTTTGCATATTAGTACTACGATACAGGAATGAAAAAAAAAGTAGGGACGGCCTTCGGGTCGGCCCCGCGACACGAGATCCGCATAGGGTGGGTTTCGGGTCGTGACAAAACATATAAATCACTCAATCAACGTATAAAAATGCAAAGAAACTTAACTTTATTCCTAACTTAGCAAAATATCATACCTAAAAGGGTTTTTCTCAATCGTAAGGAGTTGTGCTCGCTGTGCCACCGAACCAATCAGTGTGAATGTAGCCCTTGACATGGGGAACAACCTCTTAGAAGGAAGCCTTGTGAGAATCTTAGCCTAGAGATGAGTTTTAAAGGCTTGAAAGTTGGAAAACCCTAGGTTTTCTTCACTTTTCTCTCCATGAACGAGCTCTTGTATATTTTTTGTAACACCCCGACCCAAAAATACCGGGTCATATGACACGTATTATGGGGTTAAGAGAAATTAGTGTAAAGATTGTACACTTAAGAAAATAATTAATTATTTAGAATAATTAATTAATTAAATATAAGAAATTATTTATTAATTATAATTAAATATTATGAGACACACTTACACACATGGAAGGTGTATTGTGTGTGTGTATATGTGGCCAAGTATGTATGCATGTATGTATATAAATGAATTGAATATATGTATATATATGTAATTATCTAAAGTATGAACAGTAGTGTGAGTATGTATGTCGGCTGATATATGTGTGTGTGTTTAGGTGTGTTAGTGTGTGTGTTATATTGTATGTATATATATGTTCAAAATATCAACCTACACATTAATGTAAAGCCACAAGTGGGCTGATTTGAGAGGAGTGATGGGAAGGGGGACTGCAGCTAGTGTATGGGCTAGTATGTATGTGTAAGTGAGTGAGTTAGTGTGTGTGTTATATATATATTATATACAAAATATCTTACACAATTAAATGTAAAGTAGGAATGGGAAGAGCAAAATTTATGAGATGGAAATCAGGTTTATGAGAAGTGAAAGGAGGGTGGCCGTGAGGTCATGTAGAGAGAGAGAGAGAATGGAGGAGAGAGAAAGGTCAGTTGCCTTCTTTAAAAAGCCAAAGCATGCATTTCATGCTACCCCCTAAAGAAAAAAACTGAATAAGGCAGAAACTGAGAGGCTAAGAAGAGATTCAGAGCAAGAAGAAAAAGGAAACAGTGAAAAAGGTGAGAAAATGCCTAAACCACTATTTTTCTCTCTCTAAAATAACTTGCATATGTGTAAGTAAAATTGACTGTTTTATGTGTCTTTGATGTTTAAACTATATTTAGACCTGTTCAAGCATCAAATTAGAGCTTAAAAATGCTTGAAAACACCAAACCCATGAACAAACTGCCATTGAAGACCTTGCTCAAGCAGGTCTGAACCGACTTCTACCAAACCAGTTATGGCTTATCAAGACTTCTAACAAAGACCAAGAGGGTTTTAAAAACCCTAATACGGGACCCCAAAGCTTAAGAACTGACCTTCAAAGGTCGAGTTGCAGGTACGGGTTTCAAAACCCAACCTCACAAACTCATAATTAAACCTACCTTTGTTAATGAAATATGAAACCTCATGATGAATGGATGATAACAGAACAAACCCCATGAAGTTTAAGCTAAAGATGAACACGTACAACCGATTTACAGGGTTGGATTATCAAATCCTAAACCAAACACATTAACGGGTTTTTAAGCCAAAAATGAATGCCAAACTCTTGGAAAATGTTCCAAGAATAGATTAGTTTAAAAACAGAGGAAATTAGGTGAATAGATTGGCTCAAAAATGAAGCTTTTAAGCTTCGAAAATTAGGGTTACAGTGGGTGTCGAAGGGGAAAGACGATCGAGTCGACTCGAGACTCGTTTTAAACGACCGAGGCAACTCGGGACATGTGGGGGGCTTTAAGGATTCCACCGCATAAGTGGAACGACAGCGTTTCACGTTTAAGTTTAATTGTAAAAACGTTAGGGCTGACGTCAGCATTATGCATAAAATCGACCAAACCGGTTGGTTTACAAAGGGACCGGACCGGTTCACTTAACCTAGAACTAAACCCACTGGTTTCTGAATTTAATTAAAATTTAATAAACTAAGACTTTTCCTATTTATGGATTGACCCCAGAATTTCTAAAAAATTCTACTGTGGCCCAACTGAAGAAAATTTTATGCAATTATACCCCTGGAAAAATAATTAAATAATTAATTTAATTATTTAATAAATAAAGTAAAATGACTATTTTGCCCCTGAGTCATAAATAGAGCAAATGAAGTCCAAATTAAACATATGAATAGTGTATTTTGACTATTTTGGATATTCTGAGACTAATGGCGAGGTCCATTTTGTGAAACAAGGTCCTGCAAAATAAAGACACGTAAAGGGGTAAAATGACCAAAATACCCTTAGTACCCTAAAAGCCAAATTTAAACCAGGGAAGGTCTAAATTGACTTTCTTCGACATTCCGAACTCAATAGTGAGGTCCAAATTACGAAACAAAGTACAGAAAAATATAACACGTAAATAGGTAAAATGACCATTTTACCCTTTTATATACAAAAGTCCAAATTAAATTCTAGGAAAGCCTAAACGGACTTTCTTCGACGTTCCGGACTCAATGGTAGAGTCTATTCGACCAAAAGAAATGTCTAAAATGAAAGACATAAAATTTGATGAATAGCATCTGTCAAATGACTATAAACTAGAATATCGTCGAAGTACTAAACTAAGGCACATACGAGGAAATAAGATATGAAAAGACACGACACGAAAACATGTGAAGTAATTAAATTTAAATTAAAATTTATGGAGCTACCAGAAGAGTATAAATTGAAATAAATTAAATTTCTAACACATTAAATTGTGTCATAAGTTAAGAGTACGAGTTAAATTAAGTACATATGAAATTATGAAATCATTTTTAGATCTAATACGAACTAAGCATAAGTTAAGCAACATCAATAGGTGTTATTACAGTGAATGTGAAGTTAATGAGGTTATTATGAATTGTTCTTAGGAACTACAAAGGAAGTGGGCAAGCGCATTATTAGCATTAAGCCTAAAGGACCAAAGTGAGTAAAGCTGTGTTTGAATTGGAGATTTAACTCCAGATAGTTGAAGAATTTTTAAGTTCAAAATATGTGAAGTATTTGAATATCAAATTTAGTATTTATGTGATTCTTGTTTTAAATACTCTGTTCTTATAAAATTGTGACATGCTCAGTAAATGGCTTTTAGCTATAGTTTTTCCTTAAAAATATGTTTTCAGCATGTCTAAGTTTTAAAATTCCAAATCTTGTTAAATGCTTTGAATTTGCATACGAATGTTTTTATGAAGTTATGAAAAGTACTTATTTGAATAAGCCATGTGATAAATGTATTTGAAATACAAGATAAATTATGCATAAGCACCAACAGATTTTTGGGTTGTACGGAACTCAATTAATTTTGTAAAAATATGATGGGATTTTGGGTTGCACGGAACTCAATTGACTGTCTAAAATGTCAGGTAGCAGGATCTGATCCCCTTGGTATGGGATATCTCTATTGTAGCATTGCAGTAAAACGGGAGTCCGGTTCGAAACGGATTCCACTAACGAAAGTGATAAGATGAAATGTATGATAATGGAAGTGGGTTTTCCCACATTATTATGCATACTTACATGTTTGAAATATATGTTTTACTTGAAGAAGTACGTGTTTTAAAGTTATATACTTTATTTAACGAAGTTTGTGTTTAGCTTAAACACTTTAAATGTTTCAAAGCTTTATGTTTAAGAAGATGTTATGTTTAAAAATGGAAGCAGGTTTTACCCTCATTTTCACTATGCATATGTTTTGAAGTTTCTATATTTTATATGAAGAAGTATATGTTAGCTTGAATACTTTAAATATTTCCAAGCTATTTGTTTTAAGGAATGCATATATTTTGTGTTCGAAGTATACGAGCAATTGGTGGTGATTATTTTATAAAACTCTCATGTGCTAAACCACTACTAATTGAAACCTCATGACGAATGCTGGAATTACTCACAAGCTTAGATTAGCTTACCTGGACTTTGTTCGGACCCCCCTTTCAGGTGATTAAGGGCAGTTTTGATTAAAAGACGATGATGAAGAATCTGTCGTTTTTGGAAGTTATGTTCAACTAGTTTTTGTCTAGCACCACGAACATTAAGTATGAAATCTTGTATTAGTAAAGTGGTACCCTGTTATGTATAAGCCCCACGGGGCAATTAAACATGTATTGTTTATAAAGTCTTTAAGTTTTTAGTTATACTCTGAATGTTAAATCATGTATGCTATGTAAAGAGTGGCAGTACTGGATGAATGTGCATAATTTAAAAATAAGAAAAGAAAATAAAAATATTTTCATGCTTCTGCAATCACATGTCGCACATCTATTTAATACCGTTGCTTATGCGAGCCTTCGCCCTAAAGTCCTCGGGCCTGAGGGTGGCGGTCGTAATTCAGGAATCCGCATAAGGTGGGTTTCGGGTCGTGACAATTTTTAGACCAAATCTATGTTATTTAAAACTAAGGGGTCCTATTTATAGTAAAGGGGCCAAGGGATAAAAAGACCCTTTTGCCCCTTAATGAGTTCGGGGCCCCATTACACTACAACCCGTCCTGAAATGCCTCAATTCAATATTTTATTTAAAAAAAGTTCTTAAAATTATTTTAAATGATATTTTTTTAAAAAAATTATTTTCTCCTGTTGGCGGGTGTGGCTGGGTCCACCCAAGCCATCTAGGATACCCTTTTGGTCAAAATTTTCAAACTATCTCCGATTAGGCTCAAATTCTCACAGGAGGTGTATTTTGAAATTACAAGAATGTTTCTCTTCTATGGCATGCTCAAATTATGCTCCTAAACATGACTTATGCATAAATGATGCATGTATAACGCCCTACCAGCAAACAGTGCATGAATAGTGCCCTACCGGCAAAAATGAAAAATTTGTCCTGATTTTTTAGATCTTTACAAAATGCCAATGGGTCACTTGTAGCCCTTTTTGTGAGTTTTGTGTTAAACTGAATACTGTAAAGTCTTAATTTCTCCCATGTCACCACGATCTTATTTGTTTCGCGTTTTTGAGGATCTGTATTATAAACACTTACATTTTTGGCATCTATAATGATAACTTGATAATGGTACCAGATTTACTAATGATTGTAACATGTGCTTATTAAAATTTTATTCAGTGTTTAAGATCCTTTTAGCGGGGAACGGCCCACGGGCCGCAGACCCGATCACGGACTCTTATTCCGCACAGGGTGGGTTTTGGGTCGTGACACTATTCATTTGTTAAATTTGGACATCGGGTTATTTTTATATTTTTAATTTAATTAATTTCATATTATTATTATATAATATATATATATATATATTGGTTCGAAATGAATCACATGTGCCTCAGTGGCACAGTGGTCCGCATGTGAGACTTAAGTCTCACGCACGCGTACTGGTCTAGGTATCGAGTCCCAGGGGCGGCAACCCCTTTTATTTTTCAAACATTTCTGAAACCAAATGGTGGACAGTGGATCAATTTGAGGATAAGTTATCCTCGTTCCAAACAAGAATATCAAACCTATGGCCTTCCCTTGTAACCAAATAGACTGGTATAAGCGTTTGATTTAAAAACACGAAATCAAAACACCGTCGTTCTACTTAATGTCCTAACTCAAAACGACGTAGTTTAGGTCTTAATTTAATATCACATGGTTTAAACTAGCATCGTGTGGCCAAGATTAGCTTAAACGACGTCGTTTGTAATCCATTATTTATCATCATCCCCAAACCCCCACGACACTGTAGCCCTAGTTCACTGTTTTCTTGAGTTTCTATTTCGTACAATTTGGGGTCGATTGCTTCTTTACTTTTGGGTGGAAAGGGCCTTTTTCTAAGCTTCTAAGTCGCAGCTTAGTGTTTTTAAAACACTTTTGAGGTTTAGTTAAGGTTTCAACAAGCCGAATTTAATTTGGTTTAGGTGGATTCAGACCCACTGATGTGAAGGTCCTTTAATGGCAGTCTCTATGTGTCACACCCCGAATTTTCACAAACCCGGGGAGTGAGTGAAATGAAATGAAATAAGAAAAGTAAAGTAAAGGTCATTAAGGTGAATTTAATTAATTATGCATTCCTTCCTCCATGTTTCTCCAAAATTATAAGTGAAGACTTTCCATTTAACCCAACCAAAATGGTCTTCTAATATTGCTCAAACATCTCTCCCAATTAACCCTTGAACTAATTTAAGTCATATTAAAAAATGGCTTCTAAATAGTCCTAAAACATTTCTAAAAATGCCTTGGAATGACAGCCTAAATGGGCCTCAAAATGTCCTAAGACATGGGCTAAGAGTAAGTCAAATATCCTGCCTAAAATAGTCTTAGTGAGTGGCCAAACATGGCCCTGAAACATGACTAGAAAGTGTCCCAAAAAAATGCCAACATGGCTTAATGTAATGGCCTAAAGTAGCCTAAAATGGGCTCAAAAAATAGGGTCAAGTATGTAATTAAATGGCCTACATTCAACATGTCATTCGGGCTTAAGCCCTACATCACAAAATATGCCCTCATGGGCCAAATATCGTCCTAAGCTCATATCTCCTCCACTCTGTAAGACTTCCTCAAGTCTCAAGTGCTGGGAGCGTCATCTGAAATGTTTGTCCCACGAATGGGTCAGCTCAACTGCTGGTACAATATAATGCTAATGCAAGAAATAAAATTAAGGGCGTAGCATGTGCAAGTGTACAGTTATATCTACATGGCATTCAACATCATGCAAACAATGTACTAGCAATAATCTACATGTCATCCAACTCATTAACATAATCTAAGACGTGGCATGTGCAAGTGTACAGTTATATCTCCATGCACAATTATAACCTACATGCCATCCTATTCATCCATACAATGCATTAACAAGATTCAAAACAATTATAACCTACATGCCATCCAATTCATCTATACAATGCATTAACAAGATTCATTACACATTCGGGAATTTATTAATACAATGCAATATAAATATGCGTGACACACCATGCAACTCTATGCCATGTCAACTCTATGTCACACCCATGTCAACTCATGTAATGTAATGTCCCTTCACGGATCGCTCCCGTTGGTTCGGGTACCAAATGCAATATCATGTCCCTTCGCGGATCGCTCCCGCTGGTTTGGGTACCAAATGCAATATCATGTCCCTTCGTGGATCGCTCTCGCTGGTTCGGGTACCAAATGTAATATCATGTCCCTTCACGGATCGCTCCCGTTGGTTCGGGTACCAAATGCTATATCATGTCATGTCATGTCATATCATGTCCAAGGAATCATACTATGCCAATATGCTCTGATTCCACCATACCATAATGTAATCTCAATAAAGTATCATATCCACACACGAAGTATGCTTTAAATGATGTATTACACAATAACATTCAAAAAAGAAGATTCTTTCATCAAGGTCGCATGTCATGCATAGTCCATTTAACACATGCTTCAAGTCACATATTTCATAATCGCAACAGTTCTCAAAAAAACATAATCCACACACTATGCTAACACATGCAATATACACATAGTCATGATTCACATTCATTACCAACTTTCAAAAAGGTAACAGGGAATACATAAGCATATAAGCAATAAAAAAAACATGTGAATCATCAAGTCAACATGGCAGTTATTCTTAAGCTTAATTCTATTTCTTACTTAGCACAATATATCGTACCTGATGGATTGCCTCAACCCAAGAAGTTGTACTCGTAGCGTAGCGGAACTAATGGTAAGAGTGTAGAAGGTTAGGCCACCTTCTCTTTGCCTTTCAGTGTTCCTAAAATCATGGAATACAATTCAGTTCAATTGCTACTTGAATTATGCTATTCATCAAATTTTATGTCTTTATTTTATAAGTTTCTATTTTGCCAAAATAGACTCTACTATTGAGTCCGAAACGACGAACAAAGTCGGTTTAGGCTTTCGTGGAATTTAATTTGGACATCTGAGTCAAAAAGGGCAAAACGGTCATTTTGCACTTTTACAGGTCCTTCCATCCCGAGGCCTCTTTTCGCAGATCAGACTCTACGGTCGAGTCCGGAATGGTTGCAATAATAAAATTCCACTATTTTTTTATTTAATTCGGAGTTCGTTTGACTACGTTTCAACTCAGGGGCATTTTGGTAATTTTTAAATGTTATCACGGATCTTTTGATTTTTGGGACCCCGTCTAGTAAAACAGACCTCACCGTTGGTCTCAGAATAATCGAGATAGTCAAAATACACTAATGGCTTGTCCCATTTGGACTCCGGACTATTTTGTAATATTTAAATAATTTAATTAATCAAGTCACATTTTATATAATATATATATATATATATATATATTTATGCAGATTGGACAGTATAGGTTTACCTGTCCAATTGTCAAGGCTTGAGAGTTTCAATTGAATGGTCCCTGGTTCGAATCTTGGGGCTGCGCCCCCTCTTTAATTTTCTGATTTAGTATTCATATTAATATATATATATATATATATATATATATATACCCCTTCAGTATAAGACCACATGAGCCTTAGTGGCTCAATGGTTGGGTGCTTGGGTTTCCACCCTACTGACCTCACGTTTGAAACCTTGGGACGGCACCCCCACCCCCTTTTTCCCTTTTATTCTTTTTGAATCTATTTGGAGTTGTTGGGCCAACTAAAAGAAGAGGCCTACTAGTTCTAAAAATCAAGAGAGGCCTAAAGGGTTTAAAATGGCCCAACCCTTTAGAAATAAAACAGGCCCAATGCTCTTCCTTTTTTTTTTTTTTTTTAACAAGATAGGCCCAATAAGGAAAGGCCCAATCCTTTAATTAAAACGGCCCAACTCCTCAGCCCAAGCTGCCAGCCCCTTCATCCCTAACGCCCCACGACATTCCGGCCAACAGCCGGTCATCGTCTCCGGCCACGTCATCGAAGGCTGCCGATTTTTCCTCCGTTTTTCTCAGGCTTTTGACGTCGGATTTTTGTGAGTTTTACACCTCATTGATCCTAGGACATTGGGGAATGATTTGGGGATTGTTTTGGGTCTTCAACCCTCACCACCTCCGAGATACTCACTGAGTCTCCGGCCTTGTAAACCCAGATTCTGGCCCACATTAATTCTTTACTTTCACGGCTTTTTCTTTGGCATTTTAAGCCCAAATCACACCCCTTAGTTTCCAGCACCTCACAGGTTTTGCTCTAGGTCATTTACGCTAGGTCCCAGGCATAAAACGTTGGTGAACCCGAGACCACCATACTAACTGTAACTTAAGTTTTCTAACTGCTTTTTCAACCGTTTCCCTTGATTCTTTTTGCATTCTGATCTATGTTTCATGTTCAACAAGATCTAGTGATTTAAAACTAATGAGCATGCTTCAAAAATTTCAAAACAGAACCGAAGCTAGCTTACCTTTCCTGGTTTTCTTTCCTGGGTTGTTGCGCTCCTCCTTCTTCCTCCTGATTTTTTCTCCCTTTTGGTTCACCTCCTGATCCCCTGGTAATGCTCTCTGTCTCCCTTTCTTTTCTCACTTTTCCTCCCTCTAAACCAACGGATATACACTCACATACACCTAGGTATATCTATCCTCTCACGCCACCTCCTTGCAGCAGTCCAACTGCCCTGATTTCCACTCATTTTCCTTCCTTTTCAGAATGCATTAAATGCATCGTTTGCTTTTTGTTTTTTCAAACATAATATATATATATATATGTATATATATATTACACCACACATACGGTCAATCCTGCCCCACACACAGAGCTCACATACAGGCTGTTATATATATATATACGCATAAACATATGCACATAACATACATGTAATATATTTATATATAAATATATACATTTCATCATATACGTTTACACACATTTGAATCAAACCAAATAATAATAATAATAACAAATAAAAAAAAATTTGTTCCAAAATTTCAAATTCTTATATGTTTTACACACTTAACCAATTCCTTAATTTTTTCAAAATTTCAACATAACGCCATTTGTTTTCTAAGCCTTTTTCCACCTAATGTTCACATTATTTCATGTAATTAAGGACTCATATATTCCATCATCACTCAATGGCCACAATCTCACACAAATTTAATATACATCATCTAATTATACAATTCTCCGCACATACACAGATGCTTGAACTTTAAAGGTCACATTATCATATTCATCACAACATATAAGGTCTTTTCCATTCCTTTCATAATACAAAACTTTTCTACAATGTCATTTCATAAGGTTTAGAGCTTATGCCCTTGTACAATATCAAAATATGCCCCAAGGGCCAAAAATCCTTCGTGGTCCATGCCTCCTCTATTCTTCAAGACTTCTTCAAGTCTCAAACACCAAGAGTGTTATCTGTAATATGATATCCCACGAATGGGTCATCACAATTGCTGGTATACCACAATGCTAATGCTAGGAACAAATTTAAGGCGTGGCATGTGCAAGTGTACATTTTAAAGCTATGCATACCCTCCCTCCGTTCATCAATGCAATGTAACGGTGATATGCATGACACACACATACAAACTCTATGCGACACCCATGTCTCGTTTATGGATCGTTCCCGATGGATCTGAGTACCAACACCTATTTACGGATCGCTCCTGTTGGATTTGGGTACCAATGCAATGGCCAATTTTGGGTATTTCACCATAGGATCTACACCCTCATAATGCATAGCACCAAGTGCTCAACCCATGCCATGTAACACCCCAGACTTAATTCCCGATTAATTAATGTAATGGAACCCTTTTTGGAATCTGATGTGGTATTTGACTATTTAAACTCCATATTTAACACTAGTAAAACTCGAATTAGCTAATTACAAATATTCGAAGGAAATAATAACCGACACTAGACCTTGGACACTGAAGCTAAGCTGAATAGGTGTTGACCAAAAGAAACAGCGTCGAAAAAAGAGCAACAGAAAAGTAGTTAGGGAGGAAATAGTCAAAACAGATTTCTGTGACAGCCAAATAGGGCATAAGCCCTAATGGGGAGAAAATGCCCAAAATGAGGCCAAGGGAACTTGAACCCTTGACCAAGTGGGCAAGACCTTATGCATCTAAAAAATTACCAAATGGGCTAATAGCATCTTTGTGTATGAATGTACAACAAATTGTATTTAAAACCAATTCAACCAAGGCCACCTCCCAAACTGGCCAATGGCCATACATGTAACACCTCACCACTACCTCAGCCTATGCACCCTAGCCCCATCATCACCCTACTTCAGCACTTGATCACCTCTCCCCCAACCAATTTACATGCAACCAAATGATTACGTATCTTAAAATCAACAAACTAATGCATGTGTGATATATTGTTGTGGTGGGAAGAGGGAAATCAGAAAGTGTATGTGCAAGGTCTGAAATGTAATATCCCGACCCGGGATATGTCACGTATACCGAGGTAGGTCGGTTAAAACATGCAACTTGAACGGTAAGATATGTATATCTTAGTATTTTCATGGAAATGAATGACTGGAACCGGAATGATGAAAATGAATGATCAAGGCTGGGTAACACCCGAGCCCCACAGGGCATTGCATCGTAATACGTGCATGCACGTATTTCCATTCATGCATACGTGAACATAGATACATAGCTTAATTAAAATCAAAGTATGTAAATACGATTTAAAATGGATTTAGACTCCTACATAGACATGTATATGCATGTATAAAAGAGATGTATTTTATGTGTATATATGTATAAGATGTAATGTATTATACATGTATGATGTATTTATGTATTTATGTATATATACATAAGAAATAAAAAGAAAGAAAAGGAAAAAGGGGAAACTACCCTTGGGCAGTATACAGGTGTGATGTATGTGAGGTGTGTGTGTGTCGGCTAGGTGTGAAGTGTGTGTGTGTTATATGTATATAATATGATATATATATATATATATATGAGTGCACAACAAGTGTCCCCAACCATTTAATGCAAAGGTTGCATTTGGCAGAGGGAGCACAGGTCCTAGGTCAAGGAAAGGGGCCATAGAAGGGGGAGGAACCGAGAGAGAGAGAGAGAGAGAGAGAGAGAAGAGAGAGAGGCGGTGTAAACTTCTCTCTATATAAATGAACCTACGGGTATGGGTTTAAAGGCAAAAAGGAGACCAAGGTTGAGAGAACACTTTGGCAAAGAACTCAGGAGCATAAACAGGAAGTTTGGAGGGTCATAGTGGGCTGAAATCCGAAACCCAGGTAAGTAAATTGAGTTCTGTTTTTGAGATTTTAAGCATGTATGTTTGATCTAAATTCAGGGTCTTAATAAGCATGCTTCTAGCTTTTAAATGCAAGAAAAATGATAGAAAAAGGTTTAGAAACCATAGAGATATCCCAAGTTGCAGGTTTCATGGATAATTTCGGGTCCCATGAATATTATGCTTAAAACTTTGATATATGTTTATGAAAATGATCCTTAGAGGTGCAGAAAACCATTTGAAATGGATTAGGGCCAAAACAGTACTCAAAGAGTCACGAAATAGGAAAAATACAGGTCACCGGAAAGTCGGCCGGAGACGTTTAGGCTCTATTTCGTGAAGATGGGGAAAGATCCAAGGGAAACCGAAAGTGGATTTGAAATCCTTGGGAAAAGGGGAAAAGAATGGCATTCAAAATGGGGGGAAAAACCACCGGAAACCGGTGACCGTCGCTGGAGAAGGTCACTGTGCACTGCCGGAACCCTACCGGAGACGTGGGGAAGACGACCGAAAAAGCGTGAGGGTTATCGGGTTAAGTCTAGACCGGATCCGGGTTCGGATCGGGTCGGGACCCGACCGGATATGAAACGGGACCGAAACTGTGTTGTTTAGCTTTTTAATTTAAAGGGGTTTTGGGCTGTTTGGTTGCAGGAATAATAAATAGGAATTGGGTTTTGGGGTTAACCGAAACAGGGATGGGATTGGGAACCAGGATAATGGAATCCGATTCTCTGAATGGACTGAACCGTTTGGTTCAGTGAATGGGCAGACCGGTTTAGGGTTTTTAGGTCTGAACCAACTGGTTCAGACCGCAGCTTTTGGGAATTGTGAACCGGCCCCAAATGTTTTAAAAAATTACATTAAGGCCCAAACAGAAAATTAATTAAATATTAATTTTTACAATAATGCCCCTATTTCAAAATTGGGTCAAACGAAGTCCAAACGATACAAATGAATAGTCAAAACCTATTATCTCGGACGTTCTGAGTCCAATGGTGGGATCCGTTTTACGAGATGAGACCCCGAAGGATAAAATACCACAAAAGTACAAAATGACTATTTTGCCCTTTTTAGTACAAAAGTCCAAATGGAATTCCGCGAAAGCCTAAACCGACTTTCTTCGGCATTCCGGACTCAATGGTAAAGTCTAAAATAGTATTTGAAATACTTATGATAGAAAGGCATAAAATTTGATGAATAGAATCTATTCTAAAATGTATTCACTGATATATAGGGAACTCGAAAGGCAAGGGTTTACTCACGGATTCCTGATCTAAAATCACGATAGAGGTAAGTGGATCACTCTCTCTTACATGTGGTGTTTCCACAAGCCAAGTTTATTCTTTTACTGCCAAACTTGTACTCTTGAAAGTATTGATATCTTTGTGTTCCACATTTCGATATTTTCTATCTTGTGGACGTATCATTGATTGATGTATCACTGTTATCATGTTTCACTGTGCTTTGAAAGCACATATGTTATTGCTATCCACTTGTGATATTGTTCTATCTCGTGGACATTGCTTGACTGTTATATCATTGTTATCATGTTGAACCATGCCTTGAAAGGCCTACTGTTGTATCCTTATTGAATGAATGATATTCCATTTTTATACTCTATGGAATTACTATGATCATGACATGTTTATGGACACGGGAGTTGTGCTCAGTCATAACACCCATCTGATGCTATCTGATTGAATGGGACCTACGGGTCAAGTCCGTGAACGGACAAATGGCAATTTATTGGAATTGACTGGAGGGTATGCCGGGCCCCAAAAGATCGAGGGTTTGCCGAGCCCTGAAACAGAATAACAACATTTCTTATGATTAACAGAACTTGATTGTTGAATGGCACTATTCCTTAAAATTCTTCAAGTCTCGAAAGACTTGCATTGATTGATTTGATAGTGATCGGTTCATTGTGGCAGTACTTCATTGTTGTTATATTTTCATTTTACACTATTACTTCTGATTGTGTATTGTGATTACTTTTCATTGGCCCTCGTGACAATTGTTTCCATTGGCCCTCGTGGCAATTATGTTTATTGGCTATCACAGCATCTCCTTCCTTATGGTTGGCTATCATTATCTCATTCATGGATTCACATTGATCATCGATACCAGTGTTGGAGATCTGTTTTACTTACTGAGCTTTGTAGCTCATTCCACCCCATTTACCCCCATTTCAGGTGATGACGCTGCGAGACCCCAGTAGGAGTCTGAGAGCGTAGGGGGACATTTTGAAGTATTGTATCAGTCTATGTTAGTTCTCCCATGTATTCACCACCCCCGGGTGCTGGTTACGGTTTAGTTCTCATTTTGAATTTTGTAGAACTATGTCATGTATTTAATAGATTTTTGCTGTTAAATTTATTTTAAAGACTTCCGTTGGATTACTGTAACTGATAAATGAGTTCCGCTGTTTATTGTTTAAAATTTTTAGTACATTGCATATTAGTACTATGATACAGGAATGTAAAAAGTAGGGACGACCTTCGGGTTGGCCCCGCGACACGAGATCCGCATAGGGTGGGTTTCGGGTCGTGACAGCTTGGTATCAGAGCTATAGGTTCGATAGTGAGTCATGGGAGATAGGACTAGAGTTAAGACTGCTAGATATGACTGACATTTATTTTTGTCTTACACATTGACTGGTTACTTCATTGGTTCTTTCACTGGTTATTTCATTGGTTATCTCACTGGTTATCTCATTGGTTAGCTTCATTGATTCTATTCACAGTCATGGTAAACACGAGGCAAGGTCCGTTGCCTATGGATCGTTTAGAACAACTGGAAAGAATAATGCGGACTATCATTAAAAGTCTACCACAGATTCAGGCTAGTGCTAGCCAACCAGCACAGCCAGTACAACAGGAGCAGCCTGTCAATGCAGGCGACAATGCAAGAAATCGTCAAGGAAACGAGCGAGACACTGCATACTTATATGAGCGGTTTCAGAAAATGAAACCCTCGACTTTCGACGGTACAGGAGGAGCCACTATAGCTGAGGAGTGGTTACTAGAGATGAACAGGATCTTCAAAATCCTGATATGCACTGAAGTCCAAAAAGTGGCATATGCCACTTATATGCTCAAAGGAATGGCACATAAATGGTGGATGATAGAGGAAGATAAAGAGCTAGGCATGAACTGGCAACGATTCACTGATATCTTCAACAAGAAGTACTTCTCCCAAGAAGTACGAAACCGAAGAGTTGCAGAGTTTATGGTACTGCAACAGGGGGGAATGACAGTAGAGCAATACGAGGCTAAATTTACTGAATTGGCCAGGTTTGCTCCAAGTGCTGTCAATACTGAGGATCTGAAAGCTCGCAAGTTCGAGGAAGGATTGAGGTGGGCTATCAAGGATAGACTGGTACCTCATCGACTGGCCACTTATGATGATGTAGTGGAGACAGCTCGAGTCATAGAAAGGAGTGGCGAGGGATTCGCCAAGCGGAAAGGAAACCTGAAGCAGGGCGGCAATCAGAAAAAGAGGCAAGGGCCTTCTACTTCAGAACATGGATCTACATTTACCAGACCTGGAGCCACATCACAAGCGACAGGGTCCGGTCAGAAGAAACAAGGCAACAAAAAGGGGGCAGCCAAGTGCTCTCGTTACAATAAGATCAATAAGGGCCAATGTCTCAAGGACAGCAATGCTTGCTACTATTATGGCCAGGAGGGACATTTTGCAAGAGAATGCCCTCAGAAGGATCAGGCCACGCCCAGTACTGCTTCGGTTAAAGCACCAACCACTGGAGTAGCACCACCTAGACCTCCAGCCCAAAGGAGTGGACAGGGGAACGTCCAGCAGCAGGCAGGACGGGTTTTCTCCCTTCTACTAGGAGACGTGCAGGCTACAACCTCTGTAGTCGCAGGTACTCTTTTAGTATGCTCACAGCCTGCTCATACTTTATTTGACACTGGATCCACACATTCGTTTATATCCCCTACATATGCTGCTAGATTGAACCTAGTAACGGAACCCTTAGGGTATTTACTGAATGTTTCTATACCATCGGGGAAATCATTGTTGGGGGATACCATGTATAGGAATTGTGGGATACAGATTGGGGATACACACTTATTGGCTGACCTTATACCTTTGGAAATTTGTGGATTCGATGTTATCCTTGGAATGGATTGGCTGGCTGCCAATTATGCTACGATAGACTGTATGGCCAAGCGAGTTCTCATACAGAATCCACAGTTTCCAACAGTTGACTTTGAGGGGACAGGAGTGGCTTCCCCACCCTACTTCGTTTCCTCTATCCAGGCAAGGCGTCTGCTTCGAAAGGGATGCCACAGATTCTTATGTAGTGTTCAAGACACTGACTCTCAGCAGCCTGAGTTAGAGAAGATTCCCATTGCTAGGGAATTTCCTGGAGTGTTCTTGGATGATCTTCCAAGAATGCCCATAGACAGAGAGATCGAGTTTTGTATCGACGTATTGCCAGGCACTACTCCGATATCCAAGACTCCATATAGGATGGCACCGGCAGAGCTGAAGGAGCTGAAGCTCCAGTTGCAGGAATTATTGGACAAGGGTTTTATACGTCCCAGCTCGTCGCCATGGGGTGCACCTGTATTGTTCGTGAAGAAAAAGGATGGAACTATGAGACTGTGTATCGACTATTGTGAGTTGAACAAAGTTACCATCCGGAACAGATATTCACTGCCCAAGGTGGATGATTTGTTCGACCAGTTGAAAGGGGCCCAGGTGTTCTCGAAGATCGATCTGAGGTCCGGTTATCATCAGCTGAAGGTCAGGCCCACTGACATTTAGAAGACAGCATTTAGAACACGGTATGGACACTACGAGTTCCTTGTTATGCCATTTGGGGTGACCAATGCCCCAGCTGCATTCATGGATATGATGAACCGTGTGTTCAAGCCATACTTGGATGACTTCGTGATTGTGTTTATAGACGACATCTTGGTTTACTCTAAGAACCAGGAAGAACACGAGGTACATCTGAGGAGAGTGCTACAGAAGTTAGGGGAGCAGAAGTTGTATGCTAAGCTGAAGAAATGCGAATTCTGGCTTCCTAGTATAGCATTTCTGGGACACGTGATCAGTAACGAAGGAATCTCTGTTGATTCCCAGAAGATCGAGGCAATCATGAATTGGCCTCAACCTACGAGTGTCACGGAGGTGCGAAGTTTCATGGGGTTAGCAGGCTACTATAGGAGATTTGTCCAGGACTTCTCCAAAATAGCTACGCCTATTACCAAATTGACCCGGAAGGGTGTTCCTTTTGTATGGACAGAGGAGCAAGAAAAGAGTTTCCAAGAGTTGAAGGAGCGTCTGGTTACAGCTCCTATATTGACAGTGCCAAAAGGAACTGATGGTTTTGTGATTTACAGTGATGCTTCATACAAGGGCTTAGGGTGTGTGTTAATGCAGAACGGAAAAGTGGTAGCTTATGCTTCCCGACAGTTGAGACCCCACGAGGGGAACTATCCGACACATGACCTTGAGCTAGCAGCCATTGTCTTCGCTTTGAAGATATGGAGGCACTATTTATACAGAACCACGTGCGAAATCTTCACCGATCATAAGAGCCTCAAGTATCTGTTTACATAGAAGGAGCTCAATATGAGACAACGTCGTTGGTTAGAGTTATTGAAAGACTACGAGGTCAACATCCAGTACCACCCAGGAAAGGCAAATGTGGTAGCTGACGCTCTTAGTCGAAAGTCATCAAGAAGTTTAGCTTGCCTGTTGACAACACAGACGGAAATACTGAAAGAATTAGAGGACATGGAAATAGAGATAGTTCTGCCCAGTTCCAAGGCACTATGTGCCAACGTCACAGTCGGTTTGTCGATTGTGGACAAGATCAGGGGACAGCAGACTCAGGATGAGAAGTTGGCTAAGCTTCTTCAAGGAATCGAGACAGGCATAGATTCCGAGTACACAGTGAGAGATGGGATATTGTATTATCAGGATAGGATCTGCGTACCCGACGTGCCTGAGATCCGGAAAGAGATTCTTGATGAGGCACACAATTCGAAGTTTTCCTTACATCCAGGAGGCACCAAAATGTATCACAATGTTAAGGATACTTATTGGTGGTCCGGGATGAAACGGCATATAGCTGAGTACATAGCACGATGTGCCAAGTGCCAGCAAATTAAGGTGGAACATCAGAAACCTGGAGGACTTCTGCAGTCATTGCCCATTCCTGAGTGGAAGTGGGAACACATCACGATGGACTTTGTGTCAAGATTGCCAAAGACAGTCAGGGGGAGTGACTCTATCTGGGTTATCATAGACAGATTAACTAAGACAGCTCACTTCCTGGCAACCAAGACGACACAATCTCTTCAGCGACTAGCCGAGCTATACATCAGAGAGATTGTTAGACTTCACGGAGTTCTAGTGTCGATTGTTTCTGATAGGGACCCCCGGTTCGTATCACGATTCTGGAAGGGACTACAACAAGCTATGGGCACGGAACTGAGTCTTAGCACTGCGTATCATCCCGAGACCGACGGCCAGTCGGAGAGGACGATACAGACTTTAGAAGACTTATTGCGTTTCTGTGTCATAGACTTTGAAGGGAGTTGGGAAGATCAGTTTCCATTGGTCGAGTTCACGTACAATAATAGCTATCAAGCTAGTATTGGTATGGCGCCATATGAGGCATTATACGGTAGGAAGTGCCGATCACCACTGTGTTGGACAGAGGTGGGAGAAAGGAAACTCTATGGGCCAGAGATAGTGGAACAGACCGCACAAAAGATACAACTGATCCGACAGCGTTTATTAGCAACTCAAAGTCGACAGAAAAGCTATGCGAATGTTCACCGATGAGACTTAGAGTTTGCGAAAGACGATTATGTGTACTTGAAAGTATCACCCATGAAATGGGTGGTCAGGTTTGGCAAGAGGGGAAAGCTTGGCCCCAGATACATTGGGCCATTCAGGATCACGAAGAGGGTTGGACCCGTAGCTTACGAGCTTGCCTTACCATCGGAGTTAGCACATGTTCACAATGTGTTTCATGTCTCGATGCTAAGGAAGTGTATACAGAGTGCAGATCAAGTGATCGAGCACGAACCATTAGACGTCCAGAAAAATCTGAGTTACATAGAGCATCCAGTTCAGATTTTGGATCGTCGAGATCAGGTGCTACGGAACAAGACTATTCCATTAGTCAAAGTTCTATGGAGGAATCACCGGATGGAAGAGGCTACTTGGGAGCGAGAAGATGATATGCGCGCCAAGTACCCGCACTTATTTTCATAGTAGTATATGCTAAGTTTGGGGACAAACATATTTTTAAGGAGGTAAGAATGTAATATCCCGACCCGGGATACGTCACGTATACCGAGGTAGGTCGGTTAAAACATGTAACTTGAACGGTAAGATATGTATATCTTAGTATTTTCATGGAAATGAATGACTGGAACCGGAATGATGAAAATGAATGATCAAGGCGGGGTAACACCCGAGCCCCACAGGGCATTGCATCGTAATGCGTGCATGCACGTATTTCCATGCATGCATACGTGAACATAGATACATAGCTTAATTAAAATCAAAGTATGTAAATACGATTTAAAATGGATTTAGACTCCAACATATACATGTATATGCATGTATAAAAGAGATGTATTTTATGTGTATATATGTATAAGATGTAATGTATTATACATGTATGATGTATTTATGTATATATGTATATATACATAAGAAATAAAAAGAAAGAAAAGGAACAAGGGGAAACTGCCCTTGGGTAGTATACAGGTGTGATGTATGTGAGGTGTGTGTGTGTCGGCTAGGTGTGAAGTGTGTGTGTGTTATATGTATATAATATGATATATATATATATGAGTGCACAACAAGTCTCCCCAACCATTTAATGCAAAGGTTGCATTTGGCAGAGGGAGCACAGGTCCTAGGTCAAGGAAAGGGGCCATAGAAGGGGGAGGAACCGAGAGAGAGAGAAGAGAGAGAGGCGGTGTAAACTTCTCTCTATATAAATGAACCTACGGGTGTGGGTTTAAAGGAAAAAAGGAGACCAAGGTTGAGAGAACACTTTGGCAAAGAACTCAGGAGCATAAACAGGAAGTTTGGAGGGTCATAGTGGGCTGAAATCCAAAACCCAGGTAAGTAAATTGAGTTCTGTTTTTGAGATTTTAAGCATGTATGTTTGATCTAAATTCAGGGTCTTAATAAGCATGCTTCTAGCTTTTAAATGCAAGAAAAATGATAGAAAAAGGTTTAGAAACCATAGAGATATCCCAAGTTGCAGGTTTCATGGATAATTTCGGGTCCCATGAATATTATGCTTAAAACTTTGATATATGTTTATGAAAATGATCCTTAGAGGTGCAGAAAACCATTTGAAATGGATTAGGGCCAAAACAGTACTCAAAGAGTCACGAAATAGGAAAAATACAGGTCACCGGAAAGTCGGCCGGAGACATTTAGGCTCTATTTCGTGAAGATGGGGAAAGATCCAAGGGAAACCGAAAGTGGATTTGAAATCCTTGGGAAAAGGGGAAAAGAATGGCATTCAAAATGGGGGGAAAAACCACCGAAAACCGGTGACCGTCGTCGGAGAAGGTCACTGTGCATTGCCGGAACCTTACCGGAGACGTGGGGAAGACTACCGGAAAAGCGTGAGGGTTATCGGGTTAAGTCTAGACCGGATCCGGGTTCGGATCGGGTCGGGACCCGACCGGATATGAAACGGGACCGAAACTGTGTTGTTTAGCTTTTTAATTTAAAGGGGTTTTGGGCTGTTTGATTGCAGGAATAATAAATAGGAATTGGGTTTTGGGGTTAACCGAAACAGGGATGGGATTGGGAACCAGGATAATAGAATCCGGTTCTCTGAATGGACTGAACCGTTTGGTTCAGTGAATGGGCAGACCGGTTTAGGGTTTTTAGGTCTGAACCAACTGGTTCAGACCGTAGCTTTTGGGAATTGTGAACCGGCCCCAAATGTTTTAAAAAATTACACTAAGGCCCAAACAGAAAATTAATTAAATATTAATTTTTACAATAATGCCCCTATTTCAAAATTGGGTCAAACGAAGTCCAAACGATACAAATGAATAGTCAAAACCTATTATCTCGGAAGTTCTGAGTCCAATGGTGGGGTCCATTTTACGAGATGAGACCCCGAAGGATAAAATACCGCAAAAGTATAAAATGACTATTTTGCCCTTTTTAGTACAAAAGTCCAAATGGAATTCCGCGAAAGCCTAAACCGACTTTCTTCGGCATTCCGGACTCAATGGTAAAGTCTAAAATAGTATTTGAAATACTTATGATAGAAAGGCATAAAATTTGATGAATAGAATCTATTCTAAAATGTATTCACTGATATATAGGGAACTCGAAAGGCAAGGGTTTACTCACGGATTCCTGATCTAAAATCACGATAGAGGTAAGTGGATCACTCTCTCTTACATGTGGTGTTTCCACAAGCCAGGTTTATTCTTTTACTGCCAAACTTGTACTCTTGAAAGTATTGATATCTTTGTGTTCCACATTTCGATATTTTCTATCTTGTGGACGTATCATTGATTGATGTATCATTGTTATCATGTTTCACTGTGCTTTGAAAGCACATATGTTATTGCTATCCACTTGTGATATTGTTCTATCTCGTGGACATTGCTTGACTGTTATATCATTGTTATCATGTTGAACCATGCCTTGAAAGGCCTACTGTTGTATCCTTATTGAATGAATGATATTCCATTTTTATACTCTATGGAATTACTATGATCATGACATGTTTATGGACACGGGAGTTGTGCTCAGTCACAACACCCATCTGATGCTATCTGATTGAATGGGACCTACGGGTCAAGTCCGTGAACGGACAAATGGCAATTTATTGGAATTGACTGGGGGGTATGCCGGGCCCCAAAAGATCGAGGGTTTGCCGAGCCCTGAAACAGAATAACAGCATCTCTTATGATTAACAGAACTTGATTGTTGAATGGCACTATTCCTTAAAATTCTTCAAGTCTCGAAAGACTTTCATTGATTGATTTGATTGTGATCGGTTCATTGTGGCAGTACTTCATTGTTGTTATATTTTCATTTTACACTATTACTTCTGATTGTGTATTGTGATTACTTTTCATTGGCCCTCGTGACAATTGTTTCCATTGGCCCTCGTGGCAATTATGTTTATTGGCTATCACAGCTTCTCCTTCCTTATGATTGGCTATCATTATCTCATTCATGGATTCACATTGATCATCGATACCAGTGTTGGAGATCTGTTTTACTTACTGAGCTTTGTAGCTCATTCCACCCCATTTACCCCCATTTCAGGTGATGACGCTGCGAGACCCCAGTAGGAGTCTGAGAGCGTAGGGGGACATTTTGAAGTATTGTATCAGTCTATGTTAGTTCTCTCATGTATTCACCACCCCCGGGTGCTGGTTACGGTTTAGTTCTGATTTTGAATTTTGTAGAACTATGTCATATATTTAATAGATTTTACGCTGTTAAATTTATTTTAAAGACTTCCGCTGGATTACTGTAACTGATAAATGACTTCCGCTGTTTATTGTTTAAAATTTTTAGTACATTGCATATTAGTACTATGATACAGGAATGTAAAAAGTAGGGACGGCCTTCGGGTCGGCCCCGCGACACGAGATCCGCATAGGGTGGGTTTCGGGTCGTGACATGAAATATATAGAGAAAGAAAAAGGGTGAGTTAGAGAGAGAAAGGCAAGTGTGTGCATGCTTGTGTGTGGCCGTTAAAGGAGCAAAGGAGAGAAAACTGAGGACTGCACGACTGGGACAAGGCCAACCCACTGAGGTCTTTTTTTGAGCCACGAACAGAGAGGGAAATTCACTGTAAAATGTAAACACCAAAAACCCAAGATTTTCTCTTTTGGATTTCCTCCACTGTTTTGGCGTATCTTGGATTATAACTGTATGCATGATAGTTAGACTGTAAAAATCTGGGTTAATGCATGAGTTTAGACCACTAAAACAGCTTAGAACACTAAAACCCGTATGAAACCACCATTGATGACCACTGTTAGAGCAGGTCTGAAACGACCTTTAGGAAATCCATTCTTGACAACACAAACTTAAAATAGACCTCAAGAGGGTCCTAAAAACTGTAGATCGTGACCACAAAAACTCAGAATCGACCCTCTAATCACAAGTTGCAGGTTCGGGTTTAAAACTCAACCTCACCAAAACCTCGGTTAAATTGGATTTTTAGGATAGGGACTTGAACCCCACGATGCAAGGATCATAACAAAGGAAACCTCAAGAAGATTGGGCCAAAAATAAGCATTTGGGAACCAGTTGCAGAGTTCGGCTATTCTTTGAATAGAACCCCTTTGAGCTCGATTTGATGCCTCAAATGAATGTTAGGATGCTGGTTAGGCTTCCAGAAATGTATTAGAATGGATAATAGTGGGAAACCAGGGTCAAAAACCTACGAATATAAAGAGGAAAATTTTTTGCAACTAGGGCTACAGTAACCCTAAACGATGGGGACGATGAACAGTACGGGTTGGGTCATGGACCGAGTTTCAGGTTGGGCCTCAACCCAACTGAGAAACGGTTAAAGCCATTTAAATCGAAACTACGCCGTTTTGATGCAAATCATTTTAAATTTTAAACCTTAGGGCTGATGTCATCACGACGCCAGCATTACGCCTTGGACCGGTTAAAACCGGATTGGTTCAGTCCGGTTCACTTAAGGGTGAACTAAACCCTTTGGTTCAGTTTGATATTTTTTGAAATTTCAATTTGACCCCAACAGTTCTAGGGAATGGTGTTCTGGCCCAGTTTTTGAAAATTTATTACATTTAAGCCCTTGGAAATTAAATAATTAATAAAATAAATTTTTTAATTATTTTATTAATTAGGTAAAATGACCAAATTACCCCTAGGTCATTAATAGGTCAAACGAAGTCCAAATTTAATAAATAAATAGTATATTCTTACTATTTCGGGCATTCCGGACTCAACGGTGGAGTTCGATTTGTGAAACCAAGTCCTGAGAAATACAGACACGTAAATGGTAAATGGCTGTACTGCCCCTAATGATGCCTAGGACCAAATAACACTAAAAGATAGTCTAATCTGACTATGTTGGGCACTCTGGACTCAACGGTGAGGTCTGTACTAGCAAATGAAGTACCGAAAAATACTACATGAGAAAATTACCAAAATACCCCTGATGTACCAGAAACCAAATAAAAAGCCGAGAGAGTCTAAATTGACTTTCTCCGACGTTCCGGACCCAATGGAAAGGTCCATATTATGAAAACAAATATCAAAAATTACATGAAGTCATGAAACTACCAGAAGAGTAATAAATTAAATGAAATTCATCCTAACACATTAAATTATGTACTAGGTAAAAACCCCACATAGACTGTCATGGAGGGAAAGGAGAAGAAACCAAAGGAATTTACAATCATGACAAAAGCTCAAAGGGTAGTTGACAGAAAACAACAGGAATTCATGGAAGACCTGCTGTGGCAACAAAAGGTAATTGCCCAGAAGATAAGGATTGCTAAATCGACTGAGATCGTCTCCGTTAGACCCTTTATCTACAAAACTCCCATCGTCCCAATGGGACGATTAATGGAAGAGGCAGCAGCAAGAAGGTTGGCTGAAAAAGAGGAAGAAGAAAGGGAAAACACTGAGACCCTAAATGAGATGCTTCAGAGGTAACATCTATAATCAACTATAAGTTAGTCCAATTCTAAATAAATAGAACCCATCACAGAGATAGATTTACACAACCTAAGAATAGATTAAGATCACAAGTTGACGAAATTTTCAATTGTTTTAGGATTAAAAGAGAGATGAGGCACAGACTGTAACCCCCACTCCGAGACTTAAAGGTGAGTAACATGGCACTTCTGTCTTGGTGTATAAGATACACCGTCTAGTTACTGTATTTTGATTTACTGTACTAACTTATATATACTACGCTGTTTGAACGCATATACTTAAATGCATGATTTTACTTTGTCTGGCTTTTCTGTTCTGTTATATTATATACATATAATTGTTCTAAACTTGTTCCGTACTGTTGCATCTTACTCTTGGTGCCATTCCAGTCTTGAGCGGTATGACATAAGTATACTATACTGTATTGCTTAATTGTCATTATTCTGTTTTGCTGTTTTGTTCCGCTCAGTATTGATCTGTCCCGTTCCTTGATTTCATTATCTATAGTCCTGTTTGATACATTGACATGCTATTTGTCTGATTCTGTTTTACTAAACTGTATTTGAGTGGATTTATAGAAATGCTATTTCTGAAATGTCTTGAACCATCCATGTGATTTATAAACAAGAACTGGTTTTGAAACCCATGACAGGGAACCTGTGTTACTCATTGGGCTTTTTGAAGCTCAACCCATTCCCTAAAATTTTTCAGGTGAAGGATCTAGCGGCCAAGATTAGCCGGCTGGGAACCTAGAGGATTAATTTGAAGACTTACAAACTTAATTCCATTTTTGTATCCCCTCCCACTTTTGGATATTTTTGTATAACCGAACGTACTGGCATGATTTTGTAATCAAACTCTATAATATCAACTATGGATATAACTAGTTGCTCTACCAAGTGAATATGCAATCTCCATGTTAATTTTCGCTGCTTAACTTATATGTATTGAATGCATTATACTTGGAAGTTACCAGTGAATGGCCTGTGGTTAGGATTACCGTGGGCATTTTAATTTCAAAAAAAAAAAAAATCCGATGGGTGCCTAATTGGCCGGTCGCATGTCCTAAATCCGCATAGGGTGGGTTTTGGGATGTGACAAGCTTGGTATCAGAGCTTTAGGGTTATCTAAAAACTGAGTCCTTAGGGAGTATACGCTTAAGTCGTAGGATCCTTGAATTAACGAATGACCTGAGTGTCATTTTACAACGATACACTGAACGAGAATACTAAATGTAGCTTTTATTCTGCCTCATACGTCGCCACCGACTAGAAATGGCAATAGGGAACCGCAAGCTCCGACTGAGAGTGCGGCCATACACGAAATGCGAGCAACTTTGGCTCAGTTTGGCCGAGCGGTCGAAGGATTGATGAGAGCTTTGTAGAATAACCAGCCTGGACCAACTAACAATCCCGGACCAATCAACAATCAAGTTGAAGCTCCAGCCATGCCACCCCTACCTGCTCTAGTGCCACCCATAGGAGCTGGCATTCGCAACGACCTGCTGGACAGGTTCCATAAGCTCAAGCCTCCATCCTTTGATGCTGTAACAAATCTAGAGCAAGCTGAACTGTGGGTAGTGGCAATGGAGAAAGCCTTCGGACTCCTGATCTGTACGGAGGAGGAGAAGGTGAAGTTGGCCACAAACATGTTACAAGGTGAGGCATATAACTAGTGGCTAGAAATGCAGAGAGAGAACCCCGCTATGACCTGGACAGACTTTGTAGATAAATTCTACAGCATGTTCTTTCCACTGACTGCCCGAGAGAGGAGAATCCAAGAATTCACAAACCTACAACAAGGAGAAATTACGGTGATCCAATACGTCGCTAGGTTTTTAGCACTATTTAGATTTGTCCCCTCTCCGGTACGGGAGGAGCACCACAAGGCAAGGAAATTCCAAGGAGGCTTTTGCATAGGGATTCGAACAAGAGTTTCTACTTTCGAGCTGCATACCTATTCTGATGTTCTCAATAAGGCCCTTGTAATTGAGAAAGACATGGAGGAGTACAATCATCTCAAGGACCAAGGGCGGAAGAAAAAGGGGAAGAACTTCAAGAAGGAGCAGTCATCAAAGAAACAAAGGACTGAAGGCTCAGTTAAGGGGAACAGAGCCAGAAGAAAGTCAATGAGGTGCCCAAATGCCTCCACTGCCGACTGTCTCACCCAGAGGAGTGTCGCCGGTTGACTAGCGCGTGTTATAGGTGCGAAGAAAAGGGACATCAGGTTAAGGACTGCCCACAACTGCCACCAGCCATGAGAACGCCAGCCTCGGTTACCAATAATGTGGGCCAAAAACTTATTCCAGCGGCACCCACAAAGGATAAGGGCAAGGTGCCGCAAGGACGACCAGAGAGAGTATTTGCCCTAGTACCGGGAGAGACATCTACTACAAACGCTGTGGTGGTAGGTATACTCCCAATCTGTGAAATTTTTGCACATGTTTTAATTGATTCTGGATCCACGCATTCCTTTGTGTCTCTGCTTTTTGCTGATAAATTGCATAAAACACCTGAACCAATAAATGATCTGTTATCCATACAAACTCCATCTGGGATACCAATGGTTGGGTCCATAATCCTTAGGGACTGTAGTGTGATGATTAGGGACCAAGAATTGCTAGTGGACCTAATACCCTTAGCTATTAAGGGATTCGATGTGATCTTCGGCATGGATTGGTTGTCTCTCAATCGCGCCACCATCGACTGCTTCGAAAAGAGAGTGTTGTTTCAACACCCGGGGCAACCCGAATTTGTGTTCAAAGGAAATGGCGTCACCCTTTCGCCCTATCTCATCTCTGCCATCCAAGTAGGGAGATTACTGAGAAAAGGATGCCGTGGTTATCTGTGTAGTGTTCTAGACACCCAAACTCAAATTCCCCCATTATCAGAAGTGCCAGTCGTGTGTGAGTTTCCCGATGTATTCCCTGAGGATCTACCAAGTGAAACGGTCGATCGAGAAATTGAATTTTCCATCGACCTCATTCCCAGAACTCAACCAGTATCTAAAGCTCCATATCAGATGGCTCCATCAGAGTTGAAAGAGCTTAAGGCTCAATTACAGGAGCTATTGGAAAAGGGATTCATCCGACCCAATGTGTCTCCTTGGGGAGCACCAGTGCTATTTGTGAAAAAGAAAGATGGCTCCCTAAGGCTTTGCATTGATTATCGAGAGCTCAATAAGGTGACGGTGAAAAACAATTATCCTCTTCCGCGTATTGATGAATTATTCGACCAATTGCAAGGGGCTAGTGTATTTTCCAAGATTGATTTGAGGTCGGGATACCATCAGCTCAAGATCAAGGATGCTGATGTACCAAAAACTGCCTTTCGGACCCAATACGGCCATTACGAGTTTTTGGTCATGCCTTTTGGTGTAACTAATGCCCCTACCGCATTTATAGATTTGATGAATCGGGTCTTTAAGCCATACTTGGATGATTTTGTTATTGTTTTCATTGATGATATACTTGTGTATTCGCGGAGTGAAGAGGAACATAATAAACACTTGAGGATAGTATTACAGACCTTGAAGGAGCATAAACTGTATGCGAAGTTCAAAAAGTGTGAGTTCTAGTTACCCAGTATTACCTTCTCGGGCCACATGATTTCTAAACAGGGTATTGCCGTAGACCCACAGAAGGTAGAAGCCATCTTGGATTGGCCCCAACCAACTACCATGACAGAGGTTCGAAGTTTTCTTGGATTAGCGGGCTACTACAGACGATTCGTCAAGGATTTTGCTAAGTTGGCAAAGCCGCTCACTCACTTGACCAAAAGTAATGTGCCATTCAATTGGACGGATGAGCAAGAACGGAGTTTCCAGCTACTTAAAGAGAAGTTAACTTCAGCGCCTATTCTGACTATCCCCTCCAAGGAAGGGAAGTTCGTCATTTACTATGATGCCTCCTATAAAGGCTTGGGATGCATCCTGATGCAAGATGATAGGGTCATTGCCTATGCCTCTTGACAACTCCGACCGCACGAACAGAATTATCCTACCCACGACTTGGAATTAGCTGTAGTGGTGTTTGCCTTAAAAATCTGGCGCCACTACTTATATGAGGAGGTGTGCGAAATCTTTACTGATCATAAGAGCCTGAAGTACTTTTTTACACAGAAGGAGTTGAATATGAGGCAACGGCGTTGGCTCGAATTGATCAAAGACTATGATGTGACGATCCAATACCATCCTGACAAGGCTAATGTGGTGGCCGATGCCTTAAGCCGAAGGTTTGGCAATCTCGCCTACATGATTACTACAAAGGAAGAATTGATTCAAAACCTAGACGAGATGGGCATTGAGGTGATCCCACACGGTAGCACGGCTTATCTGGCCAATCTGACGATTGGGTCTACATTGGTGGAACGAATCAAAGCAGGCCAAACTCAAGATGAGGAACTAGTCAAAATCCGTGAGGAGGTAGAGACAACTGGAAGGACTGACTTTGAGATTCAAGAGGGAGTTCTGCGGTATCAAGGCAGGTTATGTATGCCTAAGATACCCGAATTGAAGAAAGAAATTTTGGAGGAAACTCATGCTTCAAGGTTCACGGTACACCCTAGAAATACAAAGATGTATCATGACCTCAAGGAGCTGTATTGGTGGGCCGGATTAAAGAGGGACGTAGCTGACTTTATTGCCCACTGTACAAGTTGCCAACAAGTAAAGGTTGAACATCAACGCCCCAGCGAACTCTTGCAACCACTCCCTATTCCAGAATGGAAGTGGGACTACATCACTATGGATTTCGTATCCGGATTTCCCAAGTCCTCAAAGGGCTTCGATGCTATTTGGGTCATTGTGGATCGATTGACCAAGTCTGCGTACTTTCTGCCTATAAAAATGACACATAGCATGGAAAGGGTAGCTACGTTGTACATCCAGGAGATTGTACGTTTGCACGGCACGCCCTTATCCATTATGTTTGATCGAGACCCTCGGTTTGTGTCATGATTCTGGAAGAGTCTACAAAGGGCATTCGGCATTGAACTCAAATTCAGTACAGCATATCACCCACAGACAAACGGACAGTCTGAACAAGTGATAAAAATGTTGGAGGATATGTTACAACTGTGTGCATTGGATTTCAAGGGAAATTGGGCAGAACATTTGCCATTAGTTGAGTTCGCCTATAATAACGCTATCAAGCCTGCATCAAAATGGCACCGTATGAAGCATTGTACGGAAGAAGGTGTCGATCCCCACTCTGTTGGGCTGAAGCTGGTGAGCAGAAGTTACTCGGACCGGATCTAGTCTAGGACACCACCGAACAGATTCAAAAAATTTGGATTAGATTGTAGATGGCCCAAAGTTGATACAAGAGTTATGCTGACAACCGAAGAAAGGACTTGGAATTTAAAGTAGGTGACCTCGTGTTCCTTAAAGTGTCACCATTAAAAGGAGTACTCCGGTTCAGTAAAAAGGGCAAGTTAAGTCCTTGCTATGTTAGTCCATTTGAGATCCTGAAAAGAGTTAGACCAGTTGCATATAGTTTGGCACTACCACCCGAGTTAGACAAAGTACACCACGTATTCCACGTGTCAATGATGAGGAAGTGTGTACAAGAACTAGGACAAGTTATTGAATATGAGCCACTCCAGTTGAGGGAAGACTTGTCATATGAAGAACAATCAGTGCGAATTCTGGATTGAAAGGAAAAGACCTTGCGCAACAAGGCAATCCCGCTAGTGAAAGTTTTGTGGAATCACCACACAAGTGAGGAAGCAACATGGGAGCGCGAAGCAGAGATGCGTGAATTGTACCCCGAGTTGTTCACTTAAATGAAGTTAGGTCAAGTTTTAAGGACAAAACTCTTTTGAAGGAGGGGAGGATGTAACACCCCAAACTTAATTCCTGATTAATTAATGTAATGGAACCCTTTTTGGAATCTGATGTGGTATTTGACTATTTAAACTCCATTTTTAACACTAGTAAAACTCAAATTAGCTAATTACAAAAATTTCAAGAAAATAAAAACCGACAGTAGACCTTGGACACTGAAGTTAACCTGAATAGGTGTTAACCAGAAGAAACCGCGTCAAAAAAAGAGCAACAGAAAAGAAGTTAGGGAGGAAATAGTCAAAACGGATTTATGTGACAGCCAAATAGGGCATAAGCCCTAATGGGGAGAAAATGCCTAAAATGAGGCCAAGGGGACTTGAACCCTTGACCAAGTGGGCAAGACCTTATGCATCTAAAAAATTACCAAATGGGCTAATAGCATCTTTGTGTATGAATGTACAACAAATGTATTTAAAACCAATTCAGCCAAGGCCACCTCCAAAATTAGCCAATGGCTATACATGCAACACCTCACCACTACCTCAGCCTATGCACCCTAGCCCCATCATCACCCTACTTCAGCACTTGATCACCTCTCCCCCAACCAATTTACATACAACCAAATGATTACGTATCTTAAAATCAACAAACTAATGCATGTGTGATATATTGTTGTGGTGGGAAGAGGGAAATCAGAAAGTGTATGTGCAAGGTCTGAAATATAGAGAGAGAGAGAGAGAGGTGAGTTAGAGAGAGAAAGGCAAGTGTGTGCATGTTTGTGTGTGGCAGTTAAAGGAGCAAAGGAGGGAAAATTGAGGACTGCACGACTGGGACAAGGCCAACCCATTGCGGTCTCTTTTGGAGCCACAAACAGAGAGGGAAATTCACTGTAAAATGTAAACACCAAAAACCTAAGATTTTCTCTTTTAGATTTCCTCCACTGTTTTGGCATATCGTGGATTATAACTGTAATACCCCGACGCACGAACCTTAAGTAAGTGTCCTGAAAAGTCAGGATGACTGTACATCACTTTCGTTGCAATCACCAACATGTCGATTTTGATGATAATTACATTTTCACGTCAACTACAAATTGTTGATACGAGTACGAGAATTTGGACAAATATTACGAGAATACGAAGATTAGTACAAGATAATGCATTTAAGAAAATAATTAATTTTTAAAGTAATTAATTATTTTAAGTATAAGAAGTAAATTGTAACAATTAATATACGTGATTAAATATAGAGATATATATATATATATAGATATTGTATAAATAATTATAACCTTAAATATATATATGTATATATATAATTACAAATGAATATATATGTGTATGTGAATGCATGCATGTATGCCAAAATATGTATGTATGAGATGTATGTATAATAGGGCATATCATTGTCCAAAGTGTACAAAGGTGGGAGAGGTATGTGTATTATCCAAGGGGTATTAGGGTTGAACTTTGTACATATACCTATACATATATATATATATATGTGAGTCAAACACCACACACACACACAACCGGCCACTCATGGCCTGCCCAACAGTGGCAATTCAGGCCACTCATGAAGAAACCTGAAATGGGTTAAACCAAGGAGAGGGGAAATCAGAAATTTCAATGATTTCTTCTCCTTATACATAATACATGGTGCTTATACACACAAAACACAACCATCCGAGAGTGAGGGAGAGATTGAAGGAGTTTCTGAGACATTCAGAAGTAGGAAGCAAGGAGCAAGGGAGAGAGAAACAATTTGAAACAAGGTAAACCCTCAAACATTTGAATTTCTCTCTCTAGAATTTTTATATGTATGAATCTGTTTTAAGCCTTTAATTTAGCATATATGATGATTAGGATGTGTATACATGAATTAGGCATGAAAATCTCGACCTAGAACACCTAGGAAGCACAAACCGTACACAAGGCAGCCATGGACGGACCTTGCTTGAAGCAGGTCTGAACTGAGTCACACCAAACCAGATTTGGTTTATCAAAACCTAAAATAGACCCTTATAGCATGCCAAAAACCTTAATACGCGACCACGAATCCCAAAGAAAGACCTCCAAACATGAACTTGCAGGTTACGGGTTTACAACCCAAACCTTTAAACTCGCATGTAAACCAACATACATGAATGGGATTTGAATCCTCATGAAGAGGGGATCAAAATAAGCCCAACCTCACTAAAAATGGTGAAGAAATGATCATGAACGAACCACTTACAGTCAGGATTATCGCCCCTTTAACCGAGCAAATGAGTTCGATTCGAACTCTCAAACGAATGCCAAGTTGTTTAATGATGTTTTAGGAAGGGTTTCCCATCAAAACAGTTGAGATCGGTTGAGGGAAAATTCTCGAAATAGAAAAAAATGGGAAAACTGTAACTAGGGTTACAGTGGGGAAGAAATGGGGAAGACGACAGTGAGTTGACTCGGCCTTTTAAAAATTTCCGTGTCGACTCGGACACGTGGCGGCCTCGGGGCTTGCCACCGAATTAATGGGGCGACGTCGTTTTGGGCATTTGGAATATATATATATATATATATATATATAACGGTTAAATTAAAGGAAAACGGAGGGATTTGCGGTCAGTGGGGTTCGAACCCCTGACCCCCACGCGCCCACGCACGCCTTTTTCCACTCGGCCACGCGTATGCGTGTGTCCATTTACAAACACAATATGTATATATATTACAGTAAATTAAATCCAGAAATTAAAAAAAAAGGTGCAACCGCACCTGGTGAGATTCGAACGTGCGTGGTATGGGGAGGGAGGTGACACGCTGGCCAGCGTGCCACCCTATTCAACCTGTTCTAATTATGTACCAAATAATATATATATTATACTTAATTAAGATTAATTTAATTAAATGAAATTAATTAAATTAAATGCTCCGAAATGGCCCGTTGTCCAAAAATTACAAGTTATATATGTAACCTTACTATCTCGGACCCTCTGAGTCCATTGGTGAGGTCTGTGACATGAGATGAGGCCCCGAAAAATTTAAGACTCCTAAAAATGTCAAAATGACCAAAATGCCCTTCTCCCTAAACAAGTCAAACGAAGTCCGAATTAAACAAATAAATAGTGTATCCTTACTATTTTGGATACTCTGAGACTAATGGTAGGGTCCATTTTAAGAGACGGGGCTCGAAAAAATAAAGACACGTAAAAGGGAAAAATGACCAAATTACCCCTAGTACACCAAAAGCCAAATTAAACAAAAGAAGGTCTAAACTGACTTTCTTCGACGCTCCGGACTCAATGGTAGAGTCTATTCGACTAAAAGAAATGTCTAAAATAAAAATACATAAAATTTGATGAATAGCATCTGTCAGATGACTATAAATTAAAGCGATGCCAAAGTACTAATCTACGGCATATACGAGGACATGACAACACATCAACTCTAGAATAAAAATTTCTAACTCATAAATTGATCTTAGGTAAGTCATGGAAGAACAACGAACCAAGTATACAATCATGACCAAGGCCCAAAGGGCCAAGGACCCTAAGCAACAGGCCTTCATGCAAGAGCTGTTGCGTCGACAGAGAGTAATCAACAGATTTGTCAAGATAGCCAAGGCGACAGAGGTCGTCTCGGTAAGCCCTTTCATGTTCAAATCACCCACTAAGGCCATGGTGGCAGAGGCTAAAAAGAAGAAGGAAGAAGAAAGGAAATTGGAAGAAGAGAGAGAGAATACAGAAACCTTAGCCGAATGGCGTCGCAGGTAATATTATCATTAAGAACCTAAGTTACTAGTTTTGTATTACAGTTATAAGACAGACAGGTATGACAAGTTAGGCTTCTCATAGTCTACACTTAGTGAGTAGTGGAGTTAATTAAGTACATATGAAAATTTATGAAATCTTCATGAATCTTGATAGGCTAAGGAAAGAAAGAGTAAAAGGGAAGGCGCCTCAGTAGAGCAAACCCTAAAGGACCAAGGTGAGTAACCCTGTATTTGAACTGGAGATTTAACTCCATATATTTGAAGAAGTTTTAAGCACAAGTCATTGCAGCCTTTGAATATCAAATTCAGTCTATATATGATTCCGTTCTTTTAAAATATTCTGTTACGGCATGCTTATTAAATGTTTTAAATTCAGCTCTTTTCTTGAAAATACATCAGCATGTCTAAATCAATTGCAAACCTCTTTAATATTCTGAATTTGATTATCACGTGTATTCGAAGCTTTATCGTAGAATTTATACATTTCATGCTTTAAATGTTCATGAAAAATATCTATTGAAGAAGTCATGTGACAAATGTTTCATAAGATAAACGGTACTAAGTACCACCCTATATGATGGTTGAAATCCTTCGGGATTCAACAGTACATGCCCGGTAGAAGGATCTAATCCCCCAGGCAAATGAGATATCTCCATCGACAGTATTGGCAGTAAAATGGGAGTCTGGTTCGAAACAGATTCCGCCTAATAAAAGAGAAAAGATGACAAGTGATTTTGAAAATAGAAGTAGGTATTATCCCTATTCTATTTCACGTGTTTATATGCTTTTAAATTGCATATACTCTATTTGAAGAAAATGTGTATTTAGCTTGAATACTTAAATTGTTCAAAGCTATTGCTTTAAGAATGCATATATTCTGTGTTCTAAAATGTACGAGCAATTGGTAGTGAGTATTTCAAAAACCCTCATGTGCTAAAACCACTACCAGTTGAAAACCCCATGACGAATGCAGGAATTACTCACAAGCTTTGATTAGCTTACCCGGATTTTATCCGCCCCCCCCCCCTTTCAGGTGACTAAGGGCAGATCGATTTTTGAAGACTATAAGGATGAACCTAGCTTTTGGGAAGATTTGCTTGAGGAGTTCTTATGGGGAAAAATCACATGAACTCTGATTTATATGTTTTGTATTAGCTGACATTTTAAGGATGTGTATTAAGCCCCACGGGGCAGTTGAATTAAGATTTTAATTATGAAGTCTTTTAAGTTTTTAGTTATGCTCTGAATGTATGATTATAATACATGTATACCGAAATGTGAAGAGCGGCAGTATTGGACGGATGTGCAAAATTTAAAATAAGAAAAGAAAAGAAAAAGTTTTTCACGCTTCCGCAACCACATGACGCACATCTATTCGATACCGCTGCCTATACGAGCCTTGTCTCGAGGCCTTCGGGTCTCGGGGCGGCGGTCGCGATCCGGTAATCCGCATAGGGTGGGTTTCGGGTCGTGACAGAGTGGTATCAGAGCACTAGGTTTACTTGAGCAAACTTAGTGACATTTGAAGGATTAGAATCAAACCATAAGTTAGGTAGGGTTTTAGACTACCTAGGATATACGAAGTACACGATACGATATAAAGGCGAGGTATGGGACTCGCGTTGTAGATATGAGAAATACGTAGTATGAAGGCGGGGTATGGGACCCGCAGTACATGAAGTTAGTGTTCTGAAGTAACGTGATAGGAAGGCGGGGTATGGGACCCGTAGTACATGAGATAGATATGTGAAATACGAAGGCGAGGTATGGGACTCGCAGTATGTGAAATGGATACGTGATAGAAAGGCGGGGTATGGGACCCGTAGTACATGAAATAGATATGTGAAGTACGAAGGCGAGGTATGGGACTCGTAGTATGTGAACTGGATATGTGATAGAATGGCGGAGTATGGGGCCGTAGAAGGATGAAGAGTAAAAGTAGACCGTAAAATACCATGAAATCAAAGATAATAGTATAACAAACTTTGAAACATGAAATGAATGTAATTGTATGTGATAACAAATTAACAAATACGTGTTTTCTTTCAGAAATCATGGTGAACACGAGAAGAGATACGGGAAATCCGGGTGACAGGCTAGACCGGGTCGAGCATATCCTGGAGGCTATGGCTCGGAATATGATTGATATCCAAACCCAAGCTAGGGCACCGCCACAGGTACAGAACCCCGGGCAGCCAATCAACCCTGGACAACCCAATGAGGCCGCAATTACCTCAAGCTATAAAACATTCCAAGGCTTTAAGCCCCCCAGGTTCGATGGGATGGATGCCGCCATTGATGCGGAGTCATGGGTAAAGGAAATGGAACGTATCTTCTCGGTCATGCCATGCACGGAGGAGCAAAAAGTCTCCTATGCCGCATTCACTTTCAAGGATGCAGCTCACGAGTGGTGGCTCCTGGAAAAGGAAAGAGAGCCGCCAATGACCTGGACTAGGTTTTTAGAGGTATTCTATGACAAGTATTTTCCAAGGTCCTTGAAAAATCAAAGAGTGGCAGAATTTGCCGTGCTGACCCAAGGAGCAATGACTGTGGCAGAATACGAAACCAAGTTCATGAGGTTAGCCCGATTCGCACCCCACATGGTCCAAACCGAAGATTTGAAAGCTCGAAAATTTGAAACAGGACTGAGGGATGGCATCAGGTACCGATTAGAACCTTTCGAGCTCCCCACGTACAATGCCGTAGTGGACCGTGCCAAAATTTTCGAAAGAGCTGGGGTTGCCTTATCACAAAAGAAAGACAAGAAGAAAATGGGCCCCGGTCCCCAGTCAATGAAAAAGACGAAATCAGGGGATAAAAGTGAGCCTACCGTTAACAAAAAGGGTGACACTAGCAAAAAGTCAGGAGAAATTCCGACATGCCCCACCTGCCAGAAAAAGCATCATGCGCCCTGTTGGCGCGACACAGGAGGTTGTTACAAGTGTGGCCAGGCTGGGCATCTCATCAAAGATTGCCCAAAATGGAGCTCAACGGCTAAGGAGCCTACTGCGGTGGCTTCATCAGCTACACCACGGGCACCGGCCACAACTGCTGGGAAACAAGGAGGGGGCAAGGAACCTGTGAGACACGGGCGGGTGTACAACATATTCGGAGAGGCAGCACAGGCCTCTGGGGATCAGTAAGGTACGTCGTCCGAATGTTTCTTTCAGTTAATATATATAAACCTGTCATTTGAGATACGACTACTAGACATGTGAACACATTCGATGGAGGCAGAAATTTAGGATAAGAGACCCCGAGTTTTGAGGACAAAACTCTTTTAAGGAGGGAAGAATGTAATACCCCGACGCACGAACCTTAAGTAAGTGTCCTGAAAAGTCAGGATGACTGTACATCACTTTCGTTGCAATCACCAACATGTCGATTTTGATGATAATTACATTTTCACGTCAACTACAAATTGTTGATACGAGTACGAGAATTTGGACAAATATTACGAGAATACGAAGATTAGTACAAGATAATGCATTTAAGAAAATAATTAATTTTTAAAGTAATTAATTATTTTAAGTATAAGAAGTAAATTGTAACAATTAATATACGTGATTAAATATAGAGATATATATATATATATATATATATAGATATTGTATAAATAATTATAACCTTAAATATATATATGTATATATATAATTACAAATGAATATATATGTGTATGTGAATGCATGCATGTATGCCAAAATATGTATGTATGAGATGTATGTATAATAGGGCATATCATTGTCCAAAGTGTACAAAGGTGGGAGAGGTATGTGTATTATCCAAGGGGTATTAGGGTTGAACTTTGTACATATACCTATACATATATATATATATATATATATGTGAGTCAAACACCACACACACACACAACCGGCCACTCATGGCCTGCCCAACAGTGGCAATTCAGGCCACTCATGAAGAAACCTGAAATGGGTTAAACCAAGGAGAGGGGAAATCAGAAATTTCAATGATTTCTTCTCCTTATACATAATACATGGTGCTTATACACACAAAACACAACCATCCGAGAGTGAGGGAGAGATTGAAGGAGTTTCTGAGACATTCAGAAGTAGGAAGCAAGGAGCAAGGGAGAGAGAAACAATTTGAAACAAGGTAAACCCTCAAACATTTGAATTTCTCTCTCTAGAATTTTTATATGTATGAATCTGTTTTAAGCCTTTAATTTAGCATATATGATGATTAGGATGTGTATACATGAATTAGGCATGAAAATCTCGACCTAGAACACCTAGGAAGCACAAACCGTACACAAGGCAGCCATGGACGGACCTTGCTTGAAGCAGGTCTGAACTGAGTCACACCAAACCAGATTTGGTTTATCAAAACCTAAAATAGACCCTTATAGCATGCCAAAAACCTTAATACGCGACCACGAATCCCAAAGAAAGACCTCCAAACATGAACTTGCAGGTTACGGGTTTACAACCCAAACCTTTAAACTCGCATGTAAACCAACATACATGAATGGGATTTGAATCCTCATGAAGAGGGGATCAAAATAAGCCCAACCTCACTAAAAATGGTGAAGAAATGATCATGAACGAACCACTTACAGTCAGGATTATCGCCCCTTTAACCGAGCAAATGAGTTCGATTCGAACTCTCAAACGAATGCCAAGTTGTTTAATGATGTTTTAGGAAGGGTTTCCCATCAAAACAGTTGAGATCGGTTGAGGGAAAATTCTCGAAATAGAAAAAAATGGGAAAACTGTAACTAGGGTTACAGTGGGGAAGAAATGGGGAAGACGACAGTGAGTTGACTCGGCCTTTTAAAAATTTCCGTGTCGACTCGGACACGTGGCGGCCTCGGGGCTTGCCACCGAATTAATGGGGCGACGTCGTTTTGGGCATTTGGAATATATATATATATATATATAACGGTTAAATTAAAGGAAAACGGAGGGATTTGCGGTCAGTGGGGTTCGAACCCCTGACCCCCACGCGCCCACGCACGCCTTTTTCCACTCGGCCACGCGTATGCGTGTGTCCATTTACAAACACAATATGTATATATATTACAGTAAATTAAATCCAGAAATTAAAAAAAAAGGTGCAACCGCACCTGGTGAGATTCGAACGTGCGTGGTATGGGGAGGGAGGTGACACGCTGGCCAGCGTGCCACCCTATTCAACCTGTTCTAATTATGTACCAAATAATATATATATTATACTTAATTAAGATTAATTTAATTAAATGAAATTAATTAAATTAAATGCTCCGAAATGGCCCGTTGTCCAAAAATTACAAGTTATATATGTAACCTTACTATCTCGGACCCTCTGAGTCCATTGGTGAGGTCTGTGACATGAGATGAGGCCCCGAAAAATTTAAGACTCCTAAAAATGTCAAAATGACCAAAATGCCCTTCTCCCTAAACAAGTCAAACGAAGTCCGAATTAAACAAATAAATAGTGTATCCTTACTATTTTGGATACTCTGAGACTAATGGTAGGGTCCATTTTAAGAGACGGGGCTCGAAAAAATAAAGACACGTAAAAGGGAAAAATGACCAAATTACCCCTAGTACACCAAAAGCCAAATTAAACAAAAGAAGGTCTAAACTGACTTTCTTCGACGCTCCGGACTCAATGGTAGAGTCTATTCGACTAAAAGAAATGTCTAAAATAAAAATACATAAAATTTGATGAATAGCATCTGTCAGATGACTATAAATTAAAGCGATGCCAAAGTACTAATCTACGGCATATACGAGGACATGACAACACATCAACTCTAGAATAAAAATTTCTAACTCATAAATTGATCTTAGGTAAGTCATGGAAGAACAACGAACCAAGTATACAATCATGACCAAGGCCCAAAGGGCCAAGGACCCTAAGCAACAGGCCTTCATGCAAGAGCTGTTGCGTCGACAGAGAGTAATCAACAGATTTGTCAAGATAGCCAAGGTGACAGAGGTCGTCTCGGTAAGCCCTTTCATGTTCAAATCACCCACTAAGGCCATGGTGGCAGAGGCTAAAAAGAAGAAGGAAGAAGAAAGGAAATTGGAAGAAGAGAGAGAGAATACAGAAACCTTAGCCGAATGGCGTCGCAGGTAATATTATCATTAAGAACCTAAGTTACTAGTTTTGTATTACAGTTATAAGACAGACAGGTATGACAAGTTAGGCTTCTCATAGTCTACACTTAGTGAGTAGTGGAGTTAATTAAGTACATATGAAAATTTATGAAATCTTCATGAATCTTGATAGGCTAAGGAAAGAAAGAGTAAAAGGGAAGGCGCCTCAGTAGAGCAAACCCTAAAGGACCAAGGTGAGTAACCCTGTATTTGAACTGGAGATTTAACTCCATATATTTGAAGAAGTTTTAAGCACAAGTCATTGCAGCCTTTGAATATCAAATTCAGTCTATATATGATTCCGTTCTTTTAAAATATTCTGTTACGGCATGCTTATTAAATGTTTTAAATTCAGCTCTTTTCTTGAAAATACATCAGCATGTCTAAATCAATTGCAAACCTCTTTAATATTCTGAATTTGATTATCACGTGTATTCGAAGCTTTATCGTAGAATTTATACATTTCATGCTTTAAATGTTCATGAAAAATATCTATTGAAGAAGTCATGTGACAAATGTTTCATAAGATAAACGGTACTAAGTACCACCCTATATGATGGTTGAAATCCTTCGGGATTCAACAGTACATGCCCGGTAGAAGGATCTAATCCCCCAGGCAAATGAGATATCTCCATCGACAGTATTGGCAGTAAAATGGGAGTCTGGTTCGAAACAGATTCCGCCTAATAAAAGAGAAAAGATGACAAGTGATTTTGAAAATAGAAGTAGGTATTATCCCTATTCTATTTCACGTGTTTATATGCTTTTAAATTGCATATACTCTATTTGAAGAAAATGTGTATTTAGCTTGAATACTTAAATTGTTCAAAGCTATTGCTTTAAGAATGCATATATTCTGTGTTCTAAAATGTACGAGCAATTGGTAGTGAGTATTTCAAAAACCCTCATGTGCTAAAACCACTACCAGTTGAAAACCCCATGACGAATGCAGGAATTACTCACAAGCTTTGATTAGCTTACCCGGATTTTATCCGCCCCCCCCCCCTTTCAGGTGACTAAGGGCAGATCGATTTTTGAAGACTATAAGGATGAACCTAGCTTTTGGGAAGATTTGCTTGAGGAGTTCTTATGGGGAAAAATCACATGAACTCTGATTTATATGTTTTGTATTAGCTGACATTTTAAGGATGTGTATTAAGCCCCACGGGGCAGTTGAATTAAGATTTTAATTATGAAGTCTTTTAAGTTTTTAGTTATGCTCTGAATGTATGATTATAATACATGTATACCGAAATGTGAAGAGCGGCAGTATTGGACGGATGTGCAAAATTTAAAATAAGAAAAGAAAAGAAAAAGTTTTTCACGCTTCCGCAACCACATGACGCACATCTATTCGATACCGCTGCCTATACGAGCCTTGTCTCGAGGCCTTCGGGTCTCGGGGCGGCGGTCGCGATCCGGTAATCCGCATAGGGTGGGTTTCGGGTCGTGACAATAACTGCATGCATGATAGTTAGACTGTAAAAATCTGGGTTAATGCATGAGTTTAGACCACTAAAACAGCTTAGAACACTAAAACCCGTATGAAACCGCCATTGATGACCTCTGTTAGAACAGGTCTGAAATGACCTTTAGGAAAGCCATTCTTGACAACACAAACATAAAATAGACCTCAAGAGGGTCCTAAAAACTGTAGACCGTGACCACAAAGACTCAGAATTGACCCTCTAATCACGAGTTGTAGGTTCGGGTTTAAAACCCAACCTTACCAAAACCTTGATTAAACTGGATTTTTAAGATGGGGACTTGAACCCCACGATGCAAGGATCACAAAAAAGGAAACCTCATGAAGATTGGGCCAAAAATGAGCATTTAGGAACCAGTTGCAGAGTTCGGCTATTCTTTGAATAGAACCCCTTTGAGCTCGATTTGATGCCTCAAATGAATGTTAGGATGTTGGTTAGGCTTCTAGAAATGCATTAGAATGGATAGCAGTGGGAAACTGGGGCCAAAAAACTATGAAAATAAAGTGGAAAATTTTCTGCAACTAGGGCTACAGTAACCCTAAACGATGGGGACGATGAACAGTACGGGTCGGGTCATGGACCGGGTTTCGGGTTGGGCCCTGACCTAACCGAGAAACGGTTAAAGCTATTTAAACCGAAACTACGTCGTTTTGATGTAAATCATTTTAAATTTTAAACCTTAGGGCTGACGTCATCACGATGTCAGCATTACACCTTGGACCGGTTAAAATCGAATTGGTTTAGTCCGGTTCACTTAAGGGTGAACTAAACCCTTTGGTTCAGTTTGATATTTTTGGAAATTTCAGTTTGACCGCAACAGTTTTGGGGAATGGTGTTTTGGCCTAGTTTCTGAAAATTTATTACATTTAAGCCCCTAGAAATTAAATAATTAATAAAATAAATTATTTTATTATTTTATTAATTAGGTAAAATGACCAAATTACCCTTAGGTCATTTAATAGGTCAAACGAAGTCCAAATTTAATAAATAAATAGTATTGTATTACTATTTCAGGCATTCCGGACTCAACAGTGGAGTCCGATTTGTGAAACCAAGTCCCGAGAAATACAGACACGTAAATGGTAAATGACTATACTGCCCCTAATGATGCCTAGGACCAAATAACACTGAAAGATAGTCTAATTTGACTATGTTGGGCACTTTGGACTCAACGGCGAGGTCTGTACTAGCAAATGAAGTATCAAAAAATATAACATGAGAAAATTACCAAAATACCCCTAATGTACCCGAAACCAAATAAAAAGCCGAGAGAGTCTAAATTGACTTTCTCCGACGTTCCGGACCCAATGGAAAGGTCCATATTACGAAAACAAATACAGAAAAATATGTGAAGTCATGAAACTACTAGAAGAGTAATAAATTAATTGAAATTCATCCTAACACATTAAATTATGTTCTAGGTAAAAACCCCACATAGACTGTCATGGAGGGAAATGATAAGAAACCAAAGGAATTTACAATCATGACAAAAGCTCAAAGGGCAGTTGACAGAAAACAACAGGAATTCATGGAAGACCTGCTATGGCAACAAAAGGTAACTGCCCGGAAGATAAGGATTGCTAAATCGACTGAGATCGTCTCCGTTAGACCCTTTATCTACAAAACTCCCATCGTCCCAATGGGACAATTAATGGAAGAGGTAGCCGCAAGAAGGTTGGCTGAAAAAGAGGAAGAAGAAAGGGAAAACACTGAGACTCTTAATGAGATGCTTCAGAGGTAACATCTATAATCAACTATGAGTTAGTCCAATTCTGAATAAATAGAACCCATCACAAAGATAGACTTACATAACCTAAGAATAGATTAAGATCACAAGTTGATGGAATTTTCAATTGTTTTAGGATTAAAAAAGAGAGGAAGGGACAGACTGTAACCCCCACTCCGAGACTTAAAGGAGAGTAACATGGAACTTCTGACTTGGTGTATAAGATACACTGTCTAGTTATTGTATTTTGATTTACTGTACTAACTTATATATACTACACTGTTTGAACGCATATACTTAAATGCATGATTTTACTTTGTCTGGCTTTTTTGTTCTATTCTATTATATACATATCGTTATTCCAAACCTGTTCCATACTGTTGCATCTTACTCTTGGTGCCATTTCAGTCTTGAGCGGTATGACATAAGTATACTATACTATACTGCTTAACTGTCATTATTCTGTTTTGCTGTTCTGTTCTGCTCAGTACTAATCTGTCCTGTTCCTTGATTTCATTATCTATAGTCCTGTTTGATACATTGACATCCTGCTTGTTTGATTCTATTTTACTAAACTGTATTTGAGTGGATTTATAGAACTGCTATTTCTGAAATGTCCTGAACCATCCATGTGATTTATAAACAAGAACTGGTTTTGAAACCCATGACAGGGAACCTGTGTTACTCATTGGGCTTTTCGTAGCTCACTCCATTCCCTAACATTTTTCAGGTGAAGGATGTCACGACCCGAAACCCACCCTAAGCGAATTACCGGATCGCGATCGCCGCCCCGAGACCCGAGGGCCCCGAGACAAGGCTCGCATATGCAGCGGTATCGAATAGATGTGCAACATACGTTTTGCGGAAGCGTGAAAAACTTTTTCTTTTCTTTTATCATTTTTAAATTATGCACATCCGTTCGGTACTGCCGCTCCATACATAGCATACATGGTTACACATTCAGAGTATAACTAAAAACTTAAAGACTTCATACATTCATACCATACATAACCGATTTGCCCAAAGGGCTTATTACATGACCTTACTATGTCTACTAATATAAAAGTACTATTAGAGTTTACAGACTTATCAAAAGAGACTATTTAACCATGTCCTCCCAAAATCAGCAGATTTGTCATCATCGTCCTTAAATCCAAACTGCTGCTAATTACCTGAAAGGGGGGTCCGAACAAAGTCCGGGTAAACTAATCTAAGCTTGTGAGCAATTCCAGTATTTGTCATGGTGTTTTTCAATTGGCAGTGGTTTAGTACATAAGAGTTCGTAAAATAGTCACCGCCAATCGTTCATATAATTGAATATAAGATATATGCATTCCTTAAAACATGTAGCTGTGAAATATTTAAAACATTCAAGCTAAACTTATACATGTGAACTTTAAAACATATAACATATCATGTATTTCTTAAATAGAGTATATAAAACTCAACATATGCATAATGAAAATGAGAGTAAAAACTTGCTTCCATTTTCAAATCATTTGTTGTCTTATCACTTCCATTAGTGGAATCCGTTTCGAACCGGAGTCCCATATTACTTATCTATGGAGATATCTCATTTGCCTGGGGGATTAGATCCTGCTACTGGGCATTTCACATGACAGGTCAATGAGTTACAATAAGAACCCAAAATACTGACTATGTGGTTTTTTGACAGGTCAATGGGATCCGAAGAAACCCAAAATACTGCCTGTGTGCTTATGCACCATTATCTTATAAAACATTTTTCATGTGACTTGTCTCATAGATACTTTTCATAAATTCGTAAATAACATTCGTATACTTGAAATAAGCAAATTCAGAATATTTAACAATAATTGCATTTTAACTAGACATGCTAAAAAGTATTTGAAGGAAAAACTGTTGCAGAACCCAATCACTAAGCATGTCACAATGAATTTTTAAAACAGAACAATTAAAAACTGAATCATGTAAATACTGAATTTGAAACTTCAAATACTTCATATCTTATACTTAAAACCCTTTTTAAATCATGGAGTCAAATTTCCAATTCAAACACAGGGTTACTCACCTTGTACTTTTAGTCCTGCTCTATTTGGGTGCTTTGCCCCTGGCTTCCTTTAACCTTTGAAGCCATTCCTGCAATGTTTCCGTATCTTCCCATTTCTTAAGCTGTTTAGCGGCTAATTGCTCCTTTGTTATTGTCTTGTAAATAAAGGGGCTTATACTGCATACTTCATTCGTTTTAGAAATTCGGATACGATTTTGAATCAGCTGAAGTTGTCTTTCTAGCTGTTCCCGGAAAGCTTGCTGTCTTGGGTCACTTGCCAATTGGGCCCTTGTCTTCATAGGAGTGACTTCCTTTTCTTGGCTCATTTTGTGTTTAATTAATTATCTGTTTAAAACACAATTTATCATGTCAAGAAAAATAGATTTCTACAATCATACTCTTCTGGGAGTTCCATTAACTTTAATTTAAAGTTATTTACTTAACATGTTTACGTGTCGTGTCTTATCGTATTTCATTTCTCGTATTTGCCTCAGTTTAGTTCTTTGGCAACATTTCAGTTCATAGTCATCTAACAGATGCTATTCATCAAATTTTATGTCTTTTCATTTTAGACATTTCTTTAGGTCGAATAGACTCTACCATTGAGTCCGGAGTGTTTAAGAAAGTCGGTTCAGACCTTTTCTGATTTCATTTTGGCTTTAGGGGTACCAGGGGTATTTTTGTCATTTTACCCTCCTTACGTGTCTTTATTTTTTGGGACCCCGTCTCATGTCGTGGACCTCACCATTGGACTCAGAAGGTCCAAAATAGTAAGAATACATTAATAATTTGTCAATTTTGGTCAAGGGGTATTTTGGTAATTTACCCCTTACGTGACTTTATTTTTCAGGCTTTGTCTCGTAAAACGGACCCTACCATTAGTCTCAGAATATCCGAAATAGTAAGGATACACTATTCATTTATTAAATTTGGACTTTGTTTGACTTGTTTATGGGGTAAGGGCATTTTGGTCATTTTGACATTTTCTAGGGGTCTTAAATTTTTCGGGACCTCATCTCATGTCGTGGACCTCACCAATGGGCTTAGGGGGTCCAAGATAGTAAGGTTACATATATAACTTGTAATTTTTGGACAACGGGCCATTTCGGAGTAATTAATTTAATTAAATTAATTATAACATGTAATATATATATTATTAATGGGGAATAAAGAATAGGTTGAATAGGATGGCACGCTGGCCAGCGTGCCATCTCCCTCCCCATACATCACAGGATCGAGTCCCACCAGGTGCGGTTGCACCTTTTTAATTTCCGTATTATATACATTATAATATATATATATATATCGTGTTTATAAATGGACACATGTGAGCGCGTGGCCGAGTGGAAAGGAGAAGACTTCCCACGCGCGAGGGTTAGGGATCGAAACCCCTTAGCCACGATTTGCTTCCTTTCTCTTAATTTTTTATAACACGGTTTATATATAACCGTATACGCCCCTAAACGGCGTCGTTCCAATAACTCGGTGGCAAGCCCCAAGGCTGCCACCTGTCCCGAGTCCACCCACTGTTTTAAACGGTGCACGAGTCGACTCGGTCGTCTTCCCCGAGCGACTGACTGAAAACCCTAATTCCCAATTTCCTTTTTCTCCTATTTCGTGACGTTTTACTCTTCCAAGCTCGACTGTTTTTGTCCCAAATTATCCCTAAGGTTTATACAAATCGATTGGCATTCATTTTGAGCTTTAAAACTCTTTCATCTATTCGGTTTTTGACATGATAACCCCAACTGTTATTTCGGTCGTATAGGTTCATTTCTTGATGGTTTTTCATAATCTTTGGCTTGTTATGATCCCCTCTTCATGGGGATCCATATCTCGTTCTTAAATATCAAGCTAACACAAAGTTAAAAGAATTGGGTCTTACACCCGTAACCTGCAACTCATTGTTAGAGGTCCATTTCTTATGATTTTTGGTCGCGGCTATGAGTTTTTATAACCCTCATAATTTCTTCTTGAAGCCTTGATAAGCCAAATCAAGCTTAAAGAAACTTGGTTCAGACCTGCCATGGGCAAGGTCTTCAATGGCTGTCGCTCTTGGGTCATGCAACCTTAGGTGTTTTTAAGCTAGATTTTCATGCTTGTTAAGGTTTAGACGTGTTCTAAACATCATATATACAAAATGGAAGCTTTAAATCAGTTCATATGTAGAGAAATTCTAGAGAGGGAATTTTGACAGTTTTGAACACTCTCACCTTTTTGGTTGGTTTTCCTCCTCTTTCTTGCTCTAATCCTTCTTCTCTTCTTTTCAGTTCTTGTTCTTTTGGTTTCTTTAGCAAGAAGAAAGCATGATTTACATGCTTGGCCTTTATAGAGAAGTGACCGACTCTTCTCTCTCCTCTATTCTCTCTCTCTCTACAGCTATCTTCCCCTCTCTCTACATTCTGAATTCTAGCCCTACATAGACTCCCCATCCCATAAATTCAGCCTTCTCTCTTTCCTACTTTGCATTAATTTCCCATAGATATTTATACATATTATATACATATATATACATATACACATATATATACAAGACACATACACACACTTGCCGACACACACACACACATTCACATTGTTCACCTCTTCACTTTTCATCTTTTTCATATTTCATTTTATTTAATATATATATACATATATACATTTTACATACATTTAATTAATATATATATATATATATTAAGTCTTATAATTAATTAATTAATGTAATAATCAATTAATTATATATATATGATTTTCTTCCCTCGTAGTACGTGTCATGTGACCCGGTATCCCGGGTCGGGATATTACAAAGGATCTAGCAGCCAGGATTAGCCGGCTGGGAACCTAAGGGATTAATCTGAAAACTTACAAACTTAATTCCATTTTTGTATCCCCTTTCACTTTTGGATATTTTTGTATAACCGAACGTACTGGCATGATTTTGTAAGCAAACTCTGTAATATCAACTATGGATATAACTAGTTGCTCTGCCAAGTGAATATGCATTCTCCATGTTAATTTCCGCTACTTAACTTATATGTATTGAATGCATTATACTTGGAAGTTACAAGTGAATGGCCTGTGGTTAGGATTACCATCGACATTTTAATTTCAAAAATAAAATAAAATCCGATGGGTGCCTAACTGGCCGGTCGCATGTCTTAAATCCGCATAGGGTGGGTTTTGGGATGTGACACTGTCACGACCCGAAACCCACCCCGTGCGGAATTACCGGATCGCGACCGCCGCCCCGAGACCCGAAGGCCCCGAGACAAGGCTCGCATCTGCAGCGGTATCGAATAGATGTGCTACACATGGTTGCGGAAGCGTGGAAAACTTTTTCTTTTCTTTTCTCATTTTTAAATTATGCACATCCGTCCGGTACTGCTGTTCCATACGTAGCATACATGGTTACACATTCAGAGTATAACTAAAACTTAAAAACTTCATACAATAATATAATACATATTCAGTTGCCCTGAGGGCTTATTACATATTCTTACTTGTCTATTAATACAAAACGTACTACTAATGTTCATAGGTTCTTCAAAAGAAACTACTTAAACACATTCTTCCAAAAACAGCTAGACTCATCGTCGTTGTCCTTAAGACCCTGTCTGCTGCATCACCTGAAAGGGGGGTCCGAACAAAGTCCGGGTAAGCTAATCTAAGCTTGTGAGCAATTCCAGTGTTCGTCATGGGGTTTTCAATTAGCAGTGGTTTTTAGTACATAAGAGTTGTAAAACATTCACTGCCAATTGCTTATACAATTTAGAATACAAAGTACATGTATTCTTAAAACAAATAGCTTTGAAACATTTTAAGTATTCAAGCTATACTTATACTTGTCAAATGGAGTATATAACTCAACATATGCATTTCAAATAAGTAAATAGCTTTGAAACATTTAAAGTATTCAAGCTAAGCTCGTACTTCGATAAATAGAGTATATAACTCAAAACATATGCATTTCAAATAAATAGCTTTGAAACATTTAAAGTATTCAAGCTAAACTCGTACTTCGATAAATAGAGTATATAACTCAAAACATATGCATTTCAAATGAATAGCTTTGAAACATTTAAAGTATTCAAGCTAAACTCGTACTTCGATAAATAGAGTATATAACTCAAAACATATGCATTTCAAATAGCTTGAAAACATTTAAGATGTAACACCCCGACCCTGATTAAGTAATGATTAGTTACTAATCATTTATCTGAACCAAACATAAAGAATAATTAAGAAGCTAACCTAATTAGGAGTTGACTGAAAGAAACCGCGTCGAAAAATAAGCTACAGAATGAAAGTTAAGTAGGAAATAGTGAAACTGCATTAATGCGTAGCCAAACAGGGCCTAAGCCCGAAATATGGAAAAAGGACCAAAAATTGTGGCCAAGAGGATTTGATCCCTTGACCAAACTAGGCAGAATTTGGTTTACCAAAAAATTACCAACTAGGCTAGGAACCTCCTTGTGAACATATGTGCAAAGATATGTATTTAAATACCATTCAGATTTGGCCATTCCCCAAAGTGACCAATACCCAAACATGCAACACCTCAGCATTACATCATGCTATAGCCATCATGCCTATAGTCTCATGATGAAACCTCTCTCCCAACCAAATTGCATGCAAAATAATCATGCATTTGGGGAGATGAAAAGGGCAAGAGAAATGTAAGATATGTATATCTCCATATATGCATTCTCCATATATGCAGATCTGCCATTTAGAGAGTGTTGATATACTGTTTATAGAGAGAGAAAGTGGTGAGAGAGAGAGAGAACCTAGAGAGAGAGTGAGAGATACACAAGGGTGTACATTGGAAATCCATTAAAGGAGCTTGAGGAGGCCAAGGAATTGCACGAGGAGGATCAAATCTAACTCTTGAAGCTTCCATTTGAGCACATCCGTGAGGGAGAGACCACTGTTCAAGGTTGGTGTTCAAATTTTTTTGGAAATTTTCCTACTAGATTTAGCTACTGTTTTATAGCTTTTAGGATCTGTCATTGCATGTGTAGTATTTTAACTTGAGAACTGGGTCATTTATAAATGATTTGGACCAACAAAACTGCCCTAAAACATAGAAATGGAAACAAACCGCCATCGATGAAGCTTGAGTTGCAGGTCTGATCCGACCTCAACCAACCGAGCTTTTGAGGGTTGAAACATGAAATAGGACATCTTAGGATCTTGGAAAACCCCAACCGCGACCTAGAAACCTAGGTTTAAACCCCCAAAAATGGCATTATTCTTTTCGGCCCAAATATGGATTCTTTGATTTTGACACTTAAACCGAAATTTTTGAGTTGGGAATTGAAGTGCATGTTGTAAGGGTTGCAGAGGATCAAACCTCGTGCAAAATGATGAAGGAATGAGGCTGTATGGACTGACTGTAATTTCCCACAATAATCGGCTAGAACAGTCCCCTATTGTTGATTGTGATGCTTGAAATCGATGCCAAATGGATGATATTACTCCTAGAAACATTTTGGAAAGAAAACCAGTGGGAATCGCTGCATGAAAACCTACGAATTGGGAGAGAAAATTCTGAAATTTTCTAGGGCAACAGTGGCCCTAGACGGGTGGGGACGATGAACAGTAAAGGGTTTGGATCGGGTCGTCGGGTCGGGCTCCAACCCGGATAAAAACGGATAAAACCCCTAAACTGTACTGCGTGGTTTTGATACTGTTATTTTAAATTTTTAAATTGTGGGGCTGACGTCAGCCTGACGTCAGCACATTACCTTGAACCGGACTGGACCGGTCTGGTTCAGTCGCATGCTGACTGAACCGTTTGGTTCAGTTACAATTTTCTGGTATTTACAAAATGACCCCAACGGTTTTAGGAAATTCAACTCTGGCCCAGATTCTGGAATTTTATTCCATTTATACCCCTGATAAATTAATAAATAATAAATTAAATTATTTAATTAATTTATTAATTAAATAAAAATGACCAAATTACCCCTAGGTCATAAATAAGTCAAACGGAGTCCGAATAAAGTAAATGAATAGTGGATTTTGACTATTTTGGATGTTCCGGACTCAATGGTGTGGTTCGTTTTACGATACGAGGCTTCAAAAATTACGATACGTTAAAGTACAAGTTACCAAATTGCCCCTAATGTAGCCGATGTCCAAATAAGACAAGTTATTAGTGTAATCTTATTTTCTTGGGCCTTCTGAGATCAACAGTGAGGTCCGATTCATGAGACGGGACTCCGAAAAATATGACACGCGAAATGACCAAACTACCCCTATGGTACCCGAAGCCCAAATGAAACTAACAGATAGTCTATTTTGACTATGTCGGACATTCCAAACCCAACGGTGAAGTCCATAACACCAAAATAGGTACTGAAAATTTAGTCACGTGGAAAATAAAACTCATCAAGTCACCACGAGTTGACTAGTAAGACCAATCCTAGGAAGTTAGGATACGTCAGGCCTAAATTAAATGAAAGAGCATGAATAGGTAACGATTTAAGGTAAATGTGAAGTTAACGAGTTCTTTATAATTTTCTTAGGAAATACAAAGGAAAGGGAAAAGCCCACCAGTAGTGCAAACCCGGGGAATCAAGGTGAGTAACCTCACATTTGAAGTGGAGATTTAATTCCACGGATTTGAATGATGTTTTAAATATCAAATTCTGTCTTTACACAATTCCGTTTTAAATATTCTGTTATGACATGCTTCCTGAATAATTTACTACTGTTCTCTGAGATATACTTCTGCATGTCTAAAATTTCGATTTCAAATGTTATCATATATCCTGAATTTACATGTTTCACGTATTTCGATACCCTATCATGAGATTATGAACTGTATGTTTTGAATGCTTTTAAATACATCCACACGAAGGAATTATGGGTTAAATGCTTTTAAATGCAAGATAAATTGTGCATAAGCACCACGGATTTCTATCGGGTTTCTTAGGAACCCAACTACGATACGAATAAATGCCAGGTAGCAGGATCTAATCCCCCAGGCATATGAGATATCTCCACGAAAAGTAAAATGGGAATCTGGTTCGAAACGGATTCTGTTAATGAAAGTGATAAGGTGTGTGTTGAAAATGGAAGCAGGCTTTTTCCTCATTTTCACCATGCATATTTACATGATTTGAAATTCATATACTTTATTCCGAAAGTACAAGTTAGCTTGAATACTGTAATGTTTCAAAGCCATTGTTTAAAGAATGCATGTACTCTATGTTCCAAGTATACGAGCAATTGGTAGTGAGTATTTTACAAAATTCTCACGTGCGAAACCACTACCAATTGAAACCCATGACAGATGTTAGAATTACTCACTGGGCTTCTCGAAGCTCACCCCATTCCCTAACATTTTTCAGGTGATGACGATGGGTGGACCCTTGCCCAATTTGGGGAGAAATGATAGGCAGCTCCATTAGGATTCTGGAGATATTTTTGGGAAGTATTAGGGCCTATGGTTTGTTGAATTTTGATGTCGTACTTTTGGACAATTATGTATTTAAGCCCAAGAGGCAACCACATATGTACTTAAGCCCTTGAGGCATTCGAATATGTATCATGTATAAGACTTTAATTTTTAGTATGCTCTGATGTGATTATTCATGTGTACCGCTATGAAGAGTGACAGTACCGGACGGCTGTGCGAAAGTTTTTAAAAGATTTTTTAAAAAAAAAAGAAAAAAAAGAAAAGGGTTTTTCACGCTTCCGCAAATCAAGGCCGCACCGCTATTCGATACCGTCGCCCATGTTTTGCCTTGCCCTCAGGCTCCCGAGCCTGAAGGCGGCGGTTGCGATCCGAGATCTGCACAGGGTGGGTTTCGGGTCGTGACATAAGATATCCAAGCGAAACTCATACTTCATCAGATAGGTAAATAACTTAAATCACATCAATATGTATTTGAAAATGAAGGTAAAACCTGCTTCCATTTCCAAAATCACTTGTCATCTTTTCTCTTTAATTAGGTGGAATCTGTTTCGAACCAGACTCCCATTTTACTGCCAATACTGTCGATCTCATTTGCCTGGGGGATTAGATCCTGCTACCGGGCATTCACTGTTGAATCCCGAAGGATTTCAACGTCACATGGGGTGGTACTTAGTACCGTTTATCTTGTAAAACATTTATCACATAACTTCTTCAATAGATACTTTCATGAGTATTTAAAAACATGAAATGTATAATTTCTACAATAGGACTTCAAATACTTGTAACTATCAAATTCAGGATATTTAACATAATTTGGCATTTAAAACTTTAGACATGCTGAAATATGTTTTAAGAAAACTATAATAAATACCAATCACTGAGCATGTCATATAGAGTTATAAAACAATATTATTAAAAGCTGAATCATGTAAATACTGAATTTGAAACTTCAAATACTTCACATCTTTGAACTTAAAACTTTTTCAAATCCATGGAGTTAAATCTCCAATTCAAACACAGGGTTACTCACCTTGATTCTTTAGGGTTAGTGCTAAAATGCGCTTTCCCACTTTCCTTGTAGTTCCTAAGAACAATTCATAAACACCTCGTCAACTTCACATTCATTGTAATATCATCTCGATATTCCTTAACTTATGCTTAAACCGTATTAGATCCTAAAACGATTTCACAATTTCATAAGTACTTAATTTAACTCGTACTTGTAACCTATGACATAATTTAAAGTGTTAGAAATTGAATTTATTTCAATTTATACTCTTCTGGGAGTTCAATTAACTTTATTTTAAAGTTATTTATTTGACATGTTTACGTGTCGTGTCGTGTCTTTTCGCATTTCGCTTCTCGTACTTGCCTTAGTATTAGTACTTTGGCATCATTTCAGTTCATAGTCATCTAACAGATGCTATTCATCAAATTTTATGTCTTTTTATTTTAGACATTTCTTTTGGTTGAATATACTCTACCATTGAGTCTGGAGTGTCGAAGAAAGTCGGTTTAGGCTTTCCTAACATTTAATTCGGACTGTTATATGTAAAAGGACAAAATGGTCATTTACCATTTTACGTGTCACATTTTTCTGTACTTTGTTTCCTAATTCGGACTCCATTATTGCGTCCAGGATGTCAAGGAAAGTCAATTTAGACCTTCTCTGATTTCATTTTGGCTTTAGGGGTACCAGGGGTATTTTGGTCTTTTTACCCCTTTATGTGTCTTTATTTTTCGTGACCCCGTTTCGTGTTGTGGACCTCACCATTGGACTCAGAAGGTCCAAAATAGTAAGAGTATACTAATAACTTGTTAATTTTGGTCAAGGGGTATTTTAGTCATTTACCCCTTACGTGTATTTATTTTTTTGGGCCCCGTCTCTTAAAACGGACCCTACCATTGATCTCAGAATGTCCAAAATAGTAAAATTACACTATTTATATGTTTAATTTGGACTTCGTTTGCTCTATTTATGCCACAAGGGCAAAATAGTAATTTAACCTTATTTATGAAATAATTAAACTATTCATTTAATTATTTAATTATTTTTCCAGGGGTCTAAATGCATAATTTTTCCCTCAGTTGGGCCTCAGTATAATTTTTCTGAAGCCTAGGGGTCAATCCGTAATAACCAAAAGTATTGGTTTATTTCATTTTAATTAAAACAGAAAACCAGAGGGTTTGGTCCAAATATAAGTGAACCGGTCCGGTCTAGTCATAAACCAACCGGTCTATCCGGTTTATTACATGTGGCTGACGTCATGATGACGTCAGCCCTAGGTCTCATTTAATTTAAACCGACACTCAAAACGACGTCGTTGCATTTAATCGGTGGCAAGCCCAGAGGCTGCCACCTGTCCGAGTCGACTCAGTCTCATTCAAAGGCCGAGTTGACCCGTCTTCTTCTTCCCCACTTCGACCAACTGAAAACCCTAGTTGCAGTTTCCCTTTTCTTTCTATTTCGTGCAGTTTGGATCCATGGATCCTTACTGTTTTGATTGCAAAATGTTCCTAATGAACAAACGACCAACTTGGCATTAATTTGAGGCTTCGAATATGGCTTAAACACTCGGTTTAAGCCATGATAACCAAAACTGTAACTCCATGGTTAACGCTTATTTCTTGATGGTTTTTCATGGAATTTGGCTTGTTTTGATCCTCTATTCCTGAGGTTTCATTCCCCATTCGTGAAAATGGATTTAACACAGAGTTTAGGGGTTTGGTTCCCAAACCCGTAACCTGTAAGTCACCATATGGGGTCCATTTCTTATGATTTTTGGTCGCGGCTAAGTATTTTTAACATGCTCATAATGTCTACTTTAAGCCTTGATGAGCCAAATCAAGCTTTGAGGAAGTCGATTCAGACCTGCCATGGGCAAGGTCTTCAATGGCTGCCTTAACTGGGTTTCACGTCTCTAAGTGTTTAAAAGCTAAAATTCCATTCTTAAACTGATCTAAACAAGTTTTTCATGTCATATGTACAATATAAAAGCTTAAAAACAGATTATACATGGAGAAATTTTAGAGAGAGAATTTTATGAACTTTCAAACTTCTCACCTTTTGTCACTATTTTCTTCTTCTTCTTGCTCTGATTCCCTTCTATTCTCCTTAGTCTCCTTTCTTATTCAGTTTGCTTTCTTAAGCTGTAAGCATGAAAGGCATGCTTGGCTTTTAAAAGAAGGCAACCGACCCTTCTCTCTCTCTCTCTCTCTCTCTCTCTCTCTCTCTCTACACGTCCCAACCCCTATTCTTGACTTCTCATAAATTTCTCTTACACAAATTAAATTTTGCTTTTCCTATTCAGCTTTCTCTTGGTTTTTTTGCAAGATATTTCATATATATATATACATATAATATAATACACACACTTATATGTGAAGAAACACACACTAGCCGACACACACCCACACACTGTACTGTTCACACTATGTTCATATATGTATGTAATTTATACATATATATATATCCTCCCTTGTATACATGTATTTATATATATACATATTTTTACACATTTCATAATATACACACACAATACACCATAATGTGTGTATATGTGTGTGTTCTTTTTTATATTTAATTTTTAACAATTAAATATATTCAATATTTTACATTAATTAATTAATTAATTAATTAACTTTTCTCTTTAGTGTAAAAACCTTTACACAACTTTTTTATTGTCTCGTAATGCGTGCCATATGACCCGGTATCCCGGGTCGGGATATTACAGACACGCCATGTTTCCAAGGAATCACAATATGCCAAAATGCCATGATTTCATTCTTATGCAATTCAATGAAACATTCCTTCAACACAAAAAGCATGATTTAAAAATATGCCTCTTTCATAAAGTAAAGCATAACTTCAAATAAACAACACTTTGTCTACATGAATGTAAGTCACAATTCAATGAATTAAGTATATGATCTAGTCTCATGTTCATCACTTTCACAATTCCTCAAAGGAAATAGAAATACACAATTACCAACTCATGGAATAATTCATAACTCTTAAACCATAAGAGTTTCTCTACATGAACATAAGCTAGAATATAATGAATCAAACATACCAACAAGTTACATGTTCATCACTTTACCAAATTCCCAAAGAATAATAAAGAACACACAAGTACATAAACAATCAACTCTAGGTTTTCAAAGTAACTACCACCTAAGTGATTTCCTAATATCAAGTAAACACCAAAATCATTCAATTAACACATAAAAAAGGCAAGAAAACTCAAATCTATTCCTAACTTAGCATGGTATCATACCTAGAATGGTTTTTATCAAACTGAGGAAGTTGTGTTTGCTGCACAGCCAAACTGATCAGTGAGAATATAGGTCTTGATGAGAGGAACAACTTCTTAGAAGGAAACCTTGCAAGAATCTTGGCCTAAGGGTGTGTTTTGGTGACTTGAAGCTTGGAGAGCCTAGGGCTTTTCTTCGCCTTTTCTCCATGAACGTGTGCTGCTCTGAATCTTAGACTAAAATGTAATAAAAATACACTAAGGGGCTGTATTTATAGTGGAGGGGCAAAGGTGCAAAATGACCCTTTTGCCCTTAATGAATTCGGGACCCCGTTACACTACAACCCATCCCGAAATGCCTTAATTCAGTATTTTGTTTTAGCCAAAGTTCTTAAAATCATTTTAAATGAATTTTTTTCAAAAAAATAAATTTTCTTCTGTGGCTGGGTTTGGCCGGATCCACCCGGCTCACCCGGGATGCCCTTTTGGTCCTATTTTTGAAACTATCTCCGAGCAAGCTCAAATTTTTACAGTAGGTGTATTTTAATATTCTAAGCATGTTTCTCTTCTATGACACATTCAAATTATGCTCCTAAACATGACAAATGCTTAAATGATGCACGTACATGCCCTATCGGCAAAACTACACATGAATAGTGCCCTACCAAAAAAAACAAAAAAATTACCCTCATTTTTCAGGTCTCTACATCCTTCATCCCTTAAAGAAATTTCGTCCCAAAATTTAAAAATGTACCTCTTCTTCAAAATTTAGAAACCAATACAAAATACGTTGTAACATGGAGACGTGCAGCCTTACCTATGGATCCTTCACCTCTCCCTTCGCCAAGTGATGTGGAATGAATTACCCTCTCCCATTACCCTTTCCCCCCAAAGGAACCTCATCCACTTGGGCGGGCGTGCAGCGGCATGCAAACATCTCCACACTCCCTACTAGGGTCTGGTTCTGATCCCATCTATAATAGCCCACTCCACATGGCACAACCCATAATGAAATCCTCAAACGTGTTGCCTTATCAATGCCAATTTCACATATCCATCCAAGCATCATGACCCATGTAATACCCTGACCCATTGTAACCGAGCCAATGGGGCCTAATGCTACGATAATGAAATAAATGGGTTGAATTTCAATAATTGGAATATATGGATGAATGACAGGGCAACCGAATAACGATAATAAGAGAAAAAAAAAATAAACAAATAAATAAATAGAGAAATAAAAAGAAAACAATACTACTAATAAAAATAAAATTTAAAAGGAAATGAAACAAAATAAAAATAAAATAAGGAATTGAAATAAATAAAAAAAGATTTGAATATGTGGATGTATATATCTATATATATATAGTTATGAATGTGTGGTACATAAATAATAATAATAATAATAAAAAAGAGAACAAAAGAACAGAAACGTGATCAATATATATATATATGTATATACATATATACATGAAGGTGGAAGTGTGTATAACAGTTATAAACAAGGAACTAAAAAGAATAGAGAGGGAGGATGAGGGAATTGAGAGAGGGGCGTTACAATTGGGCATGCAATGCATGCGTTAAAAAAAAAACTGAAATGGGGCGGAACTGAAGGGATTAAGAGAGAGAGAGAGAGAGAGACGTGAGGCGTATGCACTGATATATGTTGATACACACATGAGTTGTTGGTAGGAAGTAGAAATTCGTTTTTGGTAGCAAACAAGGCATTGTATTTAATCCCACTACAAGAAATGAAAGGCCATTTGATCTGATCTGAGTGAGTGAACAAATACGTTCTTCTACAGCTAGAATTGTATAGTTATTTGAAGGGAAGAAGAAAGGAAAAAGGGGAGGGATACTGCGCCTGACAAACCCAGAAAAAGGTATGGAATCTGATTTCTTGTTTTAAAATTTTTACGCATGCAAATTTAGTTTTTGATGTAGGGTTTTGTAGAGCATGAATTTAGGATTTTAATTCAAAAAGAATGGGTTAAAAATGGTTAGACATGAAGGAGAACGAAGTAGTTACAGGTTATTGAGAATAATTTGGGTCTTGAGATTTCATGCATGAAATTGGGTTTGAATGCTTAGTAAATATTTCTGTAGTTTACAGCAAGTATGTGGAGTTAAATTTGGCTCAAAACGGTAGTGAGAATGGCATAAAAAAAGGAGGAAAACCTCCCTCACCGAAAAAGCGCCAGCACCGGTCAGCCACTGTTGTGGCAGTTTTTATCAACTTAAAATCCCACCATTTTGAATTCTAAGAGTAGATTTGGAACCCCCTCGACTTACCCAACCAATTCCCATCGAGAAAACCTAAGAAAATGATCGCCGGCGAGTCACCGTCGCCGGAGAAGACAACCGGCAGCTCGCCGAAAAACCGTGGGTGACCGCCATGGAACGGGCTGCTTTGTGCCATTTTACTTCAGGTTTTTTTTTATGGGATGGGGGCTGTTTGGCTTCAGAAGTTAAATGGGATGGGCTGTTGATGTGGATTGGGCTGTTGATGTGTTTTTAAATTGAATGGGCTTTAATGGGTTGGAAACTGATTCAGTTGAAAAAAAAAAAAAAAATACCGCAGAGGCTGCTGCCCCCACGGCTCGACCTCAGTACCTGAGGGATTATTAGGGAACACAGACCACTGTGCCACTAAGGCACATGTGATCCTTTCTGCCGCAAATAATATATATATATTCGATATAATTAATTAATTTAATTAATTAATTTTGTTAGTTATTAATTTAATTTTCGACAGGCACATTAGTCAAATGAATAGTGTAAACTTACTGTTTTGGACCTAATGGTGAGGTCTGTTTCACGAGACGGGGTTCCAAAAAAATAAAATACTCGTAGAACGCCAAAATGACCAAAATGCCCTACGTCGAAGGTGAGTCAAACGAACTCCGATTGAGTTAAATAAATAGTGGATTTTTATTATTTCAAACTTACTGGACTCAACAGTGAAGTCCAAATTGTGAAAACAGAACCCGAAAAGCAGAGATACATAAATGACCATTTTTCCCTTAGGTAAATTAAGTTCAGAACGGAAACCGTAATGCATAAACTAGTAAAAGAGATATTTAGAGTAGCGAGGCATAAACTCGATAAATGACATGAAAGCTGAAACGTGTTTATTGATGTATAGGCAAGTCAAAAGGAAAGGAGAAAGTCACGGGATACTAGGACACTGATAAGGTAAGTGAACTTCTATCTCTTATACGTGGTTTTCCAAGCCACGATCCTTCCATTACTGCCAAGATTGTACTCGTGTATATATGTTCACTGTTATTGTTCCCACCATGGATATTGTTCTATCTTGTGGACTTGATGAGTTATTGCATGTCAATTCCTTGATACGATTTATGTGTATTTCCTTAATGCTCGAATACTAAACAATATATGACACACGTTGTTGAGAATTTCTAGAGGATGGTGGTACGTCCGTGCTCTAGGTATGAATCTTTGAGGGTGGCTTAGAGCTGAGGAGGATGGCGATACATCCGCGCTCCAATAGGCTTGGGCTGGTCACACCAAAGGAGGAAAATATGAAAACTTGAAGCTGACTTAGCAATGAGGATGGCAGTATGTCCGTGCTCATAGTTGGTGGTTATGCCTTATTGTTTATTGGCCATTCTGGCATCTTTCTGCTTACTAAAATTGCTTCCATGACTGGCTATCATGTTCATCTATGATCCTATATGTTCTATGATTACTCTAACCCGTATTTGAGATAGGTTTTTACTTACTGAGCTTTGTTAGCTAACCCCCCCTTACAAATTTTTTAGGTGAGAATGCTACAGAACCACAGTAGAAGATCAAGAGCTTAAGGAGACAGTGAGGAGCATAATAGTAGTGAATGAATTCTCTCCCATGTACTCATCAACTAAGAGTGGTTCATGATCAATTTATTGTTAGTTTTAAGTTTAGTATTTGAACAATAGCTGTAATAAAGCTTCCGCACTTTAATGCCATGTTTATATTATTTACTGTTATCATTGGTAAAAGAATGAAAAAAGTAGGGACGGCCATTGGGTTGGCCCTACGACACGAGATCTATATAGGGTGGGTTTCGGGTCGTGACAACCCACCTCAATAATGCAACATAAAAAAAAATTCTTAATGCTCACAAGGATACCTCAAAGTCTTTCAAACATGTGATGACCATCTAACTAACCTCAAATCAAGCTATGCAATCATCTAGTAATTCATCACAATGGTATCAATATATCACCTGCACTTCAAGATCAACCCAATCGAGTACATGTGAAAGGTTAGGCTTATACTTCCTCAACATCGATACATGAAAGACATCATGAACCCTAAATAACTGTGGCGATAACACCAATTGATAGGCCACTTCTCCAACACCTTTTCCCAATCAAGATCTTACAAAGATATATAACACTCACGTTAAATTCTCTATTAATTAAAAAAAATCCATCAATCATATGAAACTTATCACATTAGCTTCGATTTTAACTTGATTTAGTCACTATAATCAACACGATTAGAAATTATTCTACACATCGGATTCATCATTTAGTCATCTTCGTCATAAGTCCTCAAATTGAGTTTTCAACTCATATAATTTTACAATCATCACAAGATACATTTTCAAACTATTCTATAGAGAACTCACTCTCCCTACAATAGTAATTTGCCCAAGTAAATCATCAGAATGTCCCAAACTGATTCATCACTATTAGTGTCCACTTATCATGTAAATTTATGATTATAATCTATCATCCATCAACTAGGGAAAAACAAAACAGGCATGCACAGGCCTTACTAACAAAATGACTCCTATTATCAAAGAAATATTGTAGAGATTTGAAAAATGAGGGAAATTTTTCATTTTGCTGGTAGGACATTTCGCATGCGCAGTTTTGCCAGTTTTACCAGTAAAACGTTTTTTTTGCACTGTTTTCACCGAACGACCCACTTAGAGACATAATTAGAGTGTTTCATAGAAGAGTAAAGTGCTTATAACAATGTTAGGTATCCGATGTATGAAAATTAGCTAAAATGGAAATGGTTTCCGGAATTGGACAAAAAGGGCACCCGGGTGACCCGGGTGGAACGAACCTAAGCCAACCTCAAATGAAAATGTTTTCTTCTAGTAATTTTTATTTAAAATAATTTTATGAACATTGGATAAAACATAATTTCCATTTGAAGCGTTTAGGAATGAGCTGTAGAGTAACGGGGTTCATGGCCTCATTAAGGGCAAAACGGTCATTTGCCCTTGCCCCTTTGATTCCCCAATATAAATACAGATCATCTAGTCCATCCTTATCGCATATAAATTCTGAAATTTCAGAAATCTCGTCCATATAGAGGGAGGGAGAGAAAAGCCCTAAAATTCCACATTTTCAAGCTGTCGGAACACACATTTCAAGCGGGAATTTGGCCAAACTTCCTTCTGAGAAAGTGTTCAGCTCAATGAGTAATATATACTCACTGAACAGTTTAGACACACAGAAAGTACATAATTCTCTGTTTAAGAAAAACTGATTTAAGTATGGTTTCTTGCTAAGCTAGGAATAGGGTTAGTTTTTCTTACCTTGTTACATGTTGATTGAGTTGCTTTAGATGTTTATTTCATGCTAGGAAGTTTTCTAGGAGGTGTCACCTTGAAGAGCTTAGAGTTGGTAAAATTTGGGGCTTATGTGTTCTTTGGTTATTTGATGTTTTGTTGCTATGTGGAAGGTGTATTTTATCTTTGAATTGGATTGTTATATTTGATGTGTAATTAAGTTGATGTTCACTTGCTATCTTGGAAGAAAATTGGTTATGTGATGTGTTAGTACCTTATGAAATTTTGGTGTTCTTGTGAAATTTACTATGATCTTTGTCAATTGATAGAATAGTGGAATTGTAGTTTGAATGTGTATTGATGTGTGTAGTCATGGTATATGTTATGTAAAGGGTGTTTTGGAAGTTTAAAATCATGAATTGTGTGGGAAGGTATGCATGACTTGAAAAGGGACACCATGTGTTTGATCATTTGTCACATTGAACTTGCATGATGAAATCATGGCATCTTGGCATAATGTGATTCCTTGGAAACATGGTGTGAGTTGAGCACGAGGTGCTATGCATTATGAGGGTGTAGATCCTGTGGTGAAAAACCCAAAATTGGCCATTAGGTACTCGCATGCCTACGGGGTCCGGACCGTAAAGCGAGGCATATATTGGTACTTGCCAACGGGGAAGAACAGTGAAGCGAGACATGGGTGACATAGAGTTTTCATGTGTGAGTCACGCATAGTGTATTTGCATTGCATTGAACAACGGGAAAGGAAAGTATGGCTTGAAAATGTACACTTGTACATGCCACGTCCTAAATTTGTTGCTAGTATTAGTGAGTTATCATACCAGCAGTTGAGCTGACCCATTCGTGGGACATTATATTTCAGATGAGGCACCAGCTGCTTGAGACTTCCTTGAGTATTGAAGAAAAAGGAAGGAAATGGATTTTGTGGAAGATTTGACCCTTGGGGGGGCATGTTTTGAATGTGTGGGCATGAGCCCAACTTGTTGTATTTACACTTATGTAAATTGTGAACATTAGGCCTTAGGCCATTTTGTGATGAATGTATAATAATTCTATTTGAATGTATATTAAATTGATGTATTGGAAATATAATGGATGCATGGAGTTGTGGCCACCGGGTGAGGGTGGGTTGTTTACTTAAATATGCATGTGAAGTTTGTGAAAATTTAGGTGGGAAAAACACTTAGAAAATAAAGGAAGCTCGGTCAAATTTTTTAGAAAATTAAAGTATTAAAAGAGTGTGAAAAACACCTTGTAACTAGGTGAGATAAATGCCCAAAATGAGGGTTTAGAAGTCTTGAAGAAGTGGGTTATAAATGGGAAAAAGTGGGCTTGAAAGACTTGGAAAAAAAATTCAGAAATGGAAAAATTAACTCGCAGCCATGAACAGTAAACCTGAAAGAAAAAAAATCAGATTTTAGCTCTCTGTGCTACAGTAACTCGAACTGTGTAGGAACCAGCCCCAGCCGCCACAGCCCTAATGCGCGTGCCTGCGCGCCCCGCGCCCGTGCCCTTGCTACCTTCCACCCTCGCGCGCGCGCGTCTACCTCACGAGAGCCCTGCTGCCCACCTGTTGTCCCGCCACCTTATGCCACCTTTTTGGCTACCTTTTTCAACCATTTTTGGGACACCTTTTGATCCCTCTTTGGAAATTATTTTGGGCCATGTTTGGGCCCTATTATGGACTATTTTAGTGACCTTTTTGGGTCATGTTGGGCCATTAATATGAGCTATGTTAGGCCCTCTTCCTTAGACGATATTTGGTGGGTTTCTTGGCTCATTTATGGACCATGTCTTAGAATATTTTGGGGGCCATTTGAGACATCATTTTAGGAAAATATTTGGGGAATGATTTAAGACTGTTTTAAGGACCAATTTTGAATATGACTTAAATTAATTGGAACATTAATTGAGACAAGGACTTAGGCGACATTTGGGGACCGTTTTGAGTTAAAGTGCGATAACAACTATTTAATTTTAACCTTGGGGGAAAATTTGAAGAAGGACAAAGGATATTTCAATTAAAGTTTACTGAATTGTCATTTCATTTCTTTTCTTTTAATTTCCGTTAACTCACGCCTCGGGTTCGTGGAAATCCGAGGCGTGACAACATGGTATCAAAGCTTAGGTTCGAATACCTAGAGACCGTGGGATGTTGTCGAACACAATAGGACCACGACGCGTGATTTAAAATTTTTTTTTTGTAAACAGGGTGTAATGTGTGGATTTTGACAGCTTAGTATTGGAGTTCTAGTATGAGAATACTTGGCAATGATTGGTGTTGTAGAATGCCATGGGACCTTTGAGGAGGGCATTTGACTTAGTGTATGCTATCAGTGGTATGTGATAGGACTTTGTGTGCTGTGTGCTTATTTTTATTGGAAACATGACTTGTTGCGATTATGTGTTAGTTGATGATGTACAATAATGCGCGATTACGTGATTTGATGCAGTGTGGTGTATAATAAGAATGATATCTAGATTGGCATGGCTATATGTCTTATGGGATAGGCCGAATGCCGAGTTGGTGGAGTTATAGGTTGTGCACCTAGTTATCCCTATAGTAGATAGTATGCCTAGTTATTTATGAGGTAGGCGGTGGGTCTAGTTATATACCTTATTGGCTGTGTTCTCATGTGTATGTTTATGTTCTTAGGATGGGTTGTGTATTTGCACTGTTTATGTGGTTGGCCACGTGTTGGCTGTTGATTATAGCTTGTTGATTTATATATATGTATGCTAGGTTAGTAACCGATATTCATGGGTTATAGTACTGTGACTACGTTATCTATACAGACTGGATTGGCCTCAGATCTTGCGTTATAGTTGATGGATGGCGCCCCATCAGCTAGTAACAAAAGGAGCTGTGATCCATAAAGGGTTATCACCTAGCTATAAAGGTAAGGAATGATAAAAGAATTATAAAATCTTAAATGAACAAATGCCAATGAGGTAGAAAACTATAAATAAAATGACACATAAGGCCTTAAAATGCTAAAATAAGAATTTAGACTTATGGGGATTTTTGTGTACGGACTGGGTAGTGGATACTCAGAGTATTTGTGCCAAAATTTTTAAGGATATCATTGTGTTGAGCTCTTTTGTGGAGAGAAGTATTATTTCTGGATGGCATTCACTTAGGGTTGAGTATTGGTAGGCTAGTTGAACACTAGCATGACCTGAGAATGTGAATATTGCGTCGTTTAAATGGATTCCTTCTTTGCAAAAGACTGTGTTAGAACTCGGTGTTAACTATTTAGTGTAAACAATGGAGGGAGATGGTTGACTTGAATTGTATAAGTGTTAATTAAGCAAATACATCTATGAGATGTGTTAGGTTCTAAGGTGATGATTGATGATCCTTGTCTAAGGAAAAATTATGTAAACAGGAATAGTTTGAAAATAATATTGTTATGGATTAATCCGGATTACGATGAAATTGAAATTTGATTTCGTGCTTAGGATAAATATTGAATTAGAATTCGGAGGTGAATCTGGAAGTAGGGGCTGTAATGATTTCTTTATTGAATTGGGGTTGGTTATATTGTGGTAGGCTGTGGATGTAACCTAGAGATGAATGCTATTGTCTTACCTAGTTCTCTAAGATGATCGATACTAGATGTGATAAGCAGAATGGGGTGATTTAGTGAACTTATGAATGTAGACTTTGTGAAAAAAATGAGTTGCATGAATTGGGCCAAATGGAGGTGTTAGTTAGGAACCTAGTTCTAGCTTAGTTTACAAGACTGATTCCAGAATTGTGAGTGAATAAAAAGGTAAGCATTGATTGTTGTTTTGTAGGAGATTGTATATTGGGTTAATAGTTGGATGATACGAATTTCTTGAATATGAATCTTGTGTTTAAGATGCAAATGTGTGAATGTACTTGGGGTGAAAATATTGAGGTTGAGGCACTAGAACTTGAGAGCTTGCATTGTTTTATGAAAAAAAGTGAACGGTGGCTTTCACTTGTCATTTAGAAATACGTGGGTAAAAGTTATGAATGAGTCTGATTGGTTTGGATAAAGTTATAAATGATTCTGTTGTCTGGATCTTGATAATAAATGTTGCACTTGGGAGATTTTACTTTATTCAAGGGCTTGCGACGATTGCCTCGTTCTACTATCGTAGGGTTCACTAGTTGGGGTAGTGAGATACTAACGAGGATCTGTAGAGATTGCTTGATAGGGATAGCTAATTGCATCCTTTCTTTTGTGTTTGTTATACTTGGCATGTCTATTCTTGATGTTGTATTGGGGGTGGATTGGTTGTTGCTATTCGGGTAAGTATAGACTGCCACAGGGGGAGAGTGACTGTATGTACTCCTGAGGGAGATAGCCTTTAATTCACGGGGGAATCGTGGAGAATTCTTTTAGTACCACCTTATATGACTCTAGAAGTGTGGGAGGTCAGAACTAGTTGTTGACTAGTTTGATAGTAAATAGGTATGGGACTATAGAGAACGTGTTACCGCCAGTAGTGGACGAGTTGCCAGATGTTTTTCTGGATGACATGACTAGTTTGCCACTGAGGTGAGAGATAGAGTTCATGATAGAGGTTATCCCAAGCATTATGTCTATTTCATTTCCACCTCATTATATGGCTCTAGTAGAGTTGAGAGAGAACTGAGGGACCAATTGACTGATTTATAAGATAAGGGTTTTACGTGTCCTAGTACTTCGTTGTGAGATGCTTCGGCATTGTTCCCGAAGAAGAAAGATAGGACATTACGTCTGTGTGTGGATTATAGGAGATTGAACCGGGTTGTTATTGAGGATGAGTAACCGTTATTGAAGGTACATGACTTGTTTGGCCAGCTTAGGGGTTCGAGATGTTTCTTGAGAGTCGATCTTAGACTGGGATACTATTAGTTAGAAGTATGGGAAGAAAATGTGACGAAATAGCTTTTCACACTTATTATGGGCATTATAAGTTATAGTTCTGCCATTCGATGTGACGAATGCCCCGACGACATTTACGGACTTCTTTAGCCCTTATTTAGATCAGCTTGTTGTAATGTTTATTGATGATATCTTGATTTATTCACCTTCTGAGGATGAGCAAGTCTTTCATGTATGGGTTGTGTTACAGATTTTGAGGCAGCACTGTTTATTTGCTAAGTTTTGGAAGTGTGAGTTTGGCTACAGGAGGTGCAGTTCCTAGGCCATGTTGTGTCGGATAGTGGAGTGTTCGTGGATCCTCTTAGGATGGACCTTGTTATGTGATAGGAGAGGGTAGACCTCCACTTGATTAGACTGGTTGAGATTAGATGATTGGGTGAATGTTTGTTGCTTCAGTGTGTGAAAACAATACGATATGTGGTATGTCGGACTATTGATGAACCAGGACTAGGTGTTTATATCTATGCTGTAGACTGAGTGAAATTAAAAAGGTAGATTATGTGTTGTTGTTTGGGAGATAAGCTAGAAGCCTGGATATCTATAGGATTGGGTGTATACCTAGTTACCTATATAACAGGTTGTATGCTTATTTATGTACATGTATATCCTTGGGATGGATCTTGTAATTGGGTGTTGATATTATGGACTAGGTATTAGTTATTAAATGTTGCTTGTCAAATTCTAAATATACATGCTAATTTAGTAACTGTTATAGTACCACAATTATGATTTTTATATACAGCCTGATTTGGTAGTGATGCATGTATAGGAATATATTTGAACATGTTTATATGGGCGTGTGTTATGATACCTATGAGTGAGGATTGATGAATATTCATGGTTAGAATTAAGTGAAGCGTTTCACTAAGAATCGCAATCGGTATGAGATTTTATTTAATGGGTTGGAATAGCCTTGGCCCAAAGTGGGATATTTTAAGCCTTGATGTGTTAGATTTTTAAGCCTTCTCTGATGTTTTAGACTTTTAAACGTTGAAGTGTTTCCTTTGATTTCATATTTGGAAGACATGGACTGCATTATCTATATTGCGATATCTGATGATGGTTTTACTTTAAGATTATGATATTGATGTCTTATGGATGATTATGGTACTTGGAGGATGTTAGATTATTGAATTACATTGAAGTGTGAATGATATATATTGATGACATTGTGATATAGTACTAGATGATGTCATGACTTGATTTGAGGTTAGTTAGATGGTAATCACATGTGTGAGAGATTTTGAGGGTCCTTGTGAACATTGAGGATTTCCTTTTACTTTTATTATCTTGTTGCATTATTGAGGTGAATCATGATACTTGGGTGAATTTGGAGAATTGGCATTGATGAACCAACATATTTTGACGATTTCATTATGTGTTGTACCATGTGGAATGAGCCATTACAGGTGGGATCAGAACCAGACCCTAGCAGGGAGTGTGGAGATGGCTGTACACCGCTGCACGCTCGCCCAAGTGGACGAGGTTCCTTTGGGGGGGGAGGGGGTAATGGGTGAGGGTAATGCATTCTGCATCGCCTGGCTGAGGGAGAGGTGGATGATCCATGGTTAAGGCTGCATGTCTCCATGTTACAATACATTTTAAATTGATTTTTTTATTATTATTTTGTCAAAGAGCGGTATTTTTAAATTTTGGGACAAAATTTATTTAAGGGGGGAAGGATGTAGAGATTCGAAAAATGAGGGCAAATTTTTCAATTTTCTGGTAGGACATTTGGCATGCGCAGTTTTGCCGGTTTTACTGGTAAAACATTTTTTTTTGCACTGTTTTCACTGAACGACGCACTTAGAGACATAATTAGAGTGTGTCATAGAAGAGTAAAGTGCTTAGAATAATGTGAGGTATCCTCTGTTTGAAAATTAGCTAAAATGGAAATGGTTTTCGGAATTGGACAAAAAGGGCACCCGGGTGACCCGGGTGGAACGGACCTAAGCCGACCTCAAATGAAAATGTTTTCTTCTAAGAATTTTCATTTAAAATAATTTTATGAACATTGGATAAAACATAATTTCCATTTGAAGCGTTTAGGAATGAGCTGTAGAGTAACGGGGTTCATGGCCTCATTAAGGACAAAATGGTCATTTGCCCTTGCCCCTTTGATTCCCCAATATAAATACAGATCATCTAGTCCATCCTTATCGCATATACATTCTGAAACTTCAGAAATCTCGTCCATATAGAGAGAGGGAGAGAAAAGCCCTAAAATTCCACATTTTCAAGCTGCCGGAACCCACATTTCAAGTGGGAATTTTGCCAAACTTCCTTTTGAGAAAGTGTTCAGATCAATGAGTACTATATACTCATTGAACAGTTTAGACATCCAGAAAGTACAGTCTTCTCTGTTTAAGAAAAACTGATTTAGGTATGGTTTCTTGCTAAGCTAGGAATAGGTTTAGTTTTTCTTACCTTGTTACATGTTGATTGAGCTGCTTTAGATGTTTATTTCATGCTAGGAAGTTATCTAGGAGGTGTTACTTTGAAGAGCTTAGAGTTGGTAAAATTTAGGGCTTATGTGTTCTTTGGTTATTTGATGTTTTGTTGCTATGTGGAAGGTGTATTTTGTCTTTGAATTGGATTGTTATATTTTGATGTGTAATTAAGTTGATCTTCACTTGCTATCTTGGAAGAAAATTGGTTATGTGATGTGTTAGTACCTTATGAAATTTTGGTGTTCTTGTGAAGTTTACTATGATCTTTGTCAATTGATAGACTTGTGGAATTGTAGTTTGAATGTGTATTGATGTGTGTAGTCATGGTATATGTTATGTAAAAGGTGTTTTCGAAGTTTAATCATGAATTGTGTGGGAAGGAATGCATGACTTGAAAAGGGACACCATGTGTTTGATCATTTGTCACATTGAACTTGCATGATGAAATCATGGCATCTTGGCATAATGTGATTCCTTGGAAACATGGTGTGAGTTGAGCACGAGGTGCCATGCATTATGAGGGTGTAGATCCTGTGGTGAAAAACCCAAAATTGGCCATTAGGTACTCGCATGCCTACGGGGTCCGGACCGTAAAGCGAGGCATATATTGGTACTTGCATGCCAACGGGGAAGAACCGTGAAGCGAGACATGGGTGACATAGAGTTTGCATGTGTGAGTCACGTATAGTGTATTTGCATTGCATTGAATAACGGGAGGGGAAAGTATGGCTTGAAAATGTACACTTGTGTCACATCCCGAACCCCACCCTACGCGGATGTCGAGGACGTGACTGCCAGTCGGTCGCGACACGACCAACCAAAGGCAAATTCTGAACTTTCCGACGAATTGCACTCCAACTGTAGGGTCAGATGCAGCGAAATTTAAAACTTTTTCTTTGTGTCACGGGAATGCAACTCACTTATCCATCATAAGAATATGTATCACAGAGCAAGACTAAATCCAGTCAGTCAACAATTCTAATCTCAGAGCACATCTAAAATCAAGCATATAACAACAGAGCAGATCTAATATCTCTAGAGTACCATTAGTTCCATGAGCCATGTCTATCTAGTATATATCAGTCAAGTCAGTCATAACATACCACTCACCGGAATAACCAGGTTCAATCCACAATAAACCAGTCTCTACAATTCAGTGCCGTCAGATCCTTACTTGCGATGCCACTTGGCCTATTCTCGTCATGTCATAGTACCTAATAAATCCAATGGAGGTAATTCCTGAAAAATGTCAGAATAATGGGGTGAGCTTAAATAAGCCCAGTGAGTAACACAGATTCCCTATCATGGGTTTCAAAACCAGTTTTGTGCTTCCAAGGCACATGGATAATTTAGTCATTTCACAAATAACTATTTTTTTATAAATTCATTTCATAAGCAGTCTAGTACAATAAAACAGAATCGAACAAACAATACAAACAGATCGGAACATGACATAACCAATCGGTCAAAACAATAACTATTGCTAATATATCGGTCAAGACACAGACTTTTCATTAACGGAACGAATCACAATCGGGACTGAGTGAGAACAATAAGTCAGTCAAGACAGGGGCATATTATCAATGGCTAGGACATAGCGGAGTTGAACAAGATCAATCAAGACAAGGCATACCAATAACAGGACGGAAACATAACGGAACTAGACCATCTATCAATCAGGCCAGACATGTCATCAACGGACGGAATATAACGGAATCGAACGGAAACAATACATCAGTCAAGCAAAGGCATATCGCGAACGGATAAAATTATAACGGAACTAAATGGAAACAATACACTAATCAGGACACAGGCAAATCATGAACAGGACACAACATAACGGAACTGGGTAGAAACAATATAACAATCAAGTCAGGACACATCACTGTCGGAACTAATCATAACTGGACTGAACAATGTTTCAATCAAGACAGACGTATCATCAACGGACAGTACACAACGGAACTGGACTATATATCAATCAAGGTGGACTTAACATCATTAACGGACGGAACATGTCAGAACCGGACGGAACATATCAATCGAGGCAGACATATCATTAACGGACAGCACATAACCGAACTGAACAAAATTCCTAATTCGAAGGACACAAGCACATCACGTGGAATGTGATACAAAGGGCGTACATTAAGTACATACATTTAAACAATATAGCATTCAGACAGTATACTATACAAGCGGTACGATACAACAAAATGTTGTTCTTTGCCTATATCACATGGTTTATTTAATCATTTCAGAAATAATGGTTCAATATATCCATTTTATCTCAACAGTTCAAAACGGGCAAAACAGTACGGGATGCTAGCACAGGGATCAGGAATATAGTCAATTATTTAAAAAGACTAAAACCATGTCATAAGTGATATAGTACGAAAAGCATGCATTTAAACCGTATGGCATTCAAAACAAATCAGTAGATCAAGGGACAGTATCAAAACAGTGTCAGAAGTTACTCACAAACTTTACGCTTATTTCCTTGCATAAATAATCCGATAACCTCCAGGTACGTCAGGCATCTCCATGTATATCCTGAATAATAATCATCAATCACAGACAGATCAGAACTCATCCATTCAGGTCTCATTCGTCATCTTAGGTATCTATCGGATTACCTAAGATAGCCTAGTAGCCTATCGCCCTTCCATTGGGTCTCACCCGAGGCTATTTCATTCTTTAATTAGGCTTATCAGTTATTAGGATTATATCCTAAGTCATTTAGACTTCAATTGTTATCAGTCAGGCACTCATTCAACCTTAGGGGCAAAATGGTAATTTTACCATTTTTGTCCCGGACCCTGTCGTGGTCTTCGGAATAGTCTTTATATCTTAATTACAAAGTTCTACGTCCTTTGGACTCCAATCGATATCAGTTAGGTTCTCATTTTAACCATAGGGGCAAAATGGTAATTTTGCCATTCTTATCCCGGACCCTGTTCTGGTCCTCAGATTATCCCATATATCGTATATATGAAGTTTTAAGTCTTTTAGACTTTAATCGGTATCAGTTGGGTACTTATTTAGTCTTAGGGGCAAAATGGTAATTTTGTCATTTTTGCCCCGGACCCTATCATGGTCCTCAGAACGTCCCATATATCTCATGTATAAATTTGTAAGTCCCTTGGACTTCATTTGGTATTTGCTTTAGATCGTCGGGACACATCGATCATTTCTCGTTTTACGCGTTGATTGTCTCGGAGTCTTATTTAGCCCTTCAGTGTTCATAATTATCCCTATGATAATTTATCAGATCAGTTTGACCTTTATTCGACCTCTACTTTGCACTTACAGTGCTCAGGGGTATTTTGGTCATTTTACGTTTTGTGTAATTCTGACTCCGATTCGTCATCTAGTCAAGTATACAGCCTCACCAGTGTCTGGGCTCCTACCGGTATCGTTTCGTCCCAATAGGACTTTGTTTAGGTCTCGTACGGTATCAGGGGTAATTTGGTAATTTCATGTGTCGTATTTTTCGGCATGTCAGTTCATAAAATGGACCTCACCATTGGGTCCAGAGCGTCCAACATAGTGAAATTGGACTGTCTGTTATGTTTAATCGGCCCTGAGTATCATTAAGGGCAATTCAGTCATTTACACCTACGTGTCTGTATTTTTTCGGGACCTCGGTTCATTAAACGGACCTCACCGTTGAGTTCAGAATGCCCGAGATAGTCAAAATAGGCTATCTGATATTTTTATTTGGGTCTGGGTACCATCAGGGGCAGTTCGGTCATTTATCACTTACGGGTCTGTATTTTTCGGGACTGTATTTCCAAAATCGGACTGTACCATTGAGTCCGGAATGTTCAACATAGTGAAAATACACTATTTATTTAATTTATTTGGACTCCGTTTGACATATTTAATGTCCAGGGGTAAAATCGTAATTTTACCTATTTAATAAAATAATTAAATAATTATTTTATTATTTAATTAATTTTCCAGGGCTTAAATGAATAATTTCTCAAAATTCTGGGCCACAGTAGGATTCTGTTAAACAGTGTGGACAGATCCGTAATTTCAGGAACTTATAGGGGTCAAAACATAATTTTATAAATTAGGGGTTCAAACCCTTTGGTTTTTGGGTTCAAAAATTGAACTAGTCCAAAACCTCGAAAAACCAACCGGTTCAGTTAGGCCAGAGAACCGGAATTACATGTCCCCTCTATCCCCAATTTGGCCCCTATCCACGGTTAGGTTATCTAGTTCCCAATTTTAATTCGTTAACCATGGAACCAAACAGTCAGAATTTAGCTTTTAAATTTAAAATCCCTAACTCCAAAACGACGCAGCTTAATGACCCAAGGGGTATTCGGTTGGGTCCCACCCGACCCGATTCAAGATCCGGCCCGGCTATAAAAAAAACCCATTCTACCGCGCGTTTTTTCGGTGGTCTTCTCCGGCAACGTTCCCGGCGTCGGCGTACGGACGGTGAGGTTTCCCTCACTGTTTCTCTTGGTTTTCTCGTCCGTTTTTCAAGATTTTTATACCAAACAGATCCTAGGACATTAGGGATCATTTTAGGACTGTTTTTAAACCTCAAAATCTATAGTTTTCAGTGACCCATTTCGGTTTTCCGATCAGATTATCGTTTGCTCTAGCACGGCCGTTTCTCAACCAAATCCGGTGAGACTTGGCTTGCTGTGACCCACATCTCATGGGCTTCAAGTCCCCGTTTACAAATTTCAGCTTAAGTGTTCGTTTCAGGTTTTGGGTTCCATGGCCGAGACTCACAGGTTCGGTTTTGAGGGTCCAAATCAGTGTTTTAGGGTCGCGGGTTGGTGTATTTGAGACCCTCTCAGTGTCTAGATCATTTCTAAACCATCAAAACTTTGTTTTAGGGAGGTCGAATCAGGCCCAGTTTTGGAGGTGTCATCCATGGCGGTTGGGTCTCGGTTTTATGTTTTCTATGCCTATCCAACCTTCTCAGTTGTTCTATAACCATCCCAAGCCTCACAGTAACATCTATATACAGTTTCTATGGTCTAAAAATTATCGGAACAGCACCAATAAATCAAAACAGAAAATTTGGTAACTTTAGTGTTTACCTTTTTAGACAGTGGCTTCCTCCTCAATGGCTCGTTTCAGGCTTGGTGGGGGTGTTTGCTCAGATCCAGTAGTGCCCCTCAGTTCCTTTTCTTTGGTGCATCTCCTTGAAGACACACACACATTGCATGCACATACACTTGCATGGCAAGCTCACTTTGGCAGCCCTCACGAACCTCCACCGAGCACACACACACACACAGGCAGTTGGCTTCTCATTTCTTTCCTCCCCATCCGAGACACACAAGGCCTCCTTGTAACCCACTTATTATGTATGATATATATATATATACACACACCTATACAAATATATCTCTAGGTATATATATATATATATATATATATATATCAGAGATTCAGTGGGTTTAGGGCTGATGTGGGCTGAGGGAAACCATCATGTGGGGTTTGCATGTAACCTCATTGGTGCAATTTGAGGTGAGGCTTGGTTAACTTAGAGATATATACAATTGAGTTGTATATATATGCACAAGGTAATGGCAGCCAAGTTGGTAAGTTTTTTGAGAAAAATTCATCCCCTCTCAAAGGTCAAGGGTTCAATTCCCTTGGCCTCCCATTTGCCCCCTTTTTCACCATTTTGGGCTAAGGCCCTGTTTGGCTGCACATTAATTCAGTTTTTTGATGTTTGCCTCATAACTTTCATTCTGTAACTCCTTTTTCGATGCGGTTTGTTCCGAGAGTTTCATATTTCAGTTATCTACAGTGTCAGAGGTTCCGTGTCATTTATTAGTCATTCGGGATTTTCGGGGTTAACTAATTCGAGTTCTGTTAATGTTAAATTGACATTATTTCACCTAATTAATTGGTAATTAGGTTCGGGTATTGTACCCTATTCTCGAACATGTTTTAATTGTTTTATCGGTCTATCTTGACTGTCGGGAGATTAGGGTTAATTCCCTTGATTATTCTCTGAGCCGGTATTAATTAATAATTAATATTTAATTATTAATTATACAGGATCGGGGTGTTACACTTGTACATGCCATGTCCTAAATTTGTTGCTAGTATTAGTGAGTTATCATACCAGTAGTTGAGCTGACCCATTCGTGGGACATTATATTTCAGATGAGGCACTAGCTGCTTGAGACTTCCTTGAGTGTTGAAGAAAAAGAAAGGAAATGAATTTTGTGGAAGATTTGACCCTTGGGGGCATGTTTTGAATGTGTGGGCATGAGCCCAACTTGTTTATTTACACTTATGTAAATTGTGAACATTGGGCCTTGGGCCATTTTGTGATGAATGTATAATAATTCTATTTGAATGTATATTAAATTGATGTATTGGAAATATAATGGATGCATGGAGTTGTGGCCACCGGGTGAGGGTGGGTTGTTTACTTAAATATGCATGTGAAGTTTGTGAAAATTTAGGTGGGAAAAACACTTAGAAAATAAAGGAAGCTAGGTCAAATTTTTTAGAAAATTAAAGTATTAAAAGAGTGTGGAAAACACCTTGTAACTAGGTGAGATAAATGCCCAAAATGAGGGTTTAGAAGTCTTGAAGAAGTGGGTTATAAATGGGAAAAAGTGGGCTTGAAAGACTTGGAAAAAAAATTCGAAAATGGAAAAATTAACTCGCAGCCATGAACAGTAAACCTGAAAGAAAAAAAATCAGATTTTAGCTCTCTGTGCTACAGTAACTTGAACTGTGCAGGAACCAGCCCCAGCCGCCACAGCCCGCGCGCGAGTGCCGCACGAGCGCCCTGCTGTCCCGCCACCTTACGCCACCTTTTTGGCTACCTTTTTCAACCATTTTTGGGACACCTTTTGATCCCTATTTGGACATTATTTTGGGCCATGTTTGGCCATTTTTTGGGCCCTATTATGGACTGTTTTAGTGACCTTTTTGGGCCATGTTGGGCCACTAGTATGAGCTGTGTTAGGCCCTCTTCCTTAGATGATATTTGGTGGGTTTCTTGGCTTATTTATGGACCATGTCGTAGAATATTTTTAGGGCCATTTGAGACATCATTTTAGGAAAATATTTAGGGAATGATTTAAGACTGTTTTAAGGACCAATTTTGAATATGACTTAAATTAATTGGAAAATTAATTGAGACAAGGACTTGGACGACATTTGGGGACCGTTTTGAGGTAAAGTGGGATAACAACTGTTTAATTTTAACCTTGGGGGAAAATTTGAAGAAAGACAAAGGATATTTCAATTAAAGTTTACTGAATTGTCATTTCTTTTCTTTTCTTTTAATTTTCGTTAACTTGCGCCTCGGGTTCGTGGAAATCCGGGGTGTGACAAATATAATAGAAAATCTCACCCTTGAAGATCAATCCAATCACCATGTGGCCACAATAGGAAATAATCATAACAAAATTCCTAGCACTTTCATACCCCACTGAAAATCAAAAACCATCAAATGCACTATTATAATTCTTAGTAGCCAACCACAGTTCAATATGCATATCTATAAGTCACTCTGTAATACCCCGACCCGAATTAGGGACTATTAAGCTGTTGTGTAAAAATTAGAATCGACGCCTTTAGTAACGAGGTCGGTGTCAACCCCGACGCGCGAACTTTTAAGGAAATGTCCTGAAAAGTCAGGACGACTGTACATCACTTTCGTTGCAATCACCAACATGTCGATTCTGTGATAATTATATTTTCACGTCAACTACCGATTGTTGATACGAGTATGAGAATTGGGCACGTATTACGAGGATACGAAGATTAATACCAAGATGATACATTTAAGAAAATAATTAATTTTTAAAGTAATTAATTATTTTAAATATTATTATAACAACTAATATATATAATTAAATGCAAAAATATATATATACTATATAAATGATTATAACCTTAAATATATATATATAATTATACATGAATATATATATATATGAGTATGTGTATGCATGCATGCATGTATGTTAAAATATGAAATGTATGTATGGGATAAGAGGGCATGCTATTGTCCAAAGTGTACAAAGGTGAGTGTGTGTCAAAGAGAGGTGTGTGTGTTACCCAAGGTGTATTAGGTTTAAACCATGTATATATACATATATATATATATGTAAGTCAAACACCACACACACACACAACCGGCCACTCAATGGCCTGCCCAACAGTGGCAATTCAGACCCACTCATGAAGAAGCCTGAAATTGGCTAACCCAAATAGAGGGGCAATCAGATTTGCCATGATTCACTCTCCTTATACAATATGCATGGTGCTTGTACTCACACAAACACTGTAATATCTCGACCCGGGATACCGGGTCACATGACACGTATTAAGAGAAAAAGAAATTATATATATATATATAATTAATTAATTAATTACAAGAAATGTATATGTATATATATATATATATTGATTAAATGTATATATATATGTATTAATTTAATGATATGTGTAAATGTTAAAAAGTAAAATGGAAAAAGTGTGAAAATGTGTGTGTGTGTCGGCTGGTGTGTGTGTGTGTGTCTTGTATATATGTGTACATGTATATATATGTATATATTATATGTATAAATATCTTATGAAAATTTAATGCAAAGAAGAAAAGAGAAAAAGTAGAATTTATGAGATGGGAAGTCTAGAGTAGGGCTATAAAATCAGAGAGAGAGAGAATGGAGGAGAGAGAGAGAGGTCGGCTACTCTTGCTTTAAAAGCCAAAACATGCAAAGCATGTTGATCTCTCACGAAAAAAACCAAAAGAAGAAGAAGTAAGGAGAATAGAGAGAGAGTTGGAAGCAGAACAAGAGAGAAAACACTGTAAACAGGTAAAGTTTCAAATGCTTGTATTTTTCTCTCTAGAAATTTGAGCATTATAGGGACTGTTTTAAGTTTGATATGCACGTATGATGTTTAATATATGTATATGAGTATGTCAAGCATGAAATGGAGCATTAAAAACCACCAAAAACACCAAACCCATGAAAACCGCCATTGATGGACCTTGCTTTAAGCAGGTCTGAAATCACATGATCAAAACCTTGTTTGGGTTATTGGAACCTCAACTAGACCCCAAGGGTGTTTTAAAAACCTACACCCGCGACCTAAAAGCTCGAAAATCGACCCTCAAATGTCTAGTTGCAGGTTACGGGTTACACCCCAACCCTTTTTAAACTTAGTTTAAATCGATGTTTAGGAACAAGATATGAATCCCCATGAAGAGGGGATCATAACAAACAAAACCCCATGCGTTTTGGTTAAGAAATAAGCATGAACCATAGGTTTAACAGTTCGGATTATCGAGCTTAAAACCGAATAGATGAAGGAATTTTAAAGTCTAAAAGGAATGCCAATCAATTTGTATATACCTTAGGAATAATTTGGGACCAAAACAGTGGAGATTGATTGATTGAAACGTCACGAAATAGAAGAAAAAAAGGAAACCGAAACTAGGGTTTTTCAGTCGGGTCTCGTGGGGAAGATGAAGACGAGTCAACTCGTTTTAAAATAAGACTGGGTCGACTCGGACAGGTGGCAGCCTCTGGGCTTGCCACCGATTAATTGGAACGGCGTCGTTTTGAATGTCGGTTAACTTAAATGAGATCTAGGGCTGATGTCATGATGACGTCAGCCACATGTAAATAAACCGGATAGACCGGTTGGTTTATAACTGAACCGGACTGGTTCACTTAATCCCTAACCAAACCCCTTGGTTTTTAATTTATTTTAAAAATAAAATAAACCAAACCTTTGGTTATTTACGGATTGACCCCAACTATTTTGGGAAATTCTACTGTGGCCCAAATTTTGAGAATTTTGTTCAAATACACCCCTAGGAAAATATTTAAATAATTAAATAATTATTTAATTATTTTATAATTAAGGTAAAATTACTATTTTGCCCTTGAGTCATAAATAGAGTCAACGAAGTCCAAATTAAACATATAAATAGTGTATTTTTACTATTTTAGACATTCTGAGATCAATGGTAGGGTCCGTTTTACGAGATGAGGCCCGAAAAATAAAAACACGTAAGGGGTAAATGACCAAAATACCCCTTGACCAAATTTGACAAGTTGTTAATGTATTCTTACTATCTTGGACCTTCTGAGTCCAATGGTGAGGTCCACGACACGAGACGGGGTCCCGAAAAATAAAGACACGTAAAGGGGTAAAATGACCAAAATACCCCTGGTACCCCTAAAGCCAAATGAAATCAGAGAAGGTCTAAATTAACTTTCTTTGACATCCCGGACTCAAAAATGGAGTCCAAATTACGAAACGAAGTACAGAAAAATATGACACGTAAAACGATAAATGACCATTTTTCCCTTTCACATATAAAAGTCCGAATTAAATATTAGGAAAGCCTAAACCGACTTTCTTGGACACTCCGGACTCATTGGTAGAGTCTATTCGACCAAAAGAACTGTTTAAAATAAAAAGACATAAAATTTGATGAATAGCATCTGTTAGATGACTATGAACTAAAATATTGCCAAAGAACTAAAGTGAGGCAAGTACGAGAACTGAAATACGAAAAGACACGACACGTAAACATGTTAAGTAAATAACTTTAAATTAAAGTTAATGTAACTCCCAGAAGAGTACGATTATAGAAATTTGTTTTCTTGACACGGTAAATTGTGTTTTTAAACAGAGAATTTAATAAACACAAAAATGAGCCAAGAACGAGAAGTTACTCCTATGATGACGAGGGCACAACTAGCAAATGATCCCAAACAGAAAGTTTTCCGGGAGAAGTTAGAAAAACAGCTCCAGCTGATTCAAAATCACATTCGGATTTCCAAAACGAACGAAGTGTGCTGTGTTAGCCCCTTTATTTACAAGACTATAACTAAGGAGCAACTAGCAGCGAAAATGATTAAGAAATAGGAGGACACCGAGACGCTTCAAGAATGGCTCCATAGGTTGAATGAAGCCAAGGGTAAGGCGACTAAATAGATCAAAAACCCGAAGTACGAGGTGAGTAACCCTGTGTTTGAATTGGAGATTTAACTCCATGGATTTGAAAAAATTTTAAGTTCAAAGATATGAAGTAATTGAAGTTTCAAATTCAGTATTTACATGATTCAGTTTTTAATTGTTTTATTTTATAACCCCATTGTGACATGCTTAGTGATTGGTTTCTGCAACCGTTTTTCCTTCAAATACTTTTCAGCATGTCTAGTTAAAATGCAATTATTGTTAAATATTCTGAATTTGCTTATTTCAAGTATACGAATGTTTATTACGAATTTATGAAAAGTATCTATGAGACAAGCCACATGATAAATGTTTTATAAGATAATGGTGCATAAGCACACAGGCAGTATTTTGGGTTTCTTCGGATCCCATTGACCTGTCAAAAACCACATAGTCAGTATTTTGGGTTCTTATTGTAACTCATTGACCTGTCATGTGAAATGCCCGGTAGCAGGATCTAACCCCCCAGGCAAATGAGATATCTCCATTTATAAGTAAAACGGGTGTCCGGTTCGAAACGGATTCCACTAACGGAAGTGATAAGATGACAAATGATTTGAAAATAGAAGCAAGTTTTTTACTCTCATTTTCAATATGCATATGTTTGAGTTTTATATACTCTAATTAAGAAATACATGACATGTTGTATGTTTTAAAGTTCATATGTATAAGTTTAGCTTGATTACTTTAAATGTTTCAAAGCTACATGTTTTAAGGAATGCATATATTCTGTATTCTAGTATACGAACAATTGGCGGTGACTATTTTACAAACTCTTATGTACTAAACCACTGCTAATTGAAAACCCCATGACGAATACTGGAATTGCTCACAAGCTTAGATTAGCTTACCCGGACTTTGTTCGGACCCCCCCCTTTCAGGTAATTAGCAGCAGTCTTGACTTAAGGACGACGAGGACGAATCTGCTGATTTTGGGAAGATATGGTTAAATAGTTTCTTTTGATAAATCTACGAACTCTAATAGTACTTTTTGTATTAGTAGACATTGTAAGGACATGTAATAAGCCCTCTGGGCAATCGAACATGTATTGTATCTAATGTTATAAGTCTTTAAGTTTTTAGTTATACTCTGAATGTGTAACCATGTATGCTATGTATGGAGCGGCAGTACCGAACGGATGTGCATAATTTAAAAATGAGAAAAGAAAAGAAAAATTTTTTCACGCTTCCGCAAAATGTATGTTGCACATCTATTCGATACCGCTGCATATGCGAGCCTTGTCTCGGGGCCCTCGGGTCTCGGGGCGGCGATCGCGATCCGGTAATCCGCTTAGGGTGGGTTTCGGGTCATGACAAACACAACCATCCGAGAGTGAGGGAGAGATTGAAGGAGTTTCTAAGACATTCAGAAGTGGGAAGCAAGGAGCAAAGGAGAGAGAAACAGTTTGGAACAACGTAAACCCACAAAACACTTGAATTTCTCTCTCTAGAATTTACCTACGTATGAATCTGTTTTAGCCTTTGATTTAGTATATATGATGATTAGGATGAATATACATGAACTAGGCATGAAAATCTAGACCTAAAACAACTCAGAAACACAAGCCATACACCAAACCTCCATTGTTAAGCTTAGAGAAAGTAGGTCTAAATTGATGGAGACTAAACTCCATTTGACCTATAGAGACCTTAACTAGACCCTACAAACACTCCAAAAACATACAGTTGCGATCGAAAAGCTTAAGAAACGCCCATGAAATCACAAGTTGCATGTTTCGGCCATGAAACCCAACTCTCATTTTGGACTCTTAAACCCAGATTTTAGAATAGGGACTGAACCCCCATGTTATGAGGATCATGCAGAACGAAACCCCATAAATTTTGGTTCAGAAATGAGCATGAATGATCGACTTGCAGGTTTAAATTATCGAATCCAAAACCGAACATGTGAACTAGTTTTAATTCCAAAAATGAATGCCAAACTCTTGGAAAACATTCCAGAAGTAGATCGGGTTAAAAACAGCGAAGATTTTGATGAACCAAACTTCACGAAATTAAGAAAGAAATTCTGTAGAAATTAGGGCAACCACGGGTTGATGGTGAAGAAGACGATACTGGGTCGACTCACTGTTTGAATCGAGTCACCGAGTGAACTCGGGACGCGTGGCAGCGTTTAAAGCTGCCACCGAATTAAAACGACGGCGTCGTTTTGGGCCTAATACACGCATATATGTATAACCGTTTTAAGTTTTAAAAAAGAGAAGAAAGGATTTACATCTCCTGGGGTTCGAACCCCTGACCCACGCGCGCCAATCGCCTCTCCTTCCACTCGGCCATGCGCTTGCGTGTGTCACTTAAGGGGCAAGATTTATATATATATATATATATTATATATTAAATTAAAATAAAAAATAAACGGAATAAAAAGGTGCATTCTGCACCTAAGAGGATTCGAACTCGGATATATGGGGAGGGAGGTGACACGCTGGCCAGCGTGCCACCCTATTCAACCTGTCACTTATTCCCCTTTAAAAATATATATATTACAATTATAATTTAATTTAATTAAATGAAATTAATTAAATTAAATACTACGAAATAGCCCGTTGTCCAAAAATTACAAGTTATATATGTAGTCTTACTATCTCGGACCTCCTGAGTCCATTGGTGAGGTCCTCGACATGAGATGAGGTCCCGAAAAATTAAAGACCCCTAAAAATGTCAAAATGACCAAAATGCCCCTGCCCCATAAATAAGTCAAACGAAGTCCAAATAAAATAATTAAATAGTGGATTCTAACTATTTCAAACATTCTGAAGCCAATGGTAGGGTCCGTTTCACGAGACGGGACTTTGAAAAATTTAGACACGTTAAGGTATAAATTACCAAAATACCCCTAACATGTCCTAAGCCGAATTAAATTCTACGAAAGCCTAAACTGCCTTTCTTCGATGCTCTTGACTCAATAGTAGAGTCTATTTGACCAAAAAGAAAAGTCTAAATGAAAAGACATAAAATTTGATGAATAGCATCTGTTAGATGACTATGAACTGAAATATTGCCAAAGTACTAAACTAAGGCAATGAAATACGAAAACACACGACACGTAAATATGTGAAGTAAATAACTTTAAGTTAAAGTTAATGGAACTCCCAGAAGAGTATAAAATAAAATAAATTTAATTCCTAATACATTAAGATGTGTCATAGGTTAAGAATGAGTGCGTAAGAAATTTATGAAATCGTGTTAGGATCTAATACGATCTAAGCATAAGCTAAGAAGCATCAGTAGGAGATGTTTGAAGTGAATGTGAAGTTAATGAGGTTATTTATGAATTGTTCTTAGGAACTACAAAGGAAGTGGGAAAGCGCATTATTAGCACTAACCCTAAAGGACCAAGGTGAGTAATCTTGCATTTGAAGTGGAGGCTTTAACTCCACGGATTTCAACGGATGTTTTTAAGTTCAAAATATTTACAGCATTGATATATCAAATTCAGTATTCATGATTTCCGTTTTCTTAAATATTCTGCCATAACATGCTCTACGATTATTTACATATTTATATCCATAAATGTTTCCTCTTCAAAATAATTTGCATGTCTGATTTCCTCAATTATTTTGAAATTAGTTATTGCAAGTATTGAAACATCATTGCAAAGATTATACGTCACGTGTTTTAAATACTCATAAAGGCTTTTAGATAAAAGTCATATGACAAATATTTTGCAAGATAAATAATAAGCACATAGGTAGTGTTGTGAGTTGTACGGGACTCAACGGACCTATCATGTGCACCATCACATAGGTAGTGAGTAGGGTCGTACTGAACCCCGCGGATCTATCATGTGAAATGCCCGGTAGCAGGATCTAATCCCCCAGGCTAATGAGATATCTCCACGTATACGTAAAATGGGAGTCTGGTTCGAAACAGATTCCACCTAATTAGAGAGAAAATATGACAAACGATTTTGGAAATGGAAGCAGGTTTTATCCCCCATTTTCACTATACATGTTTACATGATTTTAAGTTACATGTTCTGAAATACACATACTCTTTTATGGAAATATATGTTCTAGCTTGAATACCTTGAATGTTTCAAAGCTACATATTTTAAGAATGCATGTTCTCTATGTTCAAGTATACGACCAATTGGTAGTTGAGTATTTTATAAACTCTCATGTACGAAACCTCTACCAATTGAAAACCCATGACAGATGTAGGAATTACTCATTGGGCTTTTCGAAGCTCACCCCACTCCCTAACATTTTTCAGGTGATGATCAAGGTTGGACACTTGCTCAATTTGGGGAGCAATGAATGGCAACTCCAATAGGTCCTTGGAGATATTTTGGTAGTAGTAGGACCCATTATCAGTCAAAATTTTGTAATAGAAATTTTGGACAATGATGTACTTAAGCCCGAGGGGCACATGGATATGTACTATATAGAACCTTTAGTTATTATTATTATGCTCTGATTATTATATTTATGTGTGCCGCTATGAAGAGTGGCAGTATCAGGCGGATATGCGACAAATGTTTTATTTTAAAAGAAAAGAAAAAAGTTTTTCACGCTTCCGCAACCACAGGTCGCATCGCTGTCTGATATTGTTGCTTATGTACAAGCCTTGTCCCGAGGCCCTCAGGTCTCGGGGCGGCGGTCGCGATCCGGTAATCAGCACAGGGTGGGTTTCAGGTCGTGACACACTCCATCCCCGAGACATACTATCTCTAACTAATCTTACATTCCAAGAGTATCCATCAATATTGGCAATAAATCATAACCCAATATTAACAATAATCCACCATTTCTGTTCACAAGTCCTTGGACTTACACAAGATCATTCCATTTTCAAATTAAAATTTCCATTATCAATTTACATGTTAAGCAAAATTTGAAATCATACTCACCACCAGCTTGACCAAACCATGCCATTCACAATTCACTCTCTATATCAACAGCACTATCATCGACTAATAGTTCAGCAATCTAATTCATCAAAGATAAATTAAAATCTCTTTTACCCCGTATCCAAGGTATATTCCATACACACTCCCACATATGGTTAAAAGTTTTTTTCCATCTTCATCCTTTTAAGCTTTCAAGCTTTTAATTCCATGCACTATCTAATGATATGCTCCAAAATGCAACATAAACATGTAAGTACATATGTACCCAATCCATGGGTGTATAAAAAAAAAAAATGTACTACATGCATCTTACACATAAAAGAAATTAGCATACCCTATTTTATTCCCACATACCTTACATACATTAAGGAAAAACCTTACACTTAACACATACAACAACCCAATTAAGCCATGACAAACACTAAAGATGCATTGCATTTACTTTATGTATTTAATACATATTTATGCAAGTTCGCCTTTAATTAATTCATTTTTTTTCCTTGCTGCCTTAAATTGTCTTATTAGGTATCTTTTACCCCTTTTTTCCTGTATATAACTAAGTGATAACCCTTCATGGATCACAGCTCCTTTCGTTACTGGGTGATGGATTGGCCAGTCTATACACTTGTAACTCAAAACCTGCTACCAATTCAGTATATTCATAATACAATTTCATGTGATCCTAACCACACGGGTTTGTGACCTAGTATTTACATTTCTCCATCATATGCTCATAACAGTTAATATTCATTTAATCATTCATACATACATAACATGGTTAAGCATACTTTTATACATGCATTACTACCAATCTGGCCTGTTTAGATATCATAATCGTAGTACTGTAACCCTATGAATATCGGGTACTAACCTAGCATACACACATAGAATCAACAAACAACATTCAACAGCTAACACGTAGCCTACCACATAAACACTTAAGTATGGATCCATCCTTAAAATATACATATACACGAATAAGTATACAATTTACCATATAGGTAACTAGGCATATAGCCTACCTCATAAATCACTAGGTCTACTATATAGATATAAGCATCTATCCCCAGTTCATCAAAATCAAGCATACCATATATTGTACAATTTCACACACAAAAGTAACAAACACTCATGTAATCCAAACCAGTCTAATTAAATTGAGGTCTAACCTCTCCTAACTCATAAAAAAGTCCATCTTAGAAGGATTCACGTACACCCTGTGAAATAAAAACTATCTCCCTCAGGAGTACACACCATCACTTTCCCCTTGTAGTAGTCTACACTCGCCCAAAAAACAAACAACCAATACGTCCTCAATATAATGCCAAAACTAAACATGTCAAGTAGAATGAAAATCAAAAGAAAGAATGCAGTCAGCTATCTCTATCAAGCAATCCCTATAGATCCTCGTTAGTGTCACACTACCCCAAGTATATTCACATAATTCGCATCTTAAACACAAGACTTTTATTCAAAAATTTTACATCATTCAACTCTTAACTTGTTATACAATTTCCTTCAAAGCAACAACCATTATTTACCCTTTATTCTATCATAATTATGTAATCACTCTTACAACTATGCTATAACTAAGTTCATGATCCACACCTTAATTCGGTCCAATTCAAGCAACTCTTTATTTTTACTAGGCTTATTTTCATAGGTTCATTTAATCAATCCACTACTCTTCTCACAACTAGTACCGATTATCTTATAGGACTAGGTAAGACAATAGTATTCATCTCTAGGTTACCTCTATAGTCCACCACAAGATAACATATTCCAATTCAATAAAGGAATCATTACAAACCCTACCTTTTCAATTTACATTTTTTGAAGTTATCAATATTCACCCTAAGCACGAAAGTCAAAATTCAATTATATCATAACCTGAATTTATCCACATTAATCTTTTCCAAACCCTTCATGTCTATACAATTCTCCTAATACAAGATATCATCAATCATTACGTGATAATCTAACAAATCCTGTAGACAAACTTGCTTAATCATAATTTATAAAACTCACGTCAACCACTTCCACCCATTGTTCACAATAAACAAATAACAAGTTCTCACCCAACTTAAATGTAATCTTTTGCCAAAAAATCCATTTAAGCAATACAATATACACACGCCCATAGCATTCTCCCATAATGATACATGATATCCTAAAGGCAAACAATCATCGATCTATAATGTACGTAAACATGTACTAAATCACATTCCATGTTATCACATACCAAATTATCACACATAGTAATGCCAATACACAACTTACCTACATCATGTACTTCACTGTACCAAATCACATAACCATGTATCATAGTATGGTATTAACTAACACATAATCCCACATGTCATGCTTCAAGTACAAATAACCACATAACACACAAGGTCCTATCACATACTACCAACAGTTCACACTAAGTCACACGTTTTTCTCTAGGATTCCATGGTGATTAACAACACCCCATCGTCGCTAGGTATTCTCCAACTAGAGTTCTAATACCTAGCTGTCAAAGCCTACACATTACACAATGTTTACAAAAAAATTCAAATCATGCGTCGTGGTCCTATTGTTCTCAACAACACCCGACGGTCTCTAGGTATTCGAAACTATGCTCTGATACCACGTTGTCACGCCCTGAATTTCCACAAACCCGGGGAGTGAGTGAAATGAAATAGGAAAAGTAAAGTAAAGGTCATTAAGGTGAATTTAATTATTTATGCATTACTTCCTCCATGTTTTCCCAAAATTAGAAGTGAAGACTTGCCATTTAACCCAACCAAAATGGTCTTCTAATGTTGCTCAAGCATCTCTCCCAATTAACCCTTGAACTAATTTAAGTCATATTCAAAAATGGCTTCTAAATAGTCTTAAAACATTTCTAAAAATGCCTTGGAATGATGGCCCAAATGGGCCACAAAATGTCCTAAGACATGGGGCAAGAGTAAGTCAAATATCCTGCCTAAAATAGTCTTAGTGTCAAGACCCGAAACCCACCCTGTGCGGATCTCGCATCGCGACCGCCACCCTCGGGCCCGGAGGCCTTAGGGCGAAGGCTCACATAAGCAGCGGTATCGAATAGATGTGCGACACGTGATTGCGGAAGCGTGAAAAACTTTTTTTTTTTTTCTTATTTTTAAATTACGCACATCCGTCTGGTACTACCACTCTTTACATAGCATACATGATTTAACATTCAGAGTATAAGTAAAAACTTAAAGACTTATAAACGATAAATGTTTAATTGCCCCGTGGGGCTTATACATAACAGGGTACTACTTTACTAATACAAGATTTCATACTTAATGTTTGTAGTGCTAGACAAAAACTATTTGAACATAACTTCAAAAAACGGCAGATTCTTCATCATCGTCTTCTAATCCAAACTGCCCTTAATCACCTGAAAGGGGGATCCGAACAAAGTCCGGGTAAGCTAATCTAAGCTTGTGAGCAATTCCAGTATTCGTCATGGGGTTTCAATTAGCAGTGGTTTTTTTTTTTTTTACATAAGAGTTTGTAAAACATTCACTGCCAATTGCTCGTATACTTGAACATAGAACATATGCATTTCTTAAAATAGATAGCTTTGAAACATTTAAAAGTATTCAAGCTAACATATACTTCTTCATATAAAATATAGAAACTTCAGAACATATGCATAGTGAAAATGAGGGTAAAACCTACTTCCATTTTCAAACATAACATCTTCTTAAACATAAAGCTTTGAAACATTTAAAGTGTTCAAGCTATACTGATACATATGAACTTCAAAATATATAACATAACATGTATTTCTTAAATAGAGTATATAAAACTCAAATATATGCATAGTGAAAATGAGGGTAAAAACCTGCTTCCATTTTCAAAATCATTTGTCATCTTATCACTTTCATTAGTGGAATCCGTTTCGAACCAGACTCCCATTTTAAGTATGCGTAGAGAGATAACCTAACTGAACCGATCAGGATCGTCTTCCTGGTCCCTAAAAGGTAGGTATGACTCATTCCCTGACAGAACAGATTGGGTTTCTCGATATATCTCATGCTTGGGGGATTAGATCCTACTAGCTGGCATTTTGACAGTCAATTAAGTTCCGTGCAACCCAAAATCCCATCATGTTTTTACAGATTAATTGAGCTCCGTACAACCCAAAAATCTGTGGGTGTTTTACAAGGCAGCTGAGTTTTGAAAACCCAAAATCCTGTCTAAATGCTTATGCACCGTTTATCTTGCATTAAAATACATTTAACACATGAGTATGTCAAATAGATATTTCTCGTGAGCACTTTAAAACATAACATTCATAACTTCGTGATAAACATTCGTATACTTGAAATAAGCAAACTCAGAATATTTAACAAGATTTGTATTTTAACTCAGACATACTGAAAACACATTTTTAAGAAAACTGTAGAGAAATCATTTATTGAGCATGTCACAATGGGGTTTATAAGAACAGAAATAATTTAAAATTGAATTCATGTAATATACTGAATTTGGAATTCAAATACTTCATATCTTTGAACTTAAAACCTTTTCAAATCCATGGAGTTGAATCTCCACTTCAAATACAAGGTTACTCACCTTGGTCCTTTAGGGTTAGTGCTACTAATGCACTTTCCCACTTCCTTTGTAGTTCCTAAGAACAATTCATAATAACCTCATTAACTTCACATTCACCATAATAACACCTATTGATGTTGCTTAACTTATGCTTAGTTCGTATTAGATCCTAAAACGATCTCATAATTCATATGTACTTAATTTAACTCGTACTCTTAACCTATGACACAATTTAATGTGTTAAAAATTTAATTTATTTCAATTTATACTCTTCTGGTAGCTCCATTAACTTCAAATTAAATTTATTTACTTGACATGTTTATGTGTCGTGTCTTTTCGTAATTCATTTCCTTGTACTTGCCTTAGTTTAATATTTAGGCAATATTTTAATTTATAGTCATCTGACAGATGCTATTCATCAAATTTTATGTCTTTTTATTTAGACATTTCTTTTTGGTCGAATAGACTCTACCATTGAGTCCGAAGCGTCGAAGAAAGTCAGTTTAGGCTTTCCTAAAAGTTAATTCTGACTTTTGTATGAAAAGGGCAAAATGGTCATTTTACCTATTTACATGTCATGTTTTTTCGTACTTCGTTTCGTAATTTGGACTCCATTATCAAGTCCGGGATGTCAAAGAAAGTCAATTTAGACCTTCCCTGATTTAAATTTGGCTTTTAGGGTACTAAGGGTATTTTGGTCATTTTATCCCTTTACGTGTCTTTATTTTTTGAGGCCTCGTCTCATAAAACGGACCCTACCATTGGCTTCAGAATATCCTAAATACTAAAAATTCACTATTCATATGTCTGATTTGGACTTTATTTGCCCCATTTATAACTCAGGGGTAAAATAGTAACTTTACCTCATTTATTAAAATAATTAAATAATTATTTAATTATTTAAATATTTTTCCAGGGGTGTAATTGCATAAAATTCTTATCAGTTGGGCCACAGTGGAAATTCCTAGAAATTCTGGGGTCAATCCGTGGATAACAAAAGCTTTGGTTTATTTATTTTAAATAAATTAGAAAACCAGAGGGTTCAATTTAATTCTAAGTGAACCGGTCCAGTCCCCTTGTAAACCAACCAGTTTAGTCAGTTTTCCACGTAATGCTGACATCATGATGACGTTAGCCCTAACATTTAAAAAATTAAAAACAAAACGTTGCCGTTTAAATAAACCCATAACCCGTTGGATCCAGATTTAACCCAGACCCGTAACCAACCCGTAGCCCGACCCGAACAATGTCATCTTCCCCACAAGATCGATACTGTTCCTCTCGAAACCCTAATTTTTACAGTTTGATTTCGTGGCATTTTGAGAACCTATTTTCTCTGTTTTCTTTTCCAAACATCTCCTAGGGACTTAAGGCACGTTCTTACATTGATTTAGAGCTTCGAATCTAGCTCAGGTGCTCGGTTCTAATCATGATAACCAGACCTGCACATCATTTGTAAATGCTCATTTCTGAGCCAAATTCAATGGAACTTGTTTTGTTGTGATCCCCTCTTCATGAGGTTTCGTATTTCATTCATAAAAAAGGGTGTAATGGTAAGGGTGTAAGGTTGGGTTTTGAAACCCGTACCTGCAACTTATATTTTCAAGGTCTTTTCTTGAGCTTTTTAATCGCGGTCCTATGTTTTTAGCATGCTTGTAGGGTCTACTTGAAGTCTCTATACGCCAAACACAGTTTGGTGATGATGAAATCAGACCTGTTGTAAGCAAGGTCTTCAATGGTGGTTTTCATGTGTTTGCACTTTTTCAGTGTTTTTTAAGCTCTAATTTCATGTTTGGATGAGTCTAAACATGTTTTAAATGTCACATATATAAAATCAAAGCTTAAATCAGTTTATACATAGGGAAATTCTAGAGAGAGAAATTAAAATGTTTTCATGGGTTTACCTTTTTAAGTTGGTTTTCCCCTTTCTTCTACCTCTGTATCCTTTCCTTAGCTCCTTAGTTTTTCTCCCTTTCTGAATTTCCTTTCGTACGAAGCAAGCATGCATTGCATGTCTTGCTTTAAAGAGAAATCCACCGACCTCTCTCTCTCTCCTCCATTCTCTCTCTTTACACATTTGCAACCTACTCCTAGCCTTCCCAAATTCAGTCCCCATTTTCGGCTGCCTATCCCATCTCATAAATTTCTCTCTTCCATATTAACCTTTTACATTAAATGGGTGATGATATTTTGTAACATATATGTATTTTATATATACACACACACTAACTCACTCACTTACACACACATGCTAGCACACACACTAGCTGCAGTCTCCCTTCCCATCACTCTTCTCAAATCAGCCCACTTGTGGCTTTACATTAATGTGTAGGATATTTTACATTGTATAATATATATATATATGTTACACACACTATTACACATGGAGATACACATACACACACTACTACACATGAGAACACACACACACACCTATACACTGTTCACACTTACTTTAGATATTTTGGGTTTTATTCATATTATATATATACATAGATATATAATCATACTTGTACACATACATGTAGGTGCATATGTATATACATACACACTTGGTCATATATACACACAATGCATTTTCATCATGTGTTTGGCACTTAATTCATTCATTTTGAAATGAATCAATGTTCATCATATAATTTGATAAATTTTCTATATTAAACAAATCTTGTATATTAAATTAATGAATCATATTTAAATTAATTAATTTCTATCCTTATTTTTGTTTGTTCTTGGCATCTTCCATCAATCTCATGCATTATTTTTTATAACCTCGTAATACGTGCCAAACATGGCCTTGCAACATGACTAGAAAGTGTCCCAAAAAAATGCCCAATATGGCTTGATGTAATGGCCTAAAGTAGCCTAAAATGGGCTCAAAAAATAGGGTTAAGTATAAAATTAAATGGCCTTGAAATGGCTTTGAAAAGTAGGTCGTGGCATGGCATGACATGCCTTGGACAATAGTTGCATAGTAGCAAGCCAACACGCGCAGGGCAGCAGGGCATGGCGTGCAGTGGGTGACAGGCAGGTGCACGGGCGCGCAGGCAACGCGCAACAGCCGCGGGCGCACGTGCGGAGGACGAGCGGGGCTGCTGGCTGGCCCGTGGCAAGGGCTGTTCTGGGCTAGTTTTATTGTACCGACTGCAAGCTGTTTTCTGATTTTCTGCAGAAACACTGTAGCAACAGTGTAATTACTGCAAGTGAATTTCTCTATTTGCTGCACTAAATTTTCTCTATTTTGTGACTTTGTTTCCTAAGTTTTGAAGGCCTCTTTCCCCCATTTTTGGCTTATTTCTTCAAGGTTTCTAATCCTTCATTTTGAGCACTTTTCTCACCTAATTAAAAGGTGTTTTACACACTTAACCAATTCCTTAATTTTTTCAAAATTTCAACATAGCCCCCTTTGTTTTCTAAGCCTTTTTTCCCACCTAATGTTCACATTATTTCATGTAATTAAGGACTCATATATTCCATCGTCACTCAATGGCCATAATCTCACACAAATTTAATATACATCATCTAATTATACAATTCTCCACACATACACATATGCTTGAACTTTAAAGGTCACATTATCATATTCATCGTAACATATAAGGTCTTTTCCATTCCTTTCATAGTACACAAAGTTTCTACAACATCATTTCATAAGGTTTAGAGCTTATGCTCTTGTACAATATCAAAATATGCCCCAGGGGCCAAAAATCCTCTGTGGTCCATGCCTCCTCTGTTCTTCAAGACTTCATCAAGTCTCAAACACCAAGAGTGTTATCTGTAATATGATATCCCACGAATGGGTCAGTATAACTGCTGGTATAACACAATGCTAATGCTAGGAACAAATTTAAGGCGTGGCATGTGCAAGTGTACATTTTAAAGCTATGCATACCCTCCCTCCATTCATTAATGCAATGTAAAGGTGATATGTATGACACACACATGCAAACTCTATGCCACACCCATGTCTCGTTTACGGATCGTTCCCGATGGATTTGAGTAACAACACCCGTTTATGGATCACTCCCGTTGGATCTGGGTACCAATGCAATGGCCAATTTTGGGTTTTTCATCACAAGATCTACACCCTCATAATGCATAGCACCAAGTGCTCAACCCACGCCATGTTTCTAAGGAATCACAATATGCCAAAATGCCATGATTTCATTCTTATGCAATTCAATGAAACATTCCTTCAACACATGGAGCATGACTTAAAAATATGCCTCTTTCATAAAGTAAAGCATAACTTCAAATTCACAACACTTTGTCTGCATGAATGTATGTCACAATTCAATGAATTAAGTATATGATCAAGTCTCATGTTCATCACTTTCACAATTCCTCAAAGGAAATACAAATACACAAACTACCAACTCATGGAATAATTCATAACTCTTAAACCACAAGAGTTTCTCTACACGAACATAAGCTAGAATACAATGAATCAAACATACCAACAAGTTGCATGTTCATCACTTTACCAAATTCCCAAAGAATAATAAAGAACACACAAGTACATAAACAATCAACTCTAGGTTTTCAAAGCAACTACAACCTAAGTGATTTCCTAACATCAATTAAACAACAAAATCATTCAATCAACACATAGAAAGGCAAGAAAACTCAAATCTATTCCTAACTTAGCAAGGTATCATACCTAGAATGGTTCTCAAACTGAGGAAGTTGTGTTCGCTGCACAACCAAACTGATTTTTGAGAATATAGGTCTTGATGAGAGGAACAACTTCCTAGAAGGAAGCCTTGCAAGAATCTTGGCCTAAGGGTGTGTTTTAGTGACTTGAAGCTTGGAGAACCTAGGGCTTTTCTTCACCTCTTCTCCATGAACGTGTGATGCTCTGAATCTTAGACTAAAATGTGATAAAAATACACTAAGGGGTTGTATTTATAGTGGAGGGGCAAAGGTGCAAAATGACCCTTTTGCCCTTAATGAATCCGAGACCCGGTTACACTACAACCCGTTCTGAAATGCCTCAATTCGGTATTTTTTTTTATCCAAAGTTCTTAAAATAATTTTAAATAAAAATTTTCAAAAAAATAAATTTTCACTTGTGACCGGGTTTGGCCGGATCCACCCAGGTCACCCGGGATGCCCTTTTGGTCTTATTTTTGAAACTATCTCTGAACAGGCTCAAATTTTTACAGTAGGTGTATTTTAATATTCTAAGAATGTTTCTATTCTATGGAACATTCAAATTATGCTCCTATACTTGACGTATGCTTAAATGATGCATATAAATGCCCTACCGGCAAAACTGTGCATGAATAGTGCCCTATCAGCAAAAACAAAAAATTTACCCTCATTTTTCAGATCTCTACACTATGGGTTTATTCATTTCAAGCCCTCTAGCCCCCCCACCCCCCGCCTCCCAATTCCCTTATAACATTTTTAAATGTCAAAATTAACCCATGCATGCCCTTATAACATTCTAAAACAGTGTGTGTGTGTGTGTGTATGTGATTGTTTTTGAAAATAAAAATTGGAATCAAAGGGGTTTTCATGGCTTTATACCTCAACAATAAGTATCCCTTTCCTTTTGCTTTTCTTTTAAGCTCCTTAGGTTTCTTTAGAGCACTTCGGGTCTCCCCCTTTCTTAGTCATTTCCTTACTTCCTTGTTGTAAGCCTTTCATGCACACACACACACACCATTTCTCTCACACACACACTACCTCTTATGCACACACAGTATTACTCATACACACTAGACATGCAACACACACACACATGGAAGGAGTTTGAGGTATTACGCAAGGAAATTTTAAAACACATGGGCCTTCATATATATATACACATGTATATGTATATTAGGGCTAAGGTGGTGCTGATGAGGTGCTGATGTGGTGAGTGAGGTGGTGCTGATGAAGTGCTGATGTGGTGAGTGAGGTGGTGCTAATGTGGGAAAGTAAGTAGAGGGTGAGGTGTTGCATGGAAGGGCTTTGGTCAATTTTGGAGGTGGACTTAGCTAACTAGGGGTTATATACATATTGGACATATATTTAAGCACAAAAGGAGCTGGTAGCCCACCTGGTAACTTTTTGGGTATTAAACACTTGCCTCACTTGGTTAAAGGTTGAAAACCCCTTGGCCTCATTTTTGGTTATTTTCCCACATTTTATGCTTATGCTTCGTTTTGCATGCGTAGTTTATCATTTTGGGATTTTCCCTTCTATGTTCCTTTCTATTCCTCATTTTATGAAACGGTTTCTTCTAGTCATTTCCTACTTGGGTTGGCTTCGAGGTTCAAAGCCTTACATCGTTTATCATTTCCTTGTGGTCTTCGTGGCTGGCTAATTTGAATTTTTATAGTGTTAAAATTAGGCTAAGATGACTAAATTAACGCATTAAATTCCAAAAAAATAATATCATTACATTAATTAATCGGTAAACTAAGTTCGGGGTGTTACACCTGTGGTCTAGAGTCCATAGTCCTTCCCTTACTTGCATACTTGTCCTGGCACTTGTCTTATTCTTATCCCCTTTGCTGGTGATGCTAGTTCACATATTAGATTGAACTCAATATTTGAATAAACATATGATTCTATTTAATCACTATCTCTTTGATATTACTAGCCTTGATTGGTTCCATTTTTGGATTCAACTCTAAGATAGATCCTATACTCTCCCTCGAGTCCCATCTGAAACTTATTCTCCTATTAAGGGTATTTTAGTAATTCTATCTTTTACGTTTTATTTCATTCGATTCTTCATTTTCTAAAATGGACTCCACCATTGAGTCCGGAACGTCAAAGAAAGTTAGAATATTCTATCTCTAACATTTAACTGGATTTTGGATTACTAAGGGTATAATGGTAATTATGACATTTCACATGTCTATATTTTTGGGACATCGTTTCATGAAATGGGTCCCGCCGTTGGGTCCAGAATGCCCCAAAATGTTAAGGTATGTATTTTCATAGTCACAAGGATTTAATTGATCACTTAATTAATTAGTAGGACATAATAAGAATTATTCCAGTTTGCCCATTCATATTTTTGGGACCTAATTTTGCAAATCGGACCCTGCCATTGAGTTTGGAATGAACAAAAAAATTGGGTTAGACTCTTCTTTCATTTTAATTGGCATTCGTTTGGCTTATTTTTGGCTTAAGAGCATTTGGGTAATTTTTCATAATTAAAAAAGATTTAAAATTAAATTTTAATTAATTTTTTGGCTCATTCCGTAATTAACTGAAACACTTGGGGTCAAAATAGAATTTCAAGCAAGTTTAAATCCCTAAACCGTCCGGTCAAGTTACATCTCAAGTGAACCGATTCAATAAGGTCAAGAACTAATCGGTTCAACTGGTTTGACTCATCATCACCACGTCAGGCTGACGTCATCCCCTTACCAAATCAAAACGACGCCATCCACTTAAATTAGGATCCGTTCCTATGCAGGTCAACCTAAACCCGATATCCGACCCGACTGGACCTGACCTGCTGACCAACCCGAGTCAACAGTTGACTTGGTTAACAGAAGCCCTGTTGGCGCTAATCGCCTTCTCCGGCGACAACAATCATCGATGACTATTTTTCAGCATAAAAATTGACGGTATTCAAACTATTTTTCGATACGGGTTCCATATTTAGGGTTAAAATTGGATTTCACTTAGGTTTGGATGTAGAAACAGGCAGTTATAGTAGGGTTTCCAAAGAGACCCAATTTTTTAGCGAGCTATTTTTTCTCTATTTCATGATGTTTTAATAACTATTTTTGCTTAATTTTTCCTCTATTCGATTTCTGGGACCTTAGGGAACATTTTCCCATTCATAAAACTAACTAAATCAACCAAAAATCTATTAGCTCCGGTTATCCCACGATACCTATAACTCTAGTTCTCTCCATGGTCCTTTGACCATTTTTGTTGCTTTCAGTTGCTTCGTGTCTTATTTTCTATGCTCTTTTAAGCTTCATACTTAGTTTTAAGTTTAGTTTGACATGGGTTCAAAACCCAGTTTTTTCCCTTTCGGGTATTTAGGTTTTCTAGCCCAAACAACATCATTTTCTTTTCTATTTTTTTCCTTTCTCAATATCATGCACATACATGTAAAATTTAAGCTATATATAAGCTTAAACAATGAATTTTTAGGCTAGTTTTCTAGAGAAAGAAAATTACCTTTAATGGCTTCTCTCTCTCTCTCTCACGGTCTCTTGTCCTTGTATGCCCCATCTTCTGAGCCTTTTTAGTCACTAGAACTCCTCTTTGCTCCCTAATATGCACTGATCTTGAGCACACACACACATGCAAGACAAGCCTTCTTCTTCTCTCTCCACATTCCACATTTTTCTATTTCTCTTTCTACATTTTTCTCTATATTTATATATATGTCTGAAATGTTGGTAGGAAAAGTATAGCGAAAACAATTTTAAAATGTTTACTTTGATCAGATTATTACATAAATCACATAATCTTGATAGAGGAGGGTTAGAGATACCTTGTTCTTGAAGTAGAACGCAACTGTTTTCTTCCTCTAGGTCTTCCCCTCTTTTCCCTTAGGCAAACCGTATCACAAGAGAGAAGGTTGCCTCTTATTTTTGTCTGGCACAAAAACTTATGATAAACGGCTCTCTACATATCATATATATAGGGCTTAACCTAATTAGAGTAAGAGAAGGGATGTAGTGGGTCCCGCTAAGTTAGCTTCCAATTAGTCAATTAAATCTTAATTATATCATAATTAATTTTAATTGACCAACTAATTTCAATTAAATCTACTATATAATTGAAACTGCACTCTAACTCAGTAGAATAGAGTTAACCCATATACACTATACTTCTGCAGTTGGCCCCTCTACATGGATACTAATAATCAGGGTTTCATATTCTACTATCAAATAAATTCTCTAATTATTTTAAGAACCTAATTCAATAATTATTAATCACTTGCAATTGGTCATCATTTCAATAAACAATTTACTGAAAGGACCGGATCCGGATTTCAGTGATTAACCCATTAAATTAGCACAAAGGTGATATCCATCTCTCTAATATATAGAGTGTAGATTCCATCTTGAGAATATGTGTTCCCACAGTCTAAATAATGACTTCCCAAGATACCGAAGTACTGATCTAAAAGACCTCACTCATTGGTAACTTAAAGTTATCACTATTCAGAACTTGAGTTCACTATCCTCTCAGGATTAAGAGCTTACTGCGAATAGTGAATAAGAAACTTATTAAAAGTGATAGTTCCAAATGATGCATTTTCTTATAGTGATCTAGTTCAGTGGATTCCTAATACACCAATACAATAACCTAGAGTCCACTACTCTGATGGTTGAAATAAATCACCTTATCACATAAAGGTTAACTGTATTATAGCTTTACAAATAAGATGTCCAATCTTATCAATAGCTGCAAACAATTCTAGAATTTCCTATATAAGCAGTTCATATATCTTGTGTATAAATCTTATTTATACATATGAACCATTCCAAATGACAATTCAAGGACTAATCATCTTATGACATAAAGTAACATCCAAACATATAGTAATATGAAACTCAATAATAAATCAAATCTATTAAATACTAATAAAATGTCTTGGATATGAGGGCACACATCTTAAAAACCTCCCACTTGTAGTCACATCCATTCCCCATAACATCTGACACCCATCCTCTCCACATGAAGCTCGAAACTTTTAGGACACAAGGCTTCTTACAGTTGAAGCATAAGGAACCGCCTTCTTGCGTTCCTCTTCCTCAAGTGTCTTAGGACATTGATTCTTGGACAAAGGTACTCCATGTCTAAAAGGAAAGAAGCCTTTCTTGGAGTTATGCATTGCAAACTTGTTAATAATTTTGTCTATATATGTAGCTTGAGATAAGTTTAACATCCTATTCTTTCGATATCGTAAAAGCTTAATCTTGAGGATGTAACTGGCTTCTCCCAAGTCCTTCATATCAAATTGATTCGCTAACCAAACCTTTATTATAGACAACACCCCTACATCATTCCCAATGAGTAGTATATCATCCACATACAGAATTAGGAACACCACCACGCTTCCTTCACTCTTCTTATATACATAAGGTTCATCTGGGTTTTGATCAAAACCAAATGACTTGATTGCTGTCTTGACATCCATTTGCTAAATCCCATAATCAAAATGAGTTGTAATGGATAAGAGAATCCGAATAGACTTAAGCATAGCAACTGGTGAAAATTTTTTCTCATAATCAATACCCTTTTTTTGAGTAAACCCTTTCGCCGCAAGTCTAGCTTTAAAAGTCTCAACCGATCCATCGGGTCTTCTCTTTTTCTTATAGATCCACTTATAGTCAATTGGTTTAATATTGGCAGGTGGTTCCACAAGTTCCCAGACCTAATTAGAATACAAAGATCCCATTTTAGCTTTCATAGCATTTTGCCAAAGTCCTGAATCTTTATCAGAGATTGCCTCATCGTAGCTACTGGGATCTAAAACATGTTTATCTGAGATAGACTCTACTAAGAACATCTATCTATCAGGTGGCCTGACAGTCCTCCTACTATGATATGGCTTCAGTGTAATAGAAGATGTTAGAATAGAGGCATCTATTCCATGATTATCATTTGTCTGAGGAATAAAAGAAACGACTGATGTTTCTTCTATGGTGATCTTACTCTTGGGCTTCTGACCCATAATATAATCATCCTCTAGAAAGACAACAATTATGCTAACGAATAACTTCTGCTCACTGGGATTATAAAAGAGCCAACCTTTTGTCCCCTTAGGATAAATAGTTCAATTCTGATCTTAGTTCCAACTTGCTAGTCTTTCCTTTCAGCACATAGGCTGAACACCCCCAGATCCGGTAGTGGTTTAGACTTGGCTTGCGCCCAAGCCAAAGCTCTACTGGAGTCTTGGGAACAGACTTAGTTGGAACTGAGTTCAAAATATATACCACTATCTCCAACACATACCCCAAAGGAATATAGGCAAATTAGAATAACTCATCATTGACCTTACCATATCTAAAAGTATCATGTTTCTCCTCTTTGCTACACCGTTATGTTGAGGTATGCCAGGTGCAGACAACTAGGATAAAATCCCATTATCTAACAAATGCTTACTAAAGTCACTAAAGAGATATTCCCCACCTCGATCAAATCGAAGTGATTTTATGCTCCTATCTAATTGTTTTTGCACTTCTGCCCGAAACTCTTTGAACTTTTCAAAGGTTTCTAACTTGTGGTGTAATAGATAGACATAACCATATCTAGAGTAATCATCAGTAAAAGTGATGAAATACTTATAGCCCCCTCTAGCCCTAATATTTAAGGGTCCATACGCATCAATATGGATTAACTCCAATATGTTTTTGGCCCTGTTTCCCTTGGAAGCAAAGGGTCTTCTGGTCATCTTTCCTTCCAAACAGGATATACAGACTAGCAGTGGTTCGACAACCAAGGAAGACAAAATACCCTCTTTTACCAATCTATTAATCCTATCCAGATTAATATGACTTAGCCTCAAGTGCCAAAGATAAGTTGAATTAGTAGAAGAAACTTTTCTTTTCACTGGTAAAGTTTGTGATGGTTTATTTTTTTCGGTATCATATATCTCATACATCTTAGGAGTAATCAAATAGAGACCATTAACTGTTGTGCCAGAGCATATAAAGGAACCATTATGTTTAATAACAACATTTGAATTAAAATAAACTGAATAACCTTGTTTTATTAAACTTGAAACTAATAATAAGTTCCTTCTAATGCTAGGCACATAAAAGCAATCATAAAGTACTAGTGTCTTTTTTGAAGAAAAATGTCACATCCCGAACCCTACCCTACGCGAATGTCGAGGACATGATGCCAGTTAGTCGCCTTGCCAGTTTGTCGACCGACAATGCGACCAACCAAAGGCAACTTCTGAACTTACCAATGAATTACATTCCAAATGTAGGGTCAGAGCAGCGAAATTTAAAACTTTTTCAATTCAGGAATGCAACTCATTTATAAATACCATAGAGGTAAGTACCACAGAGCAAGTCTAAAACCAGGTAGCTAATAACTCTAACCACAGAGTACGTCTATAATCAGACACATAACACAAAGCACATCTAATATCTCTAGAGTACCATTACTATGAGCCATGTCTCAATATCTAGTGCGTATCAATCATATCAATCAAATCATGTCACTCACTTGAATAACTAGATTCAATCCACAAGAGTCCAAGTCTCCACAAATCAGTGCCATCAGATCCTTTACTTGGAATGCCACTCGGCCTATCCATGTCACATCATAGTGCCTTCTAATCCAATGGAGATAAATCCTAAAAAATGTTAGGATAATGGGGTGAGCTTTAACAAGCCTAGTAAGTAACAGAGGTTCCCTGCCATGGGTTTCAAAACCAATTCTTTCTTATAAAGCACATGGATAGTTTAATCACTTTAGAATAATAGTTTTATTAATCCACTTTAAATGCAGTTTAAGTAGAATAAAACAGCTCAAACGGATCAGATCAGACAGATCAAAATAGTGCAGAGCCAAAACAGAACAGATCAGAACTGAACTGAGTACCAATCAAACAATGACATATCATCAAATGTTCCTGAACCTTCCCCAGCTGCCCATAAGCGGACCACTCGTGGGGCCTCTACCCTCTAGGGTTAGATCAGAGGGGAACAATATGTCAATCAGAAGTATAGGCAAATAAATCAAAGAACAGAACAGATAAGTATTGAGTGGAATAGATCAGAACAGAACATAACAAAACAGGATGCCAATTGGGCACCCAATTAAGTATATTCGAGCTTCCCCAGCTGCCCATCGTGGACTACTCGTGGGCCTCTACCCTTTGGGTGCCACTCTGGCCTACTTATGCCATACAGCTCAAAACTAGAGTGGGCCCAAGAGTAAGACACAACCTAACAAAACAGAATCAGAATAGATCATATAACAAAATAGAACAGACCCGAACAGAACAGAAGAGCAGGACAAAACAAAATCATGCCATGTGTAATGCAGCACAAAGCGTATGCATTTTAGTATATGCATTTAAACAGTACATTATATAAAACGGTACAGTGTATCAAGATACAATATCTAGATAGTATAACTTATACACCAAGGCAGAAGTTCCAAGTTACTCACAAACTGTTCGCTTATCTCCATTCACAAAAAATCTTATAACCTCCAGATACGTTAGACATCTCCGTGCATATCCTGAATAATCATCATTAAGCACAGACAAATCAGAATTCATCTATTCATGTCTAATTCATAATCTTAGGCGTCTGTCGGATTACCTAAGGTAGCCTAATAGCCTATTACCCTTTCATTGGGTTTCATCTGAGGCTATTACATTCTTTAATTAGGCTTAGTATTTCTCAGGGTTATAATCTAAGTCATTTGGACTCTAATCGTTATCAGTTAAGTACTTATTTAACCTCAAGGGCAAAATGGTAATTTTGCCATTCTTGTCCCGAACCTTGTCGTGGTTCTCAGAATAGTCTACATATATCTTATATATAAAGTTCTAAGTCTTTTGGACTCAAATCGTTAGCAGTTAAGTACTTATTTAACCTTAGGGGCAAAATGGTAATTTTATCATTTTTATCCTGGACCCTGTCGTGGTCCTCAGAATAGTCCACATATATTAAATATAAAGTTCTAAGTCTTTTGGACTTCATTTAGTATTTGTTTTTGATCATCGGGACACATCAGCCATTTCTCATTTTATACGTTGACTGTTCCGGAGTCGTAGTTAGCTCCTCAATTTCCATAGTTATGCTTATGACAATTTATTAGATCAGATTGGCCTTTATTTGGCCTCTACTTTGCACTTACCATGCTTAGCGGTATTTTAGTCACTTTACGTTTCGTGAAATTTTACCTCCGATTCGTCATTTAATCATGTGTACAGTTTCGCGAGTGTTTGGGCTTCTATCAGTATCAACTTCGTCCCATTTGGACTTCATTTGGATTTCGTATAGTATCAGGGGCATGTTGGTAATTTCACATGTTATATAGCTAAATTTTTCAGGACTTCGGTTTATAAAATGGACCTCACCATTGGGTCCAGAGTGTCCGACATAGTTAAATTAGACTATCTTTTATATTTAATTGGCCCTGGGTATCATTAGGGGCAATTCAATCATTTACCATTTAATTTCTTTATTTTTTAGGACTTAATGTCCCAAATCGGATTCCACCATTGAGTTCGGAATGCCCGAAATAATAAAAATACACTGTTTATTTATTTAATTTGGACTTCGTTTGACCCATTTAGTGTCCAGGGATAAAATAGTCATTTCACCTAATTAATAAAACAATTAAATAAATTATTTTATTAATTATTTATTTTTTTAGGGGTTTATTTGAAATAAATTTCCATATCCTGGGCCAGAACAGAATTCCTTAAACTGATGGGGTCAATCCGTAATTTAGGATAGTTCTGGTTTTATTTATTTTACTTAAATTACTGAACCAGAGGGTTTTTGGGTTAAAACCCTAAACCAGACCGATACAGTGTGAACCAGCCGGTTCAGTTCATCCTCACTGAACCGGAATAACATATCCCTGTTATTCCAATTGGCCCCTTATCCGTGTTTTAGTTATCCCCAATTCCCATTTTAATTTATAATCCGTGTTACCAAATAGAGGGAAAACCAACTTAAAATTTAACCTTAAACGGCGTCGTGCCACTTAAGCCCATTTATGCGATGGGCGGGTTCCGACCCGAAACCAGATCTGACCCGAAGTCCGGCCCGTCTTACTTATCTTCCTCCCCGACTTTCTGACCACTGTTCCGGCACCTTCTCCGGTGCCGGTACCAGAATCTGCAGGGAATTTCTCCTATTTTCTCACGTTTTTCACGTCGATTTTTCGTGATTTTTACACCAATTTAATTCTAAGACATTAAGAAATCATTTGGCAGCATTTTGGACCTCAAACAGATTGTATTCACACACCCAAATCAGATTTTTGACTGGATTATTCCTGGCTCTATCATGGTCATTTCTTGACCATTTTACTTGATTCAAAGTGATTTAGAATTCTGACATGATGCTCCACCTATTCCCATTCTCAAAAGTGCATTTAATCTGACATTTTTCAACTTGCCATGGCAAGGTCCCTTTCATGGCCCAAACATACCAGTTGGGTTTTTTACCTACTATTTTGAGCCTAACCTCATGAAATATTAATCTCATGAGCATGCATGTCCTTAAAACCCAAAAACAGTAACAAGGAAATGAAGATAATGAGAGAAAAGTTTTTACCTTCTTCTTTGACCCTCTCTCTCTCTTCGGTTCTAGGCTTGACTCAAATTCTCTCAAGCCCCCTCTTCTTCTTCTTCCTGATCCTTAGTTCCTTCATACACACACATGCACACACAAGCATACACATACTTGTACACCAAGTCTCTCACATGGACTTTCTCTGTCTCTCTACAATTTTCTGTCTCTCTACTGATTTCTGCACACACACACACACACTATTCTGATTTCATACACCCACACCCCATATGCAGAACACATACATATATGCATATATTAATTCATATATGTATATAATTATTTTCCCCTTTTCCATCATGCATGAAAGGGGATTGGTGAGGGTAGTGGTCCAATGAGGGGCTGCTTGATTCAACAAATCTGTATATATATATATATATATATATATATATATGTAAATATATACATATAATTATATTTTATATTTTTTGTTGGCTGCATGAAATCTCATTGGCCTATTTGGGAGGTGGAGGGACATTTGTATATACATATATACATATCTTATGTAATAAAAGGCGTAACATGTGGGTAGCCCAAGTGGCTAACTTTTTGGATGTAGGTTCTTTCATTGTTTTTGGTCAAGGGTTCAAAACCCCATGGCCTCACCTTTTTGGCCATTTTTCACATTTTGGGCTTATGCCTTGTTTGGCTGGCACAAATTTCTGTTTTAGTTTTTTCTTTCATAATTTCCTTTCTATTGCTCTTTCTACGAAACGGTTTCTTCTGAGGATTTCGTATTTTAGTTAACTTCGACGCAAAAGGCCCCGTGTCAGTTATTACTTCTTTGTGATTTCCATAGTTAGCTAATTCGAATTCTTGTAGGGTTAAAATGACGTCATTTCACCTAATTAATTGGTAATTAGGCTCGGGTATTACACCCTCCTTTCTGACGTGTTTAATTATTTTATTGGTCTATCATAACCGTCGAGAGATTCTCGATTAACTTCCTTGATTATTCTTTATGTCGATTCTAATTAATAATTAGAAAACTAATTATTAATTAATCAAGGTCGGGGTGTTACAAAAAACATAAACTAACTACTCCTATTAGCACTGCAACAAATTTTGCTTCGGTTCCCAACTACAAGATAATCTCTCTATCATTTAGCCGCCTGGCCTTCTAAAATCCTTTCAACGAATTACAGATGTGATTAGTTGCATTGGAGTTTACACACCAAGAATCTGAAGTACCCACTATATAGCTTACTTCAATAAGAAGTGATTCGATTATACCTATGTTCTTTTTCTTGGTTAGATAATCTGGACAGTTTCTCTTCCAATGCCCTATGACCCCGGATTGGAAACACTTTCCTTTGGGTTTAGTGGTTGCCCCTTTCTTCCCTTTTCTAACACCTCCTTTAGGACCTATATTTCCCTTGGAGTTTTTGGGGTTCTATTTCTTCTTCCATTTGCCCTTGTCTTTGGGCTTGGGCTTAAAAGAAGAACCCTTAGCCACATGAGTACTAGGATGACTTTTGATAATACCCTCCGCTGCCTGTAAAGAGCTCAGAAGCTTAGCTAAAGTTAAATTCATTTTTTTCATGTTATAGTTGAGCTTAAACTGATTAAAAAAGTCAAGTAGCGACTTAAGGATAATATCAACCTAGGACTCACCATCAATGTCAGCCTTTAGAACTTCCAACAAATTTAAAAAGTCAATCATTTTTAAAACATGGTCTCTTACTAGAGTTCCTTTTTCCATCTTAGTGTTCATGAGTTCTCTCATGGCAGTCTACCTAGCAGGACGCCCCTGATCCCCAAACATCTCCTTTAAGTTAAGGATCATATCCCTAGCTGTTGGCAAGCTCTGATGCTGATGTTGTAAAACATTTGACATTGAAGCTAAGATATAGATACGTGCCATCTCATAAGGCTTGATCCACCTAGAATAATAGTGAATGTCCTCTTAAGGAGCATCAGCCCCTGGAAGTTCTGGGCAATCGATAGTAATCACATATTTGTACCCCTCTGTAGTAAGGATAATGTCAAAATTCCGTTTCCAGTCCACATAGTTAGGTCCAGTCAACTTATTTTTCTTTCAGGATGATAGCAAGTGGGTTAAATGAAGACATCTGAGAATCATATATATAAGTACATACATTAGCATGAATATAAATAAATAGTAAAATAACTTTTGCTCTCATGAATGCATAGTGGTATCCTCAAGCCACTATTAATGAATGCATTGGAACCTAACCTTATAAACAACACGCTCCATGGGGATGGCAATGTCATTCATATGATTAGAAGGACCATCACATCCTATATGATTTCACTATCTAGACATCTCATGTCATATATTTTCCAATATCCTTTGGTCTTCAAAAGACAATGACAAACTCCGTGGGGAGAATATCATTCCCTTTTGATCAAATGCATACCAATTGATCAAATAAAAGACAACTGTTGCAAGTAGTGTCCCCATGGGGAGATCACCCTCACCTTGTCTCTTTCTATTCTATCCTAACAGCCCCATACTTGTAACAACTAGATAGTCACCCTCCATGGGGAGGCTACTCGATGATGGCTCAGGGCACCTATTTTTGTCTTACTATGGGCCGATGATGGAAGTCATGGGAGCTTTCTTAAAGCATCCCTCTCCCCCTCGTTTTTATAAATTAAGGATCTTTATTATACAACACATGCATAATTATATTAACCTATTCCTGGATCAAAATTAATCATGTGATTTTATAAAAATAAACATGCAAGCATAAAATTAAAATGAACTCTCTTGGCCAACTAAAATTCTTGACAGCAAGCTCTGTACTTCCATTGGTCTTCTTGATGGATCCCATCCTCTAGCTCTTTCTTCAGAAATAAAATAAATACATGAAGAAGCTATACCCACATACGTGAGCTTATATTTAATCTAAAATTAAAAATTAATAGGCTAGGGAAACCAGTGGAGCTTGCCCATTCATAGGAAAAAATTTCAAGTCTATTGCCCTTTACAATTGCCTCAAAACCAATTAAATTAAATACATCACCTAATGACCAGCCAAGAGAGATACAATGTCATCCACCACATGCATGAATCAATTTTTCAGAATTTATTTAGGCTTCACAGACCTCACCGTTGAGTTCAGAATGTCTGACATAATTAAAATTGACTATATTTTATTTTTAATTAGCCCTGGATACCATTAGGGGCAATATAGTCTTTTATAATTTGTGTCTATATTTTTAGAATCTCATCTCATAAAATGAACCCCGTCGTTGGGTCCGGAATGTTCGAAATAGTCAAAGTACATTACTCATTTATTTAATTTGGGCATCGTATTATTTTACTATTATTATATTAATTTAATTTAATTAATTATATAATTATATAATATATATTATTTCAGTTGAAAATATTCAACACCGATAGTGGTGGCTCAGTGGAAATGTGTAGGGGCTTAGAGCTGCATGTCAGGGGTTTGAATCCCCCTGACCGCAGTTCTCCTTTCCTTCTTCCTCTTTTTTTTTTTTATAAGTAGGTTGTAACCAAACAATGGATAATAGGCTAAATTGGGATAAGATATCCCGGGTCTGGACAGGGCCCCAATTCAATTTCCTATGGTTGTAACCAAATAGCCCTAAACTAATTAGAAATTAAAACCCAAGTCCCCAAACGGTGCCGCATCATAGTAACCCTTGTGCAGGCGGTTGGGCGGGTCTGACCCGACCCGAACTGTCCGACCCGACCCATCAGCAACAGTCCTTCATCTCCATGTGTCTTTTCGACAGTGTCTTCGGCGTCTTCTCCGACGCTGGCGACGATTTTTTGGTGGAATTTCAAAATTCTAAAAACATGGAAATGTTTCATTTTTTTTCAAGGATCCTATTTCTCCGACCAAACCCATCCTTGGGTAACCCGATGACCGCCGAACAACATTTTCCAGTGGCTGCTCCCGGCGAGAAGACATTTTTCCGGTGACATTTTTATTTTGACGTTTCTCACTATTTTGACGCCCATTTTTGACGTATTATATATAAAAATGATTCTAAAGACCTCAATAATTCATTTGGATTTGTTTTTAGCTTCAAACAAGGCACTTTTCTACCACCTATCATTTTTGGCCACCTTTCTCTCTTTACATTTTCTCTCTCATTTCTCCACCAAACAAGCTCCCGTTTCTTCCTAAATTCATCATTTTTCCTACTCTTTTAAACCCTATGGTTCTTTGGGCATTTAGTTTTAATTTTTTAAAAATCCAGTAAACACAGTAACAAAATTACAGAGAAGAAAATGGAAGAAAGTTTACCTCTTCCCGCCTCTGATCTCCTTCCTCCCCCTTCTTCTTCTCTTCCTCACTCACAGTAGCTCTCTCTTTCTCTCTCTCAGTATATCTTGGAGCAGCCGAATGGTTATGGTTGTGTATATGTATGTGTGTGTGTATATATATATATATATATATTCAAGCTAGCTTCCTTTTTTCACTCACCTGCTTGTACTACCCTCTAAACATGCACACCATTTCTCATTTTTATATTTCTTGGCCATGTTGCTTACAGCAGCCCTCTCTCTCTCTATATATATATATATATTATATTTTATGATTATTATATTCCTTATTTTATTTTTTTATTTTTCTAAATTGCTCACTTTATGTTTATTATATTCCTTGTACTGCCCTCTAGACATGCACACCATTTCTCATTTTTATATTTCTTGGCCATGTTGATCACAGCAGCCTTCTATATATATATATATATATAATATTTTATGATTATTATATTCCTTATTTTATTTTTTTATTTTTCTAAATTGCTCACTTTATGTTTACATATATATATATATATATATATCATACGTAATATATATCACAAAATGGTTGATAGTCTAATTGATATTTTTTTGGGACTTAAATGCTTCACTAGCTTTGGTCAAGGGTTCAAAACCCATCCATTGCATTTTTGGCATTTTTGCTATGTTTTTGCCTTAAGGCTTTGTTTGGCAAATGGAAATACATATTTTAGCTTTTTACTTTTTATCTTTCTTTTTATTTCTCTTTTTGTGAAGCGGTTCCTTTTAGTAGTTTCCTACCCGGGTTGACCTCGATATTATAAGTTTCGCGTCATATCTTATTTTCTTATGGTCTTCGTGGCTTACTAATTCAAATTTTGTAGTATTAAAATTTAACTAAGATGATTAAATTAACACATTAAATTCCGAAAAAGACATCATACATTAACTAATCGGTAAACTAGGTTCGAGGTATTTCAAATAATGTATTTTGACTATCTTGAACATTCTGGACCTAACAGTGGGGTCCATTTTGTGAACCGAGGTCTCAAAAAATTAAGCCATATAAAATATGAAATTACCGTTTTGCCCTTGGAGATGCCCAAAGCCAAATGAGTGGCCATGAAAGCCTAGATTTATTTTGATAGACATCCCAAACTCAACGGTGGAGTCTGTTTATCCAAATATAATGTTTTGAAAATCGATGTGTAAATTGACAACTCAAAAACATGTTAAATGATACTTGGGGGAGTTGAATAATTAAAGTAGAATCCATGAGTGTCACATCCCGAACCCCACCCTACGCGGATGTCGAGGACGTGACTGCCAGTCGGTCGCGATGCGACCAACCAAAGGCAAATTCTGAACTTTCCGACGAATTGCACTCCAACTGTAGGGTCAGATGCAGCAGAATTTAAAACTTTTTCTTTGTGTCACGGGAATGCAACTCACTTATCCATCTTAAGAATATGTATCACAGAGCAAGACTAAATCCAGTCAGTCAACAATTCTAATCTCAGAGCATATAACAACAGAGCAGATCTAATATCTCTAGAGTACCATTAGTTCCATGAGCCATGTCTATCTAGTATATATCAGTCAAGTCAGTCATAACATACCACTCACCTGGAATAACCAGGTTCAATCCATAATAACCAGTCTCTACAATTCAGTGCCGTCAGATCCTTACTTGCGATGCCACTTGGCCTATTCACGTCATGTCATAGTACCTTCTAATCCAATGGAGGTAATTCCTGAAAAATGTCAGAATAATGGGGTGAGCTTAAATAAGCCCAGTGAGTAACACAGATTCCCTATCATGGGTTTCAAAACCAGTTTTGTGCTTCCAAGGCACATGGATAATTTAGTCATTTCAAAAATAACTATTTTTTTATAAATCCATTTCATAAGCGGTCTAGTACAATAAAACAGAATCGAACAAACAATACAAACGGATCGGAACATGACATAACCAATCGGTCAAAACAATAACTATTGCTAATATATCGGTCAAGACACAAACTTTTCATTAACAGAACGAATCACAATCGGGACTGAGTGGGAACAATAAGTCAGTCAAGACAGGGGCATATTATCAATGGCTAGAACATAGCGGAGTTGAACAAGATCAATCAAGACAAGGCATACCAATAACAGAACGGAAACATAACGGAACTAGACCATCTATCAATCAAGCCAGACATATCATCAACGGACAGAATATAACGGAATCAAACGGAACAATACATCAGTTAAACAAAGGCATATAACGAACGGATAAAATTATAACGGAACTAAACGGAAACAATACACTAATCAAGACACAGGCAAATCATGAACAGGACACAACATAACGGAACTGGGTAGAAACAATATAACAATCAAGTCAGGGACACATCACTGTCGGAACTAATCATAACTGGACTGAACAATGTTTCAATCAAGACAGACGTATCATCAACGGACAGTACACAACGGAACTGAACCATATATCAATCAAGGCAGACAGATCATCAACAGACGAAACATAACAGAATCGAACGAAACAATACATCAGTCAAAACAAAGACATATCATTAACGGATAGATCATGACGGAACTGGACCATATATCAATCAAGACAGACAGATCATCAACAGACGGAACATGTCAGAACCGGACGGAACATAACAACCGAGGCAGACATATCATTAACGGACAGCACATAACAGAACTGAACGGAATTCCTAATTCGAAGGACACAAGCACATCACGTGGAATGTGGTACAAAGGGTGTACAATAAGTACATACATTTGAACAATATAGCATTCAGACAGTATACTATACAAAGCGGTACGATACAACAAAAATGTTATTCTTTGCCTATATCACATGGTTTATTTAATCGTTTCAGAAATAATGGTTCAATATATCCATTTTATCTCAACAGTTCAAAACGGGCAAAACAGTACGGAATGCTAGCACAGGGATCAGGAATATAGTCAATTATTTAAAAAGACTAAAACCATGTCATAAGTGATATAGTACGGAAAGGCATGCATTTAAATAATTACACTTAAATAATTGCATTCAAAACAGATCAGTAAATCAAGGGACAGTATCAAAACAGTGTCAGAAGTTACTCACAACTTTACGCTTATTTCCTTGCATAAATAATCCGATAACCTCCAGGTACGTCAGGCATCTCCATGTATATCCTGAATAATAATCATCAATCACAGACAGATCAGAACTCATCCATTCAGGTCTCATTCGTCATCTTAGGTACCTATCGGATTACCTAAGATAGCCTAGTAGCCTATCGCCCTTCCATTGGGTCTCACCCGAGGCTATTTCATTCTTTAATTAGGCTTAGCAGTTATTAGGATTATATCCTAAGTCATTTAGACTTCAATTGTTATCAGTCAGGCACTCATTCAACCTTAGGGGCAAAATGGTAATTTTACCATTCCTGTCCCGAACCCTGTCGTGGTCTTTGGAATAGTCTTTATATCTTAAATACAAAGTTCTACGTCCTTTGGACTCCAATCGGTATCAGTTAGGTTCTCATTTTAACCATAGGGGCAAAATGGTAATTTTGCCATTCTTATCCCGGACCCTGTTATGGTCCTCAGAATATCCCATATATCGTATATATGAAGCTTTAAGTCTTTTAGACTTTAATCGGTATCAGTTGGGTACTTATTTAGTCTTAGGGGCAAAATGGTAATTTTGTCATTTTTGCCCCGGACCCCATCATGGTCCTCAGAACGTCCCATATATCTCATGTATAAATTTGTAAGTCCCTTGGACTTCATTTGGTATCTGCTTTAGATCGTCGGGACACATCGGTCATTTCTCGTTTTACGCGTTGACTGTCTCGGAGTCTTATTTAGCCCTTCAGTGTTCATAATTATCCCTATGATTATTTATCAGATCAGTTTGACCTTTATTCGACCTCTACTTTGCACTTACAGTGCTCAGGGGTATTTTGGTCATTTTACGTTTTGTGTAATTCTGACCCCGATTCGTCATCTAATCAAGTATACAGTCTCACCAGTGTCTGGGCTCCTACCGGTATCAGTTTCTTCCCAATCGGACTTTGTTTAGGTCTCGTACGGCATCAGGGGTAATTTGGTAATTTCATGTGTCGCATTTTTCGGCACGTCAATTCATAAAATGGACCTCACCATTGGGTCCAGAGCGTCCAACATAGTGAAATTGGGCTGTCTGTTATGTTTAATCGGCCCTGGGTATCATTAAGGGCAATTCGGTCATTTACACCTACGTGTCTGTATTTTTCGGGACCTCGGTTCATTAAACGGACCTCACCGTTGAGTTCAGAATGCCCGAGATAGTCAAAATAGGCTATCTGATACTTTTATTTGGGTCTGGGTGCCATCAGGGGCAGTTCGGTCATTTATCACTTACGGGTCTGTATTTTTCGGGACTGTATTTCCAAAATTGGACTGTACCATTGAGTCCAGAATGCTTGAAATAGTGAAAATACACTATTTATTTAATTTATTTGGACTCCGTTTGACATATTTAATGTCCAGGGGTAAAATTGTAATTTTACCTATTTAATAAAATAATTAAATAATTATTTTATTATTTAATTAATTACCAGGGGCTTAAATGTATAATTTATCCAAAATCTGGGCCACTGTGTAATTCTTTAAAACAGTGGGGACAAATCCGAAATTTTAGAAAGTATTTGGGGTTCAAAATATAATTTCATAATTTAGGGGTTCAAACCCAAGGGTTCAAGGGTTCACCAAGTGAACTGGTCCAAATCACTGTGAACCAAACGGTTCACTGATCCTCACAGAATCAAAATGGCATAATCCAATTAACCCCAATTGCCTTTAATCCTCGGATAGCTTATCCCTAAAACTTGATTTTAATTTATTAGTCCCGCATCCAAACAAGCAGAATTTGATTTTAAACAAATCAGTTTAGCCCCAGAACGGTGTCGTTCCATTAAAACAGTGGCACGCTCATGCGTTGCCACGTGTATGAGTCGACTCGGCCTGACTCGAATGAGTTGGCGAGTCAACTCTATCTTCTCCAACGCGCAAGGCACCGTTGCCCTAAGTGCAGGTTCGGTTTTTCTCCATTTTCGTGCCATTTCAAGCACGGATTTTGGCTTGTTTTGGTTTCAAACATCTTCTGGATGTCATGCCAACTCTTTGGCATCGATTTCACGGTTCGAATCAATCCCAATAGCTTGATATATGGAGGAATAGCCGAAAAGATAATTTGGCTATTAAACCCTCGTTTCTCCACCATTTTCCATGGTTTTTGTTTCTTTGTGACCGTATCTCCATGGGGGTCAATATCCCATTCCAAAAACATGATTTAGAAGTCTGATTTGGGAGTTGGGTTTCATGGCCGAAACCTGCAACTCCATGTTCGAGGGCCTTCCCGTGTGAGTTTGGGTCGAGTACCTAGGTATTTAGGATCCTCTTGAGGTCTAGAACAGGTCTAGGCAAGCCAAAATGGGTCTGGCTAGAGTCGAATCAGACCTGCTATATGGGAGGTCATCATCTATGGTGGATGGGTCACGGCTTTGGGTTTTTCATGACTCTTCGACCCTCTCAGTTGGTTCATGACAGTTCCAGGCCTCATAGTAGTGCATATATACAATTTATATGGCTTAAAAATATCAGGAACAGATCCAAAATTTAAACAGGAAATTTTTAGAGCAGTTTTAATGTTTTACCTCTTGGACGATCACCGATCCTCCATAGCCCAGTCCAAACCCCTCGGTTATGCCTTTGGCACCTCAGAGCCTCACAATCAGTCGTGCCTTGTGCTCCATCATGCAACAACAAGTCAAGCTCAAGCTTGTACATCCATGGACATACACACATTTTCTTGTGCACCACTTTGGCAACCTTCTCTCGAGCACACACACACACGAGCAAATTTTGTTCCTCCATTCTGAGACACACAGGGCGCCCATATGTATCAAATACACATGTAGACATATGCATTTTTGTGTGCATGTTGATTTGATGTGCATGCTTCTCCATTGGTGGAGAGAATGGCCCAATCAGATTGTATATATATATATATATATATATATATAACATATATTATATATCATATATGGTTGCATGAAATCCCATTGGCCCAATTTGAGGTGGAGCCTTGGGCAATTCAAAGATATATATATTTTGGTTATATATATGTGCACAAAGTAATGACAGCCCAGTTGGTAAACTTTTTGAGAAAAATTCCTTCCTTCTCAAAGGTCAAGGGTTCAATTCCCTTGGCCTCCCATTTGGCCCTTTTTTCATATTTTTGGTTAAGGCCTTGTTTGGCTACGCATTAATTCGGTTTCAGTGTTTGCCTCATAACTTTCATTCCGTAACTCCTTTTTCGATGCGGTTTGTTCCGAGAGTTTCATATTTCAGTTATCTACAGTGTCAGAGGTTCCATGTCATTTATTAGTCATTCGGGATTTCTGTGGTTAATTAATTCGAATTTCGTCAGTGTTAAATTGACATTATTTCACCTAATTAATTGATAATTAGGTTCGGGTATTGTACCCTATTCTCGAATATGTTTTAATTGTTTTATCGGTCTATCTTGACCGTCGGGAGATTAGGGTTAATTCCCTTGATTATTCTCTGAGCCGGTATTAATTAATAATTAATATTTAATTATTAATTATACAGGATCGGGGTGTTACAACGAGCATTAGAATCAACCTAGACAATTAAGGGCAATGAATTATTAAATGGATTAGAATTGCCCATAATAATTAATTTTCTGGTTTATAGGAACCTCTAAAGCAAACTTGAGATTTGTGGAACTGCTTGGAATTGTTTTGAGGTAAGTAACTCCTATGCTTTAATATGGGTTATTCCTAGCCAGGTTATATTTATTTTCAAATGTTGCCAAAATTTGTACTCTATTTCCTACCTAATGAACTTTATTTCTCCAATTTGATGCCAATCGACTTGTGACAATTTTTTTATGCCAGTACTCCGGATTCGATTTTCTTGCCTATATTATTTTGAGAAATTGATTGCTAATACTTGAGAATAATTGTACCTTCATGTATACCATTCCATGATCTTGTGATATATCTCATTGATGGAGAGTTCGTTTGATCCACACACTTTATGTCTTATTTATTGAGATTTTGGTTGTTTCATATGATTATACATCTCGTGTGGAGTTTTAATGATCATGAAGTTTTGTAAGTGCTTGGAGTTGTGCTTAGTCACAATGTCCGTCTATTCACAGACTACGTTGTAGACCCGTGTGATCATTTGTGTCCTTTAAGGACTTATGGTGAAAGAGCTCTCACGCTATTCAGTAAGCCCAAGAGAGAGAGGCAAACTTGAATGTGCGTTCTAGGGGTATGCCAGGCCCTGTTTTGTTTACGCATCTGTTTTGTTAGAACTCGATAATGACATTTTTGCATTCGTTGGATGATCATATTTTATGCCCAGTGAATGATCATATTATTTGCAAGCATGATACACTTTTGATTGGCTAACATATTGTTTGTGGTAGCGAACCATCATGTTAGGCTAGATCCCATTTTAGATGATTTTTTCATCACTTTCTTGTATCATATTGTAGGATAAGCCTTTTGGACCCTCGGGTCATTATTGCTTTATCTTGGTGACTGGCTATATGATATCTTTTTCTTCTATGTTCTTGTGGACTACCCCTGACCCATGGAAAAGCTAGGAATTTACTTACTGAGCTTTGTTGGCTCACTCCAGCTTTATTTCCTTTTTAAGACAACAGGACATAGGGGGACCCTCGGGTGTACTGGCCAACTAGACGCCTACGGGTTACTGGTAGCCTTTTTGCGAGTTTTGTGATAGATTAAACACCGTAAAGTCTTAACTTCTCCCATGTCTCCCCAATCCTGGTTTGTTCTATGTTTTGAGGAACTGTACTTTAAAACACTTATATTTTTGGTATGTATAATGACAACCTGATGATGATACTATATTTTCTAATGACTATAACATGCACTTATTAAATATTATTCAGTGTTTAAGATCCTTTTGGCAGGAAACGGCCCACGGGCAGCAAACCCGGTCACGGAACCTTAATCCGTATAGGGTAGGTTTTGGATTGTGACAACAGGTGAGTAATCCAATATCTTAACTCAATGAATTTTACATCCTCCTTCCAAATGCCTACTTTGTGAATTTCTATATCTGTTCAAAATACCCAATATATTTTTGTGAGTAATCTTGTACTCTGAATCGGTGAATTTCTATCTCTGCTCAAAATGCCTATTTTGCACTTTATGAAATATCTGAGAGCTATGATCTTTATGATTATATCTTAAAATGACATTCATATACACTGATTTGAAAGATTTTTGTATGCTTTGAATCCTGACTAAATTCTTTAGCAAAAATGTCCATAAACTATAGCACCCCTTTCAATGAGAAAAATGATTTGTGTGAACCAATTTTGACTATGTAACCTGAATCATACTTGTTTTAATCTGATCATGTGTCTGTATAAGACCTACACATGTGCCGTTTTGACTCTTATAATGAGACCTACCCACATGGCATTCTGACTCAATGTGTAATTTGATTTTGTGTCTGTTTGAGGCCTACCCATGTGGCGCTCCAACTCTTGTGATGAGACTTCCCCACATGGAACTCTAACTCGATTCTCGTGTCTATCTAAGGCCTACCCATGTGGTGCTTTGACTCTGGTGATAAGACTTACCCACATGGCACTCTGACTCAATTTTTGTGTTTACACGAGATTTACCTATAACATCCTGATCCGATTATCGGGAATTAAGTCACTAATTTAAATATTAGAAACTTTAAGGAATAAAATGACAATTGTGAAGATTAGACCAAGAAAAATAAAAGCTATAAAATAAAAAAGCAAAAAGAGGGAAATAGAATAATGCCAAACAAGGCTTAAGAGAAAAAGGACCAAAAGTGTTGGCCAAATGATTTGATCCCAAGACTAAAAAGTAGGAAAGATTTATTTCTAAAAAATAAGCAACTTGGCTGAAGCACATTTGTAATATGTATTCCACCAAATATACATATATGCTCAAATAAGTCCTAATTTCTACACACTCAAAATTGAGATGACAGCATGCTATTGGACCCCTACATCTCTGATATTCATATAAATCTAAAGCTATATAGCTATATATATATATGCATAACATATGTTTTGTATATATATGACCGTGTGAGAATATATATGTATGTCTGTATATATAGAACAAATGTATGACATGTGTTGTGAGTTGTGTGATATAACCGACCTAAGGTGTATAGTGTGTGTATTGTGTACATGTGCGTGAGGTAGAGAGAAATAGAGAAAGTAAAGGAAGAAGAAGGAGGATGTCACGACCCCGAATTTGACCTCTATAGATTAAGGATAGCGACCGCCACCCTTCGACCTGTGGGCCATCGGGTGAGGCTCAAGTAAGTAAATGGCAGCACTAGACGGTTGTGCGATAAGGCCAGGATTGGCAAATTATGGAAGCGTGAAAAACTTTTTCTTTTCGCACGCCCGATCGGTACCGTCGCTTCTTCTTCTTCTTCGGAGCGATAAACAAGTATTATAAATTTAGAGCATACTAAAAATTTAAAGTTATACTTATTACATATCCATTACCTCTCGGGCTTAAGTACATATTTGTCTAAAATTACTACAACAAAATTTGACCAACTATACTTAATACTTCCAAAAATCCCCTGATCAAAATGGACCTGCCAATCACCAATCCTCAAATTGGGCAAGGCTCCCATCCGTCATCATCACCTAAAAAATGTTAGAGTAATGAGATGAGCTTCAACAAGCCCAGTGAGTAGTTCCAGTACCTTGTCATGGGTTTTCAGCTGGTAGTGGGTTAGTTATAAGAAAAAGTTCATATAAACATACACTACCAATTGTACATATGCTTTAGGTACAAAATACAGAATTCTTTAAAACAGATAGCGTGAAGCATACAAGGCGTTCAAGCTAGGCACGTATTTCAATAATCGCAAAATACAGAAATCTTCAAGTCACACGTTATGATGCATGTCAAAGCATTTAATATGCAGCAAAATATTTAAACATGTGCAGGATGGCCATTTGGAAGCCAAAGAAATAATTGAAATCCTTTCCATGAAAATAGGAGGATGCAAATTTCTTCTTCTTTAAAACTTCAAAACAAAGGGTAATATAAAAATCCATTTCAGGTAAATGGGGGTTTAAAAACCTGTTACCATTTCTGAAAACATTTCATCTGTTCACTTTGATTAAGGGAAATTCATTTCGAACCAAATTCCAGTCTTACTTCTAAGAGATCTCATGCTTGGGGGATCAGATCTTGCTACCTGGCATTCTTCTAGATTGAGAACTCGAAGGAAGCTCAATAATTTGTGATGCTTATGCATCATTATCTTGCAAAAACATAGCTTTTTCAATAAATGTTTTTTATGAGCATTTAAAAAACATGACTTCTTCAAGAAATGCTTTTTATGAGCGTTTAAAAACATGGCTTCTTCAAGAAATGCTTTTTATGAATATTTAAAAACATGGCTTCTTCAAGAAATGCTTTTTATGAGCATTTAAAAACATGGCTTCTTCAAGAAATGCTTTTTTATGAGCATTTAAAACATGGCTTCAATAAAAGAATGAATTTTCGTAAGTATTTAAAACATAGATGTAACACCCCGATCCCGTGAAATTAATAATTAAATATTAATTATTAATTAATACCGGCTTAGAGGATAATCAAGGGGATTAACCCTAATCTCCCGGTGGTCACACTAGACCAATAGAATGACAAAACATGTTCGGGAATAGGGTATAATACCCGAACCTAATTATCCATTAATTAGGTGAAATAATGTCAATATAACACTGACGGAATTCGAATTAGTTAATCCCGAAAATCTCGAATGATTAATAAATGACACGGAACCTCTGACACTGTAGATAACAGAAATAGAAACTGACCGGAAGAAACCGCACCGAAAAAGGAGTTACGGAATGAAAGTTATGAGGCAAACATCAGAAACTGAATTAATGCGCAGCCAAACAGGGCCTTAGCCCAAATTGTGGAAAAATGACCACATTGGTGGTCAAGGGGAATTGAACCCTTGACCTATGGTGAGAATGAATTCCATCCAAAAAACTTACCAGTTAGGCTACCCACTACTTTGTGCATATATATGCAACTCATTTGTATATGTCTTTGTATTGCCTTAACTTGCCACCCAAATCAACCAATGGCAACCCATGCAAACCCCACATGATTGCTCTCCATCAGCCCACCTCAGCCCTAAGATTCCACTGCTCTCTGATGTATATACATCTATATACACATAAGAGAGGTATATATATAGAATATGTAATAATATATGTATATATATGTTACATGTTGCTTAGGGGCTAGCCAGAAAACTGCCTGAATGTGTGTGAAGTGTACGGACAGATCTGCACCAAAAGAGAGAGTGGGTTAGGAAGAGGTGAGGCCTTGCATGTGCATGCAAAGTGTGTGTCCATGGTGTGTACATTCATGGGAGATGCACCAAGGAGGAAGGAAGGCTGAGGAACTGAGATGCACGACTGCACAAGAGCAGCATGCATAAAGCCATGAGGAGACCTGAATCGAGCCAAGAGGGGAACAGCCACTGTTTGAAAGGTGAAACACCTCAAATTGTTAATTTTTCTGTTTTGATTGTTGGTACTGTATCTGATAGTTTTGGCCTATATAAACTATGTATATAAGCTCCTGTGAGTCTTAGAACTGTTCTAGAACAACTGAGAAGGGTCGGAATAGCCTAGAACCCCAACCCGTGAGTGAAACCGCCATGGATAGAGCTTCCCTGTAGCAGGTCTGATTCGACCTCCCTAAAACCGAGTTCTGATGGTCTAAAACTAATTTAGACACTGAGAAGGTCCCAATTCCACCAAACCGCGACCCTAAAACCCCATGCAACACCCTCAAAAAATTAGTTGCAGGTTCGGGTGTGAAATACCATCTTGGGTTTGAATGCTTTAAACCGATTTCGTTGAATGGGGGATGAAACTGCATGTCATAGGGATCATGTAGCAACAAACCGTGTTGAAAACGGTTGAGAAATAAGGATTTGCAACCGAGTTGCAGGTCCGGTTATTCCCCACCTAGATCAAGCACTTTGGCTTGATTCGAAGCTTAAAAAGAATGCCAAATTGTTGGATTCAATTCTGGTAATCGATTGGGATCAAAACAGGTTGAAAAACGTGCTTGAAATAGCACGAAATTGGAGAAAAAAACGGGACTGCAACTAGGGCAACAATACCCTGCATGATGAAGAAGACGACCGAGTTGACTCGCTGCCTTGAGCCGAGTCAACCGGGCCAACTTGGACACGTGTTGAGCAAAGAGGGATGCCACCGAATTAATTGGAACGGCACCGTTTGGCTAACTGATGTGTTTTAAAAAAATTAAATTCGGACCGTTTGGCAACACGGTTGATAAATTCGAAAATTGGGAATTTGGTTTGGGCATAACCTGAATACGGATAAGAGAGAAATTGGGGTTAACAGGGATATGCTATCCCGGTTTTCTGAAGGAACTGAACCGGTTGGTTCTTGATGGTTTTGGACCGGTTCAACTGATGAACCCTTGGGTTTGAACCCCTAAATTATGAAATTATGTTTTAACCCCAAATGATTTCTGAAAATTACGGATTTGTCCCCAACTGTTTTAAAGAATTACACAGTGGCCCAGACTTTTGAAAATTTATACATTTAAGCCCTGAATAAATTAATTAAATAATAAAATAATTATTTAATTATTTTATTAAATAGGTAAAATTACAATTTTACCCCTGGACATTAAATATGTCAAACGAAGTCCAAATTAAGTAAATAAATAGTGTATTTTCACTATTTCAAATATTCTGGACTCAATGGTACAGTCCGATTTTGGAAATACAGTCCCGAAAAATACAGACACGTAGGTGTAAATTACTGTATTGCCCCTGATAGTACCCAGACCCAAATAAAAATATCAGATAGCCTATTTTGACTATCTCGGGCATTCTGAACTCAACGGTGAGGTCCGTTTAATGAACCGAGGTCCCGAAAAATACAGACACGTAGGTATAAATGACCGAATTGCCCTTAATGATACTCAGGGCCGATTAAACATAACAGACAGTCCAATTTCACTATGTTGGACGCTCTGGACCCAATGGCAAGGTCCATTTTATGAACTGACGTGCCGAAAAATACGACACATGAAATTACCAAATTACCCCTGATACCGTACGAGACCTAAACAAAGTCCGATTGGGACGAAACTAATACCGGTAGGAGCCCAGACACTGGTGAGACTGTATACTTGATTAGATGACGAATCGGGGTCAGAATTACACACAACGTAAAATGACCAAAATACCCCTGAGCACTGTAAGTGCAAGATAAAGGTCAAACTGATCTGATAAATTATCATAGGGATAATTATGAACACTGAAGGGCTAAATAAGACTCCGAGACAGTCAACGCGTAAAACGAGAAATGACCGATGTGTCCCGACGATCTAAAGCAGATACCAAATGAAGTCCAAGGGACTTACAAATTTATACATGAGATATATAAGACGTTCTGAGGACCATGATAGGGTCCGGGGCAAAAATGATAAAATTACTATTTTGCCCCTAAGACTAAATAAGTACCCAACTGATACCGATTAAAGTCTAAAAGACTTAAAACTTCATATATACGATATATGGGATAATCTGAGGACCAGAACAGGGTCCGGGATAAGAATGGCAAAATTACCATTTTGCCCCTATGGTTAAAATGAGAACCTAACTGATACCGATTGGAGTCCAAAGGACGTAGAACTTTGTACTTAAGATATAAAGACTATTCCGAAGACCACGACAGGGTCCGGGACAAGAATGGTAAAATTACCATTTTGCCCCTAAGGTTGAATGAGTGCCTGGCTGATAACAATTGAAGTCTAAATGACTTAGGATATAATCCTAATAACTGCTAAGCCTAATTAACGAATGAAATAGCCTCGGGTGAGACCCAATGGAAGGGCGATAGGCTGCTAGGCTATCTTAGGTAATCCGATAGATACCTAAGATGACGAATGAGACCTGAATGGATGAGTTCTGATCTGTCTGTGATTGATGATTATTATTCAGGATATACATGGAGATGCTTGACGTACCTGGAGGATATCGGATTATTTATACAAGGAGATAAACCTAAAAGTTTGTGAGTAACTTCTGACACTGTTTTGATACTGTCCCTTGATTTACTGATCTGTTTTGAATGCAATTATTTAAGTGCAATTATTTAAATGCATGCCTTTCCGTACTATATCACTTATGACATGGTTTTAGTCTTTTTAAATAATTGACTATATTCCTGATCCCTGTGCTAGCATTCCGTACTGTTTTGCCCGTTTTGAACTGTTGAGATAAAATGGATATATTGAACCATTATTTCTGAAACGATTAAATAAACCATGTGATATAGGCAAAGAACAACATTTTGTTGTATCGTACAGCTTTGTATGGTATACTATCTGAATGCTATATTGTTTAAATGTATGTACTTAATGTACGCCCTTTGTATCACATTCCACGTGATGTGTTTGTGTCCTTCGAATTAGGAATTCCGTTCAGTTCGGTTATGTGCTGTCCGTTAATGATATGTCTGCCTCGATTGATACGTTCCGTCCGGTTCTGACATGTTCCGTCCGATAATGATGTTAAGTCCGCCTTGATTGATATATGGTCCAGTTCCGTTATGATCCGTCCATTAATGATGTTAAGTCCGCTTTGATTGATATATGGTCCAGTTCCGTTATGATCCGTCCGTTGATGATATGTCTTTGCTTTGACTAATGTTTTGTTCTGTTCGATTCTGTTATGTTCCGTTCATTGATAATGTGTCTGCCTTGATTGATATATGGTCCAGTTCCGTTGTGTATTGTCCGTTGATGATACGTCTGTCTTGATTGAAATATTGTTCAGTCCAGTTATGATTAGTTCCGACAGTGATGTGTCCCTGACTTGATTGTTATATTGTTTCTACCCGGTTCCGTTATGATGTGTCCTGCTCATGATTTGCCTGTGTCCTGATTAGTGTATCGTTTCCGTTTAGTTCCGTTATAATTTTATCCGTTCGCGATATGCCTTTGCTTGACTGATGTATTGTTACCGTCCGATTCCGTTATATTCCGTCCGTTAATGTTATGTCTGCCTCGATTGATATGTTCCATCCGGTTTCGACATGTTCCGTCCGTTGATGATCTGTCTGTCTTGATTGATAAATGGTCCAGTTCCGTTATGATTCGTTCCGTTAATGAAGAGTCTGTGTCTTGACCGATATATTAGCAATAGTTATTGTTCTGACCGATTGGTTATGTCATGTTCCGATCCGTTTGTATTGTCTGTTCGATTCTGTTTTATTGTACTAGACTGCTTATGAAATGGATTTATAAAAATAGTTATTTTTGAAATGACTAAATTATCCATGTGCCTTGGAAGCACAAAACTGGTTTTGAAACCCATGATAGGGAATCTGTGTTACTCACTGGGCTTATTTAAGCTCACCCCATTATTCTGACATTTTTCAGGAATTACCTCCATTGGATTAGAAGGTACTATGACATGACGTGAATAGGCCAAGTGGCATCTCAAGTAAGGATCTGACGGCACTGAATTGTAGAGACTGGTTTATTGTGGATTGAACCTGATTATTCCGGTGAGTGGTATGTTATGACTGACTTGACTGATATATACTAGATAGACATGGCTCATGGAATTAATGGTACTCTAGAGATATTAGATCTGCTCTGTTGTTATATGATTGATTTTAGATATGCTCTGAGATTAGAATTATTGACTGACTGGATCTAGTCTTGCTCTGTGATACATGTTCTTATGATGGATAAGTGAGTTGCATTCCCGTGACACAAAGAAAAAGTTTTAAATTTCGCTGCATCTGACCCTACAGTTGGAGTGCAATTCGTCGGAAAGTTCAGAATTTGCCTTTGGTTGGTCGCGTCGCGACCGACTGGCAGTCACGTCCTCGACATCCGCGTAGGGTGGGGTTCGGGATGTGACAAGAGTGGTATCAGAGCAAATGTTGAAAGATAATTAAGATTTATCAGAACTGAAGTTGGTAAAGTTTTGAAATCAACTAGTATCACAGAGCAATATCAGAGCATTAGGTTATGGATTAAGAACCACAGAGTACCTGAGCCATAGATCTTAAGTTCCACTTTGGGAGATCTGATGTGGAGTTATGAAAGTCTTCATAACAGACAAAAGGCCTGTAATTCTGAGGCATCTGAGGACTGGGGATTTTCTGGGTCTGATATGAACTGGTGTAATTTAAGGTTGTAGACTCATGATACTTAGAGACATGTTCATACGAATAATTATGGACATAGCAATCGAAAGGAAATGACAGTAGGTCTGTTGACTCCGACATTGACACTTGTAATTATGGATAGCAAGTGAATCACTTGTGGGATCACATGTGATTAAATGATCCCAGTGGATGATTTCCACTTATTTGAGGATGACTACCCGATTGATCTGATATGAGATAAGTCTGATAATTGAATCTTGAGGAGATTATACAATTGTGACAGTAAAGTCTGACCGAATGGGAATATCTGTATTTGATATGGAGTCTGTATGGAACTGATACAAAATACCTTCTTGATAGGAAAATAGTATCCCGAATGATACGGCGGTGCGAGAGACAAATAAAAAGGGGAAATTATGATGACAGAATCTCCTAGATATGACCAACCAAGTTTTGAGGACAAAATTTTTCTGAAGAGGGGTAGGATGTAACACCCCGATCCCGTGAAATTAATAATTAAATATTAATTATTAATTAATACCGGCTTAGAGGATAATCAAGGGGATTAACCCTAATCTCCCAGTGGTCACACTAGACCAATAGAATGACAAAACATGTTCGGGAATAGGGTATAATACCCGAACCTAATTATCCATTAATTAGGTGAAATAATGTCAATATAACACTGACGGAATTCGAATTAGTTAATCCCGAAAATCTCGAATGATTAATAAATGACACGGAACCTCTGACACTGTAGATAACAGAAATAGAAACTGACCGGAAGAAACCGCACCGAAAAAGGAGTTACGGAATGAAAGTTATGAGGCAAACATCAGAAACTGAATTAATGCGCAGCCAAACAGGGCCTTAGCCCAAATTGTGGAAAAATGACCACATTGGTGGTCAAGGGGAATTGAACCCTTGACCTATGGTGAGAATGAATTCCATCCAAAAAACTTACCAGTTAGGCTACCCACTACTTTGTGCATATATATGCAACTCATTTGTATATGTCTTTGTATTGCCCTAACTTGCCACCCAAATCAACCAATGGCAACCCATGCAAACCCCACATGATTGCTCTCCATCAGCCCACCTCAGCCCTAAGATTCCACTGCTCTCTGATGTATATACATCTATATACACATAAGAGAGGTATATATATAGAATATGTAATAATATATGTATATATATGTTACATGTTGCTTAGGGGCTAGCCAGAAAACTGCCTGAATGTGTGTGAAGTGTACGGACAGATCTGCACCAAAAGAGAGAGTGGGTTAGGAAGAGGTGAGGCCTTGCATGTGCATGCAAAGTGTGTGTCCATGGTGTGTACATTCATGGGAGATGCACCAAGGAGGAAGGAAGGCTGAGGAACTGAGATGCACGACTGCACAAGAGCAGCATGCATAAAGCCATGAGGAGACCTGAATCGAGCCAAGAGGGGAACAGCCACTGTTTGAAAGGTGAAACACCTCAAATTGTTAATTTTTCTGTTTTGATTGTTGGTACTGTATCTGATAGTTTTGGCCTATATAAACTATGTATATAAGCTCCTGTGAGTCTTAGAACTGTTCTAGAACAACTGAGAAGGGTCGGAATAGCCTAGAACCCCAACCCGTGAGTGAAACCGCCATGGATAGAGCTTCCCTGTAGCAGGTCTGATTCGACCTCCCTAAAACCGAGTTCTGATGGTCTAAAACTAATTTAGACACTGAGAAGGTCCCAATTCCACCAAACCGCGACCCTAAAACCCCATGCAACACCCTCAAAAAATTAGTTGCAGGTTCGGGTGTGAAATACCATCTTGGGTTTGAATGCTTTAAACCGATTTCGTTGAATGGGGGATGAAACTACATGTCATAGGGATCATGTAGCAACAAACCGTGTTGAAAACGGTTGAGAAATAAGGATTTGCAACCGAGTTGCAGGTCCGGTTATTCCCCACCTAGATCAAGCACTTTGGCTTGATTCGAAGCTTAAAAAGAATGCCAAATTGTTGGATTCAATTTTGGTAATCGATTGGGATCAAAACAGGTTGAAAAACGTGCTTGAAATAGCACGAAATTGGAGAAAAAAACGGGACTGCAACTAGGGCAACAATACCCTGCATGATGAAGAAGACGACCGAGTTGACTCGCTGCCTTGAGCCGAGTCAACCGGGCCAACTCGGACACGTGTTAAGCAAAGAGGGATGCCACCGAATTAATTGGAACGGCACCGTTTGGCTAACTGATGTGTTTTAAAAAAATTAAATTCGGACCGTTTGGCAACACGGTTGATAAATTCGAAAATTTGGGAATTTGGTTTGGGCATAACCTGAATACGGATAAGAGAGAAATTGGGGTTAACAGGGATATGCTATCCCGGTTTTCTGAAGGAACTGAACCGGTTGGTTCTTGATGGTTTTGGACCGGTTCAACTGATGAACCCTTGGGTTTGAACCCCTAAATTATGAAATTATGTTTTAACCCCAAATGATTTCTGAAAATTACGGATTTGTCCCCAACTGTTTTAAAGAATTACACAGTGGCCCAGACTTTTGAAAATTTATACATTTAAGCCCTGAATAAATTAATTAAATAATAAAATAATTATTTAATTATTTTATTAAATAGGTAAAATTACAATTTTACCCCTGGACATTAAATATGTCAAACGAAGTCCAAATTAAGTAAATAAATAGTGTATTTTCACTATTTCAAATATTCTGGACTCAATGGTACAGTCCGATTTTGGAAATACAGTCCCGAAAAATACAGACACGTAGGTGTAAATTACTGTATTGCCCCTGATAGTACCCAGACCCAAATAAAAATATCAGATAGCCTATTTTGACTATCTCGGGCATTCTGAACTCAACGGTGAGGTCCGTTTAATGAACCGAGGTCCCGAAAAATACAGACACGTAGGTATAAATGACCGAATTGCCCTTAATGATACTCAGGGCCGATTAAACATAACAGACAGTCCAATTTCACTATGTTGGACGCTCTGGACCCAATGGCGAGGTCCATTTTATGAACTGACGTGCCGAAAAATACGACACATGAAATTACCAAATTACCCCTGATACCGTACGAGACCTAAACAAAGTCCGATTGGGACGAAACTGATACCGGTAGGAGCCCAGACACTGGTGAGACTGTATACTTGATTAGATGACGAATCGGGGTCAGAATTACACACAACGTAAAATGACCAAAATACCCCTGAGCACTGTAAGTGCAAGATAAAGGTCAAACTGATCTGATAAATTATCATAGGGATAATTATGAACACTGAAGGGCTAAATAAGACTCCGAGACAGTCAACGCGTAAAACGAGAAATGACCGATGTGTCCCGACGATCTAAAGCAGATACCAAATGAAGTCCAAGGGACTTACAAATTTATACATGAGATATATAGGACGTTCTGAGGACCATGATAGGGTCCGGGGCAAAAATGATAAAATTACTATTTTGCCCCTAAGACTAAATAAGTACCCAACTGATACCGATTAAAGTCTAAAAGACTTAAAACTTCATATATACGATATATGGGATAATCTGAGGACCAGAACAGGGTCCGGGATAAGAATGGCAAAATTACCATTTTGCCCCTATGGTTAAAATGAGAACCTAACTGATACCGATTGGAGTCCAAAGGACGTAGAACTTTGTACTTAAGATATAAAGACTATTCCGAAGACCACGACAGGGTCCGGGACAAGAATGGTAAAATTACCATTTTGCCCCTAAGGTTGAATGAGTGCCTGGCTGATAACAATTGAAGTCTAAATGACTTAGGATATAATCCTAATAACTGCTAAGCCTAATTAACGAATGAAATAGCCTCGAGTGAGACCCAATGGAAGGGCGATAGGCTGCTAGGCTATCTTAGGTAATCCGATAGATACCTAAGATGACGAATGAGACCTGAATGGATGAGTTCTGATCTGTCTGTGATTGATGATTATTATTCAGGATATACATGGAGATGCTTGACGTACCTGGAGGATATCGGATTATTTATACAAGGAGATAAACCTAAAAGTTTGTGAGTAACTTCTGACACTGTTTTGATACTGTCCCTTGATTTACTGATCTGTTTTGAATGCAATTATTTAAGTGCAATTATTTAAATGCATGCCTTTCCGTACTATATCACTTATGACATGGTTTTAGTCTTTTTAAATAATTGACTATATTCCTGATCCCTGTGCTAGCATTCCGTACTGTTTTGCCCGTTTTGAACTGTTGAGATAAAATGGATATATTGAACCATTATTTCTGAAACGATTAAATAAACCATGTGATATAGGCAAAGAACAACATTTTGTTGTATCGTACAGCTTTGTATAGTATACTGTCTGAATGCTATATTGTTTAAATGTATGTACTTAATGTACGCCCTTTGTATCACATTCCACGTGATGTGTTTGTGTCCTTCGAATTAGGAATTCCGTTCAGTTCGGTTATGTGCTGTCCGTTAATGATATGTCTGCCTCGATTGATACGTTCCGTCCGGTTCTGACATGTTCCGTCCGATAATGATGTTAAGTCCGCCTTGATTGATATATGGTCCAGTTCCGTTATGATCCGTCCATTAATGATGTTAAGTCCGCTTTGATTGATATATGGTCCAGTTCCGTTATGATCCGTCCGTTGATGATATGTCTTTGCTTTGACTAATGTTTTGTTCTGTTCGATTCTGTTATGTTCCGTTCATTGATAATGTGTCTGCCTTGATTGATATATGGTCCAGTTCCGTTGTGTATTGTCCGTTGATGATACGTCTGTCTTGATTGAAATATTGTTCAGTCCAGTTATGATTAGTTCCGACAGTGATGTGTCCCTGACTTGATTGTTATATTGTTTCTACCCGGTTCCGTTATGATGTGTCCTGCTCATGATTTGCCTGTGTCCTGATTAGTGTATCGTTTCCGTTTAGTTCCGTTATAATTTTATCCGTTCGCGATATGCCTTTGCTTGACTGATGTATTGTTACCGTCCGATTCCGTTATATTCCGTCCGTTAATGTTATGTCTGCCTCGATTGATATGTTCCATCCGGTTTCGACATGTTCCGTCCGTTGATGATCTGTCTGTCTTGATTGATAAATGGTCCAGTTCCGTTATGATTCGTTCCGTTAATGAAGAGTCTGTGTCTTGACCGATATATTAGCAATAGTTATTGTTCTGACCGATTGGTTATGTCATGTTCCGATCCGTTTGTATTGTCTGTTCGATTCTGTTTTATTGTACTAGACTGCTTATGAAATGGATTTATAAAAATAGTTATTTTTGAAATGACTAAATTATCCATGTGCCTTGGAAGCACAAAACTGGTTTTGAAACCCATGATAGGGAATCTGTGTTACTCACTGGGCTTATTTAAGCTCACCCCATTATTCTGACATTTTTCAGGAATTACCTCCATTGGATTAGAAGGTACTATGACATGACGTGAATAGGCCAAGTGGCATCTCAAGTAAGGATCTGACGGCACTGAATTGTAGAGACTGGTTTATTGTGGATTGAACCTGATTATTCCGGTGAGTGGTATGTTATGACTGACTTGACTGATATATACTAGATAGACATGGCTCATGGAATTAATGGTACTCTAGAGATATTAGATCTGCTCTGTTGTTATATGATTGATTTTAGATATGCTTTGAGATTAGAATTATTGACTGACTGGATCTAGTCTTGCTCTGTGATACATGTTCTTATAATGGATAAGTGAGTTGCATTCCCGTGACACAAAGAAAAAGTTTTAAATTCCGCTGCATCTGACCCTACAGTTGGAGTGCAATTCGTCGGAAAGTTCAGAATTTGCCTTTGGTTGGTCGCGTCGCGACCGACTGGCAGTCACGTCCTCGACATCCGCGTAGGGTGGGGTTCGGGATGTGACAAGAGTGGTATCAGAGCAAATGTTGAAAGATAATTAAGATTTATCAGAACTGAAGTTGGTAAAGTTTTGAAATCAACTAGTATCACAGAGCAATATCAGAGCATTAGGTTATGGATTAAGAACCACAGAGTACCTGAGCCATAGATCTTAAGTTCCACTTTGGGAGATCTGATGTGGAGTTATGAAAGTCTTCATAACAGACAAAAGGCCTGTAATTCTGAGGCATCTGAGGACTGGGGATTTTCTGGGTCTGATATGAACTGGTGTAATTTAAGGTTGTAGACTCATGATACTTAGAGACATGTTCATACGAATAATTATGGACATAGCAATCGAAAGGAAATGACAGTAGGTCTGTTGACTCCGACATTGACACTTGTAATTATGGATAGCAAGTGAATCACTTGTGGGATCACATGTGATTAAATGATCCCAGTGGATGATTTCCACTTATTTGAGGATGACTACCCGATTGATCTGATATGAGATAAGTCTGATAATTGAATCTTGAGGAGATTATACAATTGTGACAGTAAAGTCTGACCGAATGGGAATATCTGTATTTGATATGGAGTCTGTATGGAACTGATACAAAATACCTTCTTGATAGGAAAATAGTATCCCGAATGATACGGCGGTGCGAGAGACAAATAAAAAGGGGAAATTATGATGACAGAATCTCCTAGATATGACCAACCAAGTTTTGAGGACAAAATTTTTCTGAAGAGGGGTAGGATGTAACACCCCGATCCCGTGAAATTAATAATTAAATATTAATTATTAATTAATACCGGCTTAGAGGATAATCAAGGGGATTAACCCTAATCTCCCGGTGGTCACACTAGACCAATAGAATGACAAAACATGTTCGGGAATAGGGTATAATACCCGAACCTAATTATCCATTAATTAGGTGAAATAATGTCAATATAACACTGACGGAATTCGAATTAGTTAATCCCGAAAATCTCGAATGATTAATAAATGACACGGAACCTCTGACACTGTAGATAACAGAAATAGAAACTGACCGGAAGAAATCGCACCGAAAAAGGAGTTACGGAATGAAAGTTATGAGGCAAACATCAGAAACTGAATTAATGCGCAGCCAAACAGGGCCTTAGCCCAAATTGTGGAAAAATGACCACATTGGTGGTCAAGGGGAATTGAACCCTTGACCTATGGTGAGAATGAATTCCATCCAAAAAACTTACCAGTTAGGCTACCCACTACTTTGTGCATATATATGCAACTCATTTGTATATGTCTTTGTATTGCCCTAACTTGCCACCCAAATCAACCAATGGCAACCCATGCAAACCCCACATGATTGCTCTCCATCAGCCCACCTCAGCCCTAAGATTCCACTGCTCTCTGATGTATATACATCTATATACACATAAGAGAGGTATATATATAGAATATGTAATAATATATGTATATATATGTTACATGTTGCTTAGGGGCTAGCCAGAAAACTGCCTGAATGTGTGTGAAGTGTACGGACAGATCTGCACCAAAAGAGAGAGTGGGTTAGGAAGAGGTGAGGCCTTGCATGTGCATGCAAAGTGTGTGTCCATGGTGTGTACATTCATGGGAGATGCACCAAGGAGGAAGGAAGGCTGAGGAACTGAGATGCACGACTGCACAAGAGCAGCATGCATAAAGCCATGAGGAGACCTGAATCGAGCCAAGAGGGGAACAGCCACTGTTTGAAAGGTGAAACACCTCAAATTGTTAATTTTTCTGTTTTGATTGTTGGTACTGTATCTGATAGTTTTGGCCTATATAAACTATGTATATAAGCTCCTGTGAGTCTTAGAACTGTTCTAGAACAACTGAGAAGGGTCGGAATAGCCTAGAACCCCAACCCGTGAGTGAAACTGCCATGGATAGAGCTTCCCTGTAGCAGGTCTGATTCGACCTCCCTAAAACCGAGTTCTGATGGTCTAAAACTAATTTAGACACTGAGAAGGTCCCAATTCCACCAAACCGCGACCCTAAAACCCCATGCAACACCCTCAAAAAATTAGTTGCAGGTTCGGGTGTGAAATACCATCTTGGGTTTGAATGCTTTAAACCGATTTCGTTGAATGGGGGATGAAACTACATGTCATAGGGATCATGTAGCAACAAACCGTGTTGAAAACGGTTGAGAAATAAGGATTTGCAACCGAGTTGCAGGTCCGGTTATTCCCCACCTAGATCAAGCACTTTGGCTTGATTCGAAGCTTAAAAAGAATGCCAAATTGTTGGATTCAATTTTGGTAATCGATTGGGATCAAAACAGGTTGAAAAACGTGCTTGAAATAGCACGAAATTGGAGAAAAAAACGGGACTGCAACTAGGGCAACAATACCCTGCATGATGAAGAAGACGACCGAGTTGACTCGCTGCCTTGAGCCGAGTCAACCGGGCCAACTCGGACACGTGTTAAGCAAAGAGGGATGCCACCGAATTAATTGGAACGGCACCGTTTGGCTAACTGATGTGTTTTAAAAAAATTAAATTCGGACCGTTTGGCAACACGGTTGATAAATTCGAAAATTTGGGAATTTGGTTTGGGCATAACCTGAATACGGATAAGAGAGAAATTGGGGTTAACAGGGATATGCTATCCCGGTTTTCTGAAGGAACTGAACCGGTTGGTTCTTGATGGTTTTGGACCGGTTCAACTGATGAACCCTTGGGTTTGAACCCCTAAATTATGAAATTATGTTTTAACCCCAAATGATTTCTGAAAATTACGGATTTGTCCCCAACTGTTTTAAAGAATTACACAGTGGCCCAGACTTTTGAAAATTTATACATTTAAGCCCTGAATAAATTAATTAAATAATAAAATAATTATTTAATTATTTTATTAAATAGGTAAAATTACAATTTTACCCCTGGACATTAAATATGTCAAACGAAGTCCAAATTAAGTAAATAAATAGTGTATTTTCACTATTTCAAATATTCTGGACTCAATGGTACAGTCCGATTTTGGAAATACAGTCCCGAAAAATACAGACACGTAGGTGTAAATTACTGTATTGCCCCTGATAGTACCCAGACCCAAATAAAAATATCAGATAGCCTATTTTGACTATCTCGGGCATTCTGAACTCAACGGTGAGGTCCGTTTAATGAACCGAGGTCCCGAAAAATACAGACACGTAGGTATAAATGACCGAATTGCCCTTAATGATACTCAGGGCCGATTAAACATAACAGACAGTCCAATTTCACTATGTTGGACGCTCTGGACCCAATGGCGAGGTCCATTTTATGAACTGACGTGCCGAAAAATACGACACATGAAATTACCAAATTACCCCTGATACCGTACGAGACCTAAACAAAGTCCGATTGGGACGAAACTGATACCGGTAGGAGCCCAGACACTGGTGAGACTGTATACTTGATTAGATGACGAATCGGGGTCAGAATTACACACAACGTAAAATGACCAAAATACCCCTGAGCACTGTAAGTGCAAGATAAAGGTCAAACTGATCTGATAAATTATCATAGGGATAATTATGAACACTGAAGGGCTAAATAAGACTCCGAGACAGTCAACGCGTAAAACGAGAAATGACCGATGTGTCCCGACGATCTAAAGCAGATACCAAATGAAGTCCAAGGGACTTACAAATTTATACATGAGATATATAGGACGTTCTGAGGACCATGATAGGGTCCGGGGCAAAAATGATAAAATTACTATTTTGCCCCTAAGACTAAATAAGTACCCAACTGATACCGATTAAAGTCTAAAAGACTTAAAACTTCATATATACGATATATGGGATAATCTGAGGACCAGAACAGGGTCCGGGATAAGAATGGCAAAATTACCATTTTGCCCCTATGGTTAAAATGAGAACCTAACTGATACCGATTGGAGTCCAAAGGACGTAGAACTTTGTACTTAAGATATAAAGACTATTCCGAAGACCACGACAGGGTCCGGGACAAGAATGGTAAAATTACCATTTTGCCCCTAAGGTTGAATGAGTGCCTGGCTGATAACAATTGAAGTCTAAATGACTTAGGATATAATCCTAATAACTGCTAAGCCTAATTAACGAATGAAATAGCCTCGAGTGAGACCCAATGGAAGGGCGATAGGCTGCTAGGCTATCTTAGGTAATCCGATAGATACCTAAGATGACGAATGAGACCTGAATGGATGAGTTCTGATCTGTCTGTGATTGATGATTATTATTCAGGATATACATGGAGATGCTTGACGTACCTGGAGGATATCGGATTATTTATACAAGGAGATAAACCTAAAAGTTTGTGAGTAACTTCTGACACTGTTTTGATACTGTCCCTTGATTTACTGATCTGTTTTGAATGCAATTATTTAAGTGCAATTATTTAAATGCATGCCTTTCCGTACTATATCACTTATGACATGGTTTTAGTCTTTTTAAATAATTGACTATATTCCTGATCCCTGTGCTAGCATTTCGTACTGTTTTGCCCGTTTTGAACTGTTGAGATAAAATGGATATATTGAACCATTATTTCTGAAACGATTAAATAAACCATGTGATATAGGCAAAGAACAACATTTTGTTGTATCGTACAGCTTTGTATAGTATACTGTCTGAATGCTATATTGTTTAAATGTATGTACTTAATGTACGCCCTTTGTATCACATTCCACGTGATGTGTTTGTGTCCTTCGAATTAGGAATTCCGTTCAGTTCGGTTATGTGCTGTCCGTTAATGATATGTCTGCCTCGATTGATACGTTCCGTCCGGTTCTGACATGTTCCGTCCGATAATGATGTTAAGTCCGCCTTGATTGATATATGGTCCAGTTCCGTTATGATCCGTCCATTAATGATGTTAAGTCCGCTTTGATTGATATATGGTCCAGTTCCGTTATGATCCGTCCGTTGATGATATGTCTTTGCTTTGACTAATGTTTTGTTCTGTTCGATTCTGTTATGTTCCGTTCATTGATAATGTGTCTGCCTTGATTGATATATGGTCCAGTTCCGTTGTGTATTGTCCGTTGATGATACGTCTGTCTTGATTGAAATATTGTTCAGTCCAGTTATGATTAGTTCCGACAGTGATGTGTCCCTGACTTGATTGTTATATTGTTTCTACCCGGTTCCGTTATGATGTGTCCTGCTCATGATTTGCCTGTGTCCTGATTAGTGTATCATTTTCGTTTAGTTCCGTTATAATTTTATCCGTTCGCGATATGCCTTTGCTTGACTGATGTATTGTTACCGTCCGATTCCGTTATATTCCGTCCGTTAATGTTATGTCTGCCTCGATTGATATGTTCCATCCGGTTTCGACATGTTCCGTCCGTTGATGATCTGTCTGTCTTGATTGATAAATGGTCCAGTTCCGTTATGATTCGTTCCGTTAATGAAGAGTCTGTGTCTTGACCGATATATTAGCAATAGTTATTGTTCTGACCGGTTGGTTATGTCATGTTCCGATCCGTTTGTATTGTCTGTTCGATTCTGTTTTATTGTACTAGACTGCTTATGAAATGGATTTATAAAAATAGTTATTTTTGAAATGACTAAATTATCCATGTGCCTTGGAAGCACAAAACTAGTTTTGAAACCCATGATAGGGAATCTGTGTTACTCACTGGGCTTATTTAAGCTCACCCCATTATTCTGACATTTTTCAGGAATTACCTCCATTGGATTAGAAGGTACTATGACATGACGTGAATAGGCCAAGTGGCATCTCAAGTAAGGATCTAACGGCACTGAATTGTAGAGACTGGTTTATTGTGGATTGAACCTGATTATTCCGGTGAGTGGTATGTTATGACTGACTTGACTGATATATACTAGATAGACATGGCTCATGGAATTAATGGTACTCTAGAGATATTAGATCTGCTCTGTTGTTATATGATTGATTTTAGATATGCTCTGAGATTAGAATTATTGACTGACTGGATCTAGTCTTGCTCTGTGATACATGTTCTTATGATGGATAAGTGAGTTGCATTCCCGTGACACAAAGAAAAAGTTTTAAATTCCGCTGCATCTGACCCTACAGTTGGAGTGCAATTCGTCGGAAAGTTCAGAATTTGCCTTTGGTTGGTCGCGTCGCGACCGACTGGCAGTCACGTCCTCGACATCCGCGTAGGGTGGGGTTCGGGATGTGACAATAGACAATTTAACTGAGTTTTTAAATACTTAAAGGACAATACTTGAAACATTTAACACATGAGATTCAGGGATTTAAAGGAATTTATTAAAGCATAGATAGAATAAAAGCATTTATTTCAAAAGGCATTTATCAAAATTGACATTTACATGGACATGCAAAAAATAAATGTATCATCTGTCAGAAATATCAAGAAGTGAAATTGCATGCCATGTTAGAATTTATAAATAGAATGATAGTACATTTGCAAATAAAGTATATAAACACGAGAATTTAAAATTAGAAATATTGCAGATATGAAAACACTTTAGAATATTTGAACTTCAAATTGCTTCAGAATCCATGGAGATTAAAAACCTTCACTTCAAAGTTTAGGATTACTCACCTTGTTCCCCCAGGTTAGCGCTACTGGTGGGCTTTCCATTTTCCTTTGAAGTTCCTAAAAATCAAATTCATCAAGACTTTAATTAACTCCTCATTTACTTCAAATCATCCTTAAATTGATGCTCTTCATTTAATCTTAGACCTGTCGTATCCTAATTTCCTAGAATTGGTCTTATCGGTCTACTCGTCGTAACTTTAATAAATTTTATTTTTCACATGACTTATTTTTCAGTACCTATTTTGGTAGTTTGGACCTCACCATTGGATTCGGAACGTCGAAGAAAGTCAATTTAGACCTTTTCGAATTTTTATTTAGCTTCCGGCATACTTTGGGGCAAAATGGTAATTTATTATTCTTGCCTCGGACCCTATCTTGGTCCTCAGAATATTCCACATATCTTATGTATAAATTTTTAAGTCTTTTGGACTTCATTTGGTATCTGTTTTAGATCATCGAGACACATCAATCATTTTCCATTTTATACTTTAACTGTTCCGGAGTCTTATTTAGACTCTCACTTCACATTATTATGCGTATGACAGCCAATCATATTGCATTGGCCATTTCTTCGGCCTTTACATGTATTTCCTATGCTTAGGGGTATTTTGGTCATTTTATATGTTATGACATTCTGACCCTGAGTCATTATTTAGTCATATATACGAGTTGACAAGTAATTGGGCTTCTATTGGTATCAATTTCGTCTGAGTTGGACTTCATTTGGGCTCGTATTGTATTAGGGGCATTTTGATAATTTTACATCTTACGGTGGGACCACCCTGGAGTCCCCCGGATCCAATCTGACATTTTCATTGTGTCAGGGGTTTATTTGAATTCAATTCCCAAAAGTTGGGCCAAAACAGAATTTTTCAAAACTATTGGGGTCAAACTGTAAATAACCAAAGCTCTAGTTTTCTTATTTTAAATTTACTCAGTGAACCAAAGGGTTCTTTATTTGGAACCTTAAACCAGCCCAGTAGTGTTGTGAACCAACCGGTTCACCTAACCACACAGAACTAGAACAACATAACCCCATTGTGTTCCTTATTCGTAGTTTGGTTAGCCTTGTCTCCCAGTTCTAATTTATTACCTCTGTAACCAAACAGGGGCAAGGGGCAATTGCAACTTAAAATTAAACACTACACGACGTCGTTGCACTGACTCGGTTTGTGTTCAGTCGAGTCCCGACCCAACCCGACCTGACTCAAAGTCCAGCCAACGCCAAAACAGACCCATTTTCTTCCTCATTTTTCTACCAATGTTCCGTCACCGTTGCTAGATTTGCAAGTTTTCTTCTTGATTTTTCTTACATTTTTCACCTCGATTTTTCATAATTTTTACATCAATTTAATTTTGGAACTCTAACAAACATCCTAGAATAGATTTGAACCCTAAATAGCCTAGTTTTCTGACACTCATTACTGTTCTGGCCATACACCGGTAAGCCTTAAAAAGGGTCATTTTTGGACTATTTTGTTTAGTTCTAATGGTTTTAGATTCCTAGAGCCATTTCTTAATCATTTCTATTCACAAAAATCAATTTTACTGCAATTATCTTTAGACCTCACTTTCAAGGTCCTTCAATGGCGGATTCTACGGTTTGTACATTTTAAGCCTTTTAGGTCAGCCCCTTTTCATCTATTTTCATCATTTTCCCATTTTAAGATGCATGCATGTCAACTAATACATCAAATAGTAGCTAGAAGTAAAGAAACGGCAGAGAGAAAATTTTACCCTTTTTGGTTCTCTTTCCTCCTCCTCTACTCTTCTTTAGGTTTGGTTCAGTTTGGTGACCTTCTTCAAGTCAGAACAGCCATGGATGCGGCCTTCCCTCTCCTTCTTCTTCTTCTCCCTTCACTTTCTCTCTCTACCTCACTATCTTTCTCTATTTTCTTTCTCTAGCCGACCTTACCTTCACATCATTCTTACAATTTTGAACTCACACCATCACACGTAACACTCATATATAGCTATATCTTATTTAATTTATTTTAAAAATAAATTTTGTTGCATGAAAGGTGATTGGGAAATTTGGGAGGTGGAGGGATGTTTTCATATACATATATACATATAAGTTGCATTTTTAAGCACAAAAGTGCTGGCAGCCCACTTGGTTATTTTTTGGGCTTAAGTGTTTTGCCTATTTTGGTCCCCTTGGCCTCAACTTTGGCTTATTTTTCCTATTTCCCCCCTTATGCCTCGTTTGGCACTTTGATTTATTTTAAGTTTTTGTCAATATTCTCTTCTTGCATTTTCTTCTTGTATTTGAATTTATTATTTGCTTCTTCATGAAATCATAATCTTATTTTTGGATTTATTTTCTCAAAGTTGACTTCATTATTTAAGGTCTCGGAACTATTCTGTTGAAATTTCTGTTGTTTCCCGATTAGATTTCCTTAATTGTTCTATTAAGGATCATTAATAATTAGTGACTTAATTATTATTTAATCTAGTCAGGGTGTCATAGAGGAGAAGAATAAGAGAAGAGGAAGGAAAAAAAGGAAGTCCATGTATTCAAATAGAAGCTTCTTGAGATTTCAGTAACTTGAACTAGAAGTGAAGAAGCAGGTGTGAAGGTAAACTTCAACAAAACTGATTTTCTTTCTCTCACTTAAAAGAGTGAGTTCATGTTGTTAAGTGTCATATATATGCATGTATGTAATTCTTATGTGTGTTACTAGGGATTGGAAACAAAATAGGAGCGTTTAAGCTTAGGAAAACACAGACCGTCATTGTTACACCTTCAAAACTCAGGTCTGAATCCATCTAACTAAAACCCATTTTTGATGCTCAAGACTTCAACTAGAGACTATAAGGGTTATAGAAACCCTAATCTGCAATCAAAATGTCCAAAGAAAGGCTACTAAAAATCGAGTTACAAGTCACGGCTTAGAAAGCCAACCCTACAATTTGAACCCCAAAGTTTAATTTTGGAACGAAATTAATTCCCTATGATGAGAGGGTCATCATAGACCAAACCTCATCCATTTTTATAAAGAAATAAGCATGTACTAGGAAAATTTCAAAAACCACCATATACACACGACTGAGCTCTTGAGCTCACCTCAATGCCCAAAACCAACGCCAAAATGACCCTTATTGTTCTAGGAATCCTTGTGATTTGAAAACAGTCAAAAAGGAGTTCTAAAACTCCATGAAATAGGAGATGAAAATTATGAAATTAGGGCAATAGTGATGGGGTCGATGGGGAAGATGAGCAATGACGGATCAGATATGGGTTTGGGTCAGAACTCGCCCCATCACACAAATTGGCTTAGTAGAATGGTGTTGTTTGGAGGATAGGTTTTAAATTAAAGCAGAACCGAGTTTGTTTGGTTATGCATATAATAAATTCAATTTACTTAAACCTGTTCTGAACAGGGATACACTATCCATATTTAATGCCTCTATCTGCTATTTGGTTCTAAAATAATTAGAAAAAAGAATGGAACCTGCAGCCAATGGGTTTCGACCCACTAATATGTGCATGTGTGTGAGCCCTAACCCACGTATGTGAACCATTGTGCCATTGAGGCACTTGGTTAAAATAATACTTAAATAAATATATAAAATAAAATAAAATAATTAATTTAATTTAAATTCATAAAATATTCTCGGTGTCTAAATAAAATAAAAAGGTAGTGTAACTCAACATTTTTGGGTATTCCGGATACAATGGTGCAGTCCAAATTACAAAATTAAACCCTGAAAAATGTGAACAGACAAACTGGGTAAATCCCAAAAATGTCCTAAAGACCAAATAATGATACCAAATGACCCCTAAAAATTATGAAGATAAGTGTCTTAGAGTCTTTTGACGTTACGGACTCAACAGTGAAGTCTGTTTTGCCAAATTAAATATCCAAAATACTGATACATGAAATGGGCTATTTTTAGGATACTCTAAAAATACGACGATGCTACCAAGAGGGGAAAAATAAGCCCATGGACTTAAAATATGACGCATGAGGTTTAAAGATAGAAAATATATAAATAACATCAGGTTTAGTTTATGAATGACAGCAAACTGAATAATATTTTTGGATTTATAGGATCTTCCAAGGGAGAAGAAAAGGAATTCCGATCCCTCATGAAAGGAGGAAAAACTATTTTGAAGTAAGTAAACCCGAACTCTAGCATGTGGTATTCCTAGCCATGTCACAGTTTATTTTCTTGATGCTGCCAGTTATGATCTCCATAATTTGATGTTTGTCCTATATCATGGATTTGTTGAGAATTTGATTACCAATATCCTCATGTTATTATTTTTCCATTTCTATACTTCCGTGGATATTGTAAAATTATACCTTTCACTGCTGAGAATTTTCTATTCCACAACTTTGTACATCACCTGTGGAATTGTGACGATCATGATATTATTATGAGTATAAGTGCCTAGAGTTATGATCTGTCACAACGTCCATCCGATTCACGGATGTTTGTGGACCTGTAGGTCAGTGTTTGGGAATGATGCCCAACACCTAGTCCTTGAAGGACATGATATATGTATAGAGCTCTAGTGCTATCTAGTAGCCCGATAGTGGGTTGGACCTGGATGAGCGCTTTTGAGGGTATGTAGGGCCCTATATGTGACAGCATCTGTTCTGTTAGTATCTCATATCGTTTATTGATGTTCTAATGATGCACTCATGGATCATTGATATGTTTTGCAAGCCTATCCTTGGATATGTTGATGATATACTCTTTGATTACCGATATGCCTTGTGAGCCTGTCCTTGGATTATCTTTTGATATATTATTTGATTGATGATATGCTTGCTTACCTATCTTTGGACTCGAATTATTAACTTGTGATTTATGGTAGCTAACTATTGTATAGGCCAATCCCTAATTATTGATTTGTTATTCTATCGCCTTGGGATATGTTTTTGGACCCACGGGTCACCTTGGTTGATTTATTTTCATTTGTGACTAGCTATTGATAACTATCCTTTCACTTGCCATTTGGTTGTATCCTAATACCTAGACTAACCCTGTCTCATGGCAGAGCGAAAGAATTTACTTACTAAGATAAATTAGGTCACTCCATATTTGTAACTATTTTTCAGGTAGCTTTATAAGGAATGAAACAAATGAGGCGACTAGTGGAGCTAGTGGCATGCTTGTGAGCAATATTGATGATGTAAACTCCAAGTCATGATTTGAATATGTACTCTATAAGGTTGATCTAAATCATAGGTATTTGTAATATTGTATCATTAGTATGTTAGACTTGATTAGTGAATCATGATGCTGCACTTTTTGACTCGCAACAAGTGAGGGCTCCGTGACCTGTAGAACACTAAAAAAGATGATCAGAAGACCACCGGATTGGCTCCGACGGTAGCCGCTCTGATGCTAAAGTAAGTAAAAGGAATTGAAAGACTGTATTGAAAGCCAAAGAATGAGCATGACAATAAAGCGTACCTTTAGGGTTTAATTTATAGACCGTGGCCTTCCTAAGTTAATTAGGATTTGATGCCATGAATATAGGGATTTGATCATCGGAGATTGCAGTTACCTTGTGGAGTATTGCATAGAGATAACCATAGATGGTAGTTCCCTTGTTGAAGACTGTTTCCTTGTTGAAGACTGTTTCCTTATTCCCTGCTCGGCATCCGCTAAGGCGGTGACGAGGTCTGGAGTGTTGGTTTGGACCCTGTGATAAGTTCTGAGACCCTTGTCCGGATATGTGTGCTCTGAAGGCATATGTTTGGCCACTTCCGACGTTTTGTGATGATCTGGATGCTTGATCTTTCAGTCATTGGCTGAGTGGAAACCATGTTGGCCGAGCATGAATTGGGTGATGGTCATACGTGTCAAGTGCTGATTGGCCTGCTCTTTTATGGTATATCAGTTACTCCCCCCCCCCAAGTCCTAGTTTGATGCTAGCAAGCAACTAGGGCTAAGCGTTTTTCGGAGAGTCATGTGTCCTGCCTGTTCGCCTTTCAAGGCAACTGTTGGGCGCCATTTATTGTGCAGCCGGAGATTAGGTCTTTTCAAGGTCATTATTTGTACTGGCCGATAGTTGGGTTTCCCGAAATCATCATTGTTCCGAACCGTCATGGCGTTTGGACTTGGTGGGTCCCCCTTGATACTGTGCGTATAAATACGGGGAGAGATTTTGAAATGACCTTTTCCCTGTCATTTTCACTGTGCTAGAAGACTTCATCCGCCATTGTTGGTTTGTGCGACCTTGCAGAACACCGATTTCCTGAGTTAGACCAGGTTCGACCGATTTTTCCTCTTCTCTTGCTTCTTTTTTCTTAAATTCGGGAATAATGTCTGCCCCTTTTGAGTCCCCAATTGTAAGCGAGGGAGTAGGAAATCCTTCTGAGATGGCTGTATCGTCTCCTGTGGAAGACGTAGGTAACCCTGCTCCCGAAGATATTGGGGAGAGGCCTATTGAACCTCCCCCTAGTCCTGGGGTTAGGATAGTTGATGCCTTTGAAGAGCCCCGAGACAGGGCTGGGGAGACCTCTGGTAGGTCTTCCCACAGAGAAGAGGGTGAGAGTGCTGTTACTCAGAGCCTTCTGGACAAGTGGGGGGTAAAATACCATTTTCCCCCAAATGTGACCTGCAGAGTTCCAGGCCCCATGGATCGTCCCCAAAATTTTGAAGTCGGAGAGATTTTTGTTTACCTTGCCTGGTTCGAAATGGGCTTGAGACTCCCATTGCCGGATTTAGTTAGGCAATTCTTTTGTTGGTACAAGCTCTGCCCTGCCGACCTGAATCTCAATAGCTGGCGACAGCTTCTAGGGTTCATAGTGTTGGGACACCAAAACAAGGTAGATGTGTCCCTGGACTTGATCCGTAGCAATATGGATCTAAAGTTCAAGCAGGCCGAAGGCCTTTTCTATATGTCCTTCGAGAAGGGGTTCTGACCCCTGTCCTCCGTTCCTACTTCCAACAAAACGTGGAAGAAGTGGTACTTCTTTGTCGGAGGAGGATGGGAGCATGAAGACTTCCAGGACGGAGAGGCCTCGCCATTCCCTCGTGCTACGTGTAACACCCCGACCCTGATTAAGTAATGATTAGTTACTAATCATTTATCTGAACCAAACATAAAGAATAATTAAGAAGCTAACCTAATTAGGAGTTGACCAGAAGAAACGGCGTCGAAAAATAAGTTACAGAATAAAAGTTAAGTAGGAAATAGTGAAACTGCATTAATGCGCAGCCAAACAGGGCCTAAGCCCGAAATATGGAAAAAGGACCAAAAAAATGTGGCCAAGAGGATTTGATCCCTTGACCAAACTGGGCAGAATCTGTTTTACCAAAAAATTACCATCTAGGCTAGGAGCACTTTTGTGTATATATGTGCAAAGATATATATTTAAATACCATTCAGATTTGACCATTCCCCAAAGTGGCCAATGGACAAGCATGCAACACATCAGCATGCATCACCCTATGCTATAGCCCATCATGCCTATCCCACCATGATTACATCTCCTCCCAACCAAATTGCATGCAAACCCATCATGCACTTGGGGGAGATGAAACATCAAGAGAAAATCTGATTATTGATATACAATCTCCATATATGCATGGAGGAAAAATTAGAACTGTAGAGAGACTTGTAATGCTGATTTTATAGAGAGAGAAAGTGGGTTAGAGAGAGGAAGTTAGAGAGAGAAAGCTTGAGTTGTGGGAATCCATTGAAGGGGCTAAGGACTGGGAACTGAAGGGCTGCACCACTAGACCGGACCTGCTCCATTGGGAGGCTTCTGACTGAAACGAACCCTAGGAGACCACTGTGTACAAGGTAAGAAATTCAAAATTTTCTGAGCATTTTTCTCTTTGGATTTCGGCCACTGTTTTATTTCTTTTGGGACTGTTAATGCATGTAAAGAGATTTAACAATGAAAACTGGGTTGGTTGTGAACCTTTTGGACCAACAGAACTGCCCAAACCACCAACCCGTAAGCAAACCGCCATGGATAACCTGAACTGAAGTGGGTCTGGTCCGACTTGCACCAAATCAGTTTTGGTTGCTTTGGACATGAAATAGACCTCCCTAGGATCACAAAAACCCTAGGCCGCGACCTCAAAACCTCGACCTTGACCCCCAAACCGTGAGTTGCAGGTCGCGGGCTTCAAACCCAACCCTACCAAAACCGCAACCAAACTGAGGTATGAGAATGGGGATTGAAACCCCATCACCCGTAGGCCACAACACAAGAAACCCCGACTAATTTGAGCCGAAAACGAGCCCTTACAAACCAGTTGCAGGTTTCGAGCACCACCTTGAAACAGAGCCATTGAGCTCGATTTGAAGCTCTAAACCGATGCTAAACGATTGAAGGAACCACCAGGGGTCGATTAGGATGAGAACCCGTGAAAATGGATGCACAAAACCCCACGAATTTAAGAGAGAAAATTCTGAAATTTTCTAGGGCAACAGTGGCCCTAGACGGGTGGGGACGATGAACAGTGACGGGTTTGGATCGGGTCTTCGGGTCGGACCCCGACCCGAATAAAAACGGGTATAAACCGAACTTAAAACTGCGTCGTTTTGTTACTGTTAAATTTAAATTTAAATTGTAGGGCTGACGTCAGCCTGACGTCAGCACATTACCCTGAACCGGTTAGAACCGGATTGGACCGGTCTGGTTCAGTTGAATATGGACTGAACCCCTTGGTTCAGTTTAAATTTTCTGGAAATTACATGAAGACCCCAACAGTTTTGGGAAATTTGACTCTGGCCCAGATTCTGAAATTTTAATTCATTTATACCCCTGAGAAATTAATAAATAATAAATTAAATTATTTAATTAATTTATTAATTAAATAAAATGACCAAATTACCCCTAGGTCATAAATAAGTCAAACAGAGTCCGAATAAATCAAATGAATAGTGTATTTTCACTATTTCAAGCATTCTGGACTCAATGGCAAAGTCCGATTCGGAAAACCAAGTCCCGAAAAATACAAACACGTAGGTATAAATGACTGTATTGCCCCCAATATGCCCGACGTCCAAATAAGGCGAGTTATTAGTGCATTTTTATTATCTCGACACTTCTGAGATCCACGGTGAGGTCCGGTTCATGAGACGGGACTCCGAAAAATATGACGCGTGAAATGGCCAAACTACCCCTAAGGTACCCGAAGCCCAAACGAAACTAAAAGATAGTCTATTTTGACTATGTCGAACATTCCAAACCCAACGGTGAAGTCCATAACACCAAAATAGGTACTGAAAATTTAGTCACGTGAAAAATAAAACTCATCAAGTCACCACAAGTTGACTAGTAAGATCAATCCTAGGAAGTTAGGATACGTCAGGCCTAAAATTAAATGAAAGAGCATGAATAAGTAACGATTTAAGGTAAATGTGAAGTTAACGAGTTCTTTATAATTTTCTTAGGAAATACAAAGGAAAGGGAAAAGCCCACCAGTAGTGCAAACCCGGGGAATCAAGGTGAGTAACCTCACATTTGAAGTGGAGATTTAATTCCACGGATTTGAATGATGTTTTAAATATCAAATTCTGTCTTTACACAATTTCGTTTTAAATATTCTGTTATGACATACTTCCTGAATAATTTACTACTGTTCTTTGAGATATACTTCTGCATGTCTAAAATTTCGATTTCAAATGTTATTATATATCCTGAATTTACATGTTTCACGTATTTCGATACCCTATCATGAGATTATGAACTATATGTTTTGAATGCTTTTAAATGCATCCACACGAAGGAATTATGGGTTAAATGCTTTTAAATGCAAGATAAATTGTGCATAAGCACCACGAATTTCTATCGGGTTTCTTAGGAACCCAACTACGATACGAATAAATGCCAGGTAGCAGGATCTAATCCCCCAGGCATATGAGATATCTCCACGAAAAGTAAAATGGGAATCTGGTTCGAAACGGATTCTGTTAATGAAAGTGATAAGGTGTGTGTTGAAAATGGAAGCAGGCTTTTTCCTCATTTTCACCATGCATATTTACATGATTTGAAATTCATATACTTTATTCCGAAAGTACAAGTTAGCTTGAATACTTTAATGTTTCAAAGCCATTGTTTAAAGAATGCATGTACTCTATGTTCCAAGTATACGAGCAATTGGTAGTGAGTGTTTTACAAAATTCTCACGTGCGAAACCACTACCAGTTGAAACCCATGACAGATGTTAGAATTACTCACTGGGCTTCTCGAAGCTCACCCCATTCCCTAACATTTTTCAGGTGATGACGATGGGTAGACCCTTGCCCAATCTGGGGAGGAATGATAGGCAGCTCCATTAGGATTCTGGAGATATTTTGGGAAGTATTAGGGCCTATGGTTGGTCGAATTTTGATGTCGTACTTTTGGACAATTATGTATTTAAGCCCAAGAGGCAACCAAATATGTACTTAAGCCCTTGAGGCATTCAAATATGTATTATGTATAAGACTTTAATTTTTAGTATGCTCTGATGTGATTATTCATGTGTACCGCTATGAAGAGCGACAGTACCGGACAGCTGTGCGAAAGTTTTTAAACAGATTTTTAAATAAAAAAAAAAGAAAAGGGTTTTCACGCTTCCGCAAATCAAGGCCGCACCACTATCCGATACCATCGTCCATGTTTCGCCTTACCCTCAGGCTCCCGGGCCTGAAGGCGGCGGTCGCGATCCGAGATCCGCACAGGGTGGGTTTCGGGACGTGACACTACGGGTCATAAGGGTGAGGCTTATTCCCTTAGGTTTGCTTTAGCTTTGTTTATACCTTCAGAACTGATAAACTGATATATCACTCCTTACTTCTGCGCAGTCAAGAGTGCTTGGAAGAGGCCCAGTTTTACTAAAGCACTGCGAGATCAGTACCGAGTGCTGCTTTTGACTTCTAACCGGGCTCATTCTGTCATTGTAACTCTGGAGAACTTGATGGCTGCCCGTTCTGCAGAGCTTAAGAAGAGGCTGACATCGAAGTGGGCGGTGCCGGAGGCCCAAGTGGTGGGGGAGGCTTCCTCCCGAGCTGAGCCTGATGCCCCCCTTGAAGTAAAAAGGAGGAGGTTGATTTCTGGCTCTCCCGAGCCAGCCCTTGCCAAGGCTGAGAAAGAGGCCGAACCTGCCGTTCCTATTTCGGCTGCTCCTCCTGCCTCTTCTGGTCCGAGCAGAAGGACTAGGAAAAGGAAAGCACCTGCTGCACCGTCCGAGCCGTTTGTTGAGCCGGACTATCAAATTGCCAAGAAGGCATTTGATCAAATATAGGCTCAGGGCCCACACCGATACAGAGGGGATGACCCCTCCAAGCTGATGATTGAGATGATGAATCTCCAGATGAAGGTAACTTCTGAAGCTTTTCTTGACTTTTCTATTTGTTCATTTGTTCAATCTAAATTGTCTGTCTTGCTTTGTGCAGAGTATGCATAGTTTGGCTGCTCTGATGGTGACCCCCATGGGCCTTGAGGAGGCCGAGAAGCTGAGGGCCAAAGTGGATGAGATGAGGCTGGAGCTTGGGACAGCCCGATCCAAGGTTCAGACCGCTGAGGAGGGTCTGAAGGAAGATACCACCAACCTTACCGTGGCAGAGTCTGAGAGGGATATATATGCCCGGCAGGTTGAGGGGCTTCAGGCGGAGTTGGTTGAGCTCCGGAGTTCCTTTAATCAAAGGGTTCAGGAGGCAGTTAATCATGCCAAGGTTGAGGCCGAGATGGAATTGAAAGATGAAGTTGAACAGATGGGTGATGACCTGATCCAGTTTGGCTTTGAAAGCTTCCGAACTAGATTTCAGGTTCTGATTCCCAGGTTTTGATGTGTCGTCAATCGTTCCTCCTGAGCCTGCCTCGTCTGGTCCTGACCCGTACAAGACGGCTGGGGCTACTGCTCTTAACTTGGACGAAGACCCAGGCCCTTCTGACAAGGCTTGAGGCTTTTATGGGTCTTTTGATTTTTCTTCGTTTTTGCCATTCCCTTTTGATGTAATGGATGTATACTTTTGATCAATAAAATTGACTTTCCTTCAGATTCTTCCTGTGTTCTTTCCTCCTGTGTAATTTTGTCGCAAGTGTGGCTGTTCTAAACCTCTTGCATGTTAGATCAACCGTCCAACAGTAAATAGTTGCTCTCTGAGCTTCGATACTCGTCACTGAATAATGAATGTAAATTAATTTCAACTGTCTCATCATAATAAGATAAGAAAGCAAACATAATTAGATAGATAGAGCCCAATAGAGTGGGAGTGAGCTTTTGTAGATCTCTGAGATAGACTGCTCTGAATCAAGAGCTTGTGAAGATAATCAGGCAGCTTGTGCTTGTCATTATGATGCTCGGCATGCTATTTTCGAGTACTCAGGATCAGGATATGTCCGAGCTATTTTGGCCTTTGTCATGTGGCTGGCCTGTCATAAAATAGTTAAGACTGTAAGTTCTGAATCTTGGATAGGAGGCCTGTACATTTAGACGTTGTCCCCCTCCCTTTATCAGTTCAGAAGCTCCACTGCTGGACTGTGATTTTCGTTCACAGAGCTCTGTACCCTGTCTCTTGGTATATCGAAGAGGCACATTTAATGCACCGTTTATTTATTCGATTTCCGTTTGGGACTTCGAGGCCAATCTCTTTTTCACCGTTGCGACGGTTCAGTTGGGTGGCTTTTGTGTCACGACCCGAATCCACCCTATGCGGATCTCGTGTCGCGGGGCCGACCCGAAGGCCGTCCCTACTTTTTCCATTCCTGTATCATAGTACTAATATGCAAAGTACTAAAACCTCAAAACAATAACAGCGAAAGTCTTATCAGTAGTAGTACATCAGCGGAAGTCTTTCAATACACAATGTTAGCGAAAGTCTTTACAATACATAATATGGTTCTACATAAACAAAATAAGAACCAAACGTAACCAGCACCCGAGGGTGGTGAATACATGGGAGAACTAAAACATAGGCTGATACGTTTCCTCAAAATGTCCTCCTATGCTTTCAGACTCCTACTGGGGTCTCGCGGCATCAGTACCTGAAATGGGGGTGAGGAGGGTGGAATGAGCTACAAGAGCCCAGCAAGTAAATACAGATCTCCGACACTGGTATCGAGGATCATAAAAGAATATGAATCCAAGAACAAGAATATGATAGCCAATCATAAGAAATAAGATGCTATGATAGCCAATGGGAACAGTTGCCATAAGGGCCAATAAACAATAGAACACAATGTACAATTAGGAGTAAGGGACATAACATCAACATGAAACTCTTAACAACAATATATCAATAGAAACGCGCTGCCATAATAAACCGATCACAAATAGATCAATAAAGGAATATCTCGCAATACAAGATAATCACAAGAATAAGGTAATTCAACAGTTATAGTCGAACAATCGTATAAGAGATGCTTTTGTTCTGTGTCAGGGCTTGATATGCCCTCGGTCCTTGGGGGCCCGGTTTACCCCCTTCAGTGCATTCCAGTGTATGGCCATATGTCCGTTCACGGACTCAACCCGAAGGTCTTCAGTGTATTTAAAAGCATCGGATGGATATTGTGACTGAGCACAAATCCAGTATACATAAACATTTCATGATCATAAATGATTCCATAGGAGTATATAAAAATGAAATATCATCAATTCAATGGAAACATAACAATAGGCCTTTCAAAGCACGGTTCAACATGATAACAATAGTACAACAGTAAATCAATGTCCACCAGATAGAACAATATCACATTGTGGAGACAATAACACCAGATACGCTCAGGAGTACAAGTTTGGCAGTAAAAGAATGAACTTGGCTTGATAACACCACATGGAAGAGAAAGGGTATCTACTTACCTCTAATGCGTTGCTAAATCAGTCTCTTGTAGGTTTGCCTTTTCCCGTTGAGTTCCCTATATATCAGTAAATACGTTTCAGAATAATTTCTATTCACCAAATTCTATGCCTTGCTATGATTAGTATTTCTAATACTTATTTAGACTTTTATATGTCTGTTGTTCTCGGAACCTCTTTTCATAATTTTGACATTACCAATAGATTCGGAAGGTTCAGAATAATAAAAATTCACTAGTTATTTAATTCAATTGAAGTCCATTTGGCTCACTTTCGAAGCAAGGGTATTTTGGTCATTTTTACATATCTTTATCTTTTTGGGGCCCCGTCTCGTGAAACGGACCTCACCATTGGACTTAGAGCATCCGAGATAATAAAAATTGACTATTCATTTGCCCTATTTGGACCTCGTTTGACCCATTTTTGAGTCAGGGGTATTTTTGTAACTTTAACATTTTCCTGTTGGGCCTTAGTGGAATTATCTATAACTTTCGGGGTCAAAATGTAAATAGCTAGAGTTGCGGTCTGAACCAGTTGGTTCAGAACCAGAAACCCTAAATCGGTTTCATTCCACGGTGAACCAACCGGTTCAGTTAACTTCAGAGAACCGGAACAAGATAGCCAATTCTCTCACCCTATCCACGGTTTGGACAACCCCAACCCAATTCCAATCCCTTATATCCGTGACCAAACAAGCCCAAATTATTTTAAATTTACATCCAAAACGACATAGCATCACTGCCCCTATTCATTTTCGGTCGGGTCCCGACCCGGTCCGACCCAAACCCGGTCCCGTTTTAACCCGGTAGCTCCCTCGACAATCCGGTCGTCTTCTCCGGTGGAATTCCGGCCACAGTCGCCGGAGCAGTGAAATTCCCTACAGATCTTCGTGGTTTTACGTCCAAAATCTACTGTTTTTCTTCCCAATGAATTCTAGGATTGTAAGGAACATTTTAGGACTGGTTTTAACCTCTAACATCACCGGTTTTACGCACCCATTCCCAGTTTTCTGGTGTTACACTGGTGACTGGGTAATCGGCCATAAGATGGCCATTTTCCAACCGTTTAAAGTGATTCAAAATGTTTTGAGATCCTGGAGCAATTTCCTATTCATATTAGGGTTCAAATTTCTATTTAGGTTCACCTATTTTAAATCACCATTTCCAACCGTAAACCCAGTTCTGGTTTTTCTTGTTTTTCTTTCCTATTTCGAGTCCTACCGATTCAGTCATAAATTCTATGATAACAGGGATGATAACAGGGAGTAAAACTAAAGAGATTCAGATGAAATACGGTACCTATCCTTAGCCGATTTCCTGAACTTTAATTTCAGTCCTTCCTTTCTCTATTCTCCTCTTCTCCCTTCTGCTGTTGCGATTCAGTTTTATCTCTCTATTCCCTTCCTCTTTCCCTTTAATTCTTTCAACCGATTCCTCAGTCGGTGGCTTTTGCCACCTGTAGCCGTGGTGACAGCACACACATGCACAAACGACACCTCACACATGCACACTAGATTTCTGGCTCTCTCTCTCTCTCTCTCTCATCACACGTAACACACACCTCATATTCTATTCTTTTCCCATTTCTGATTCCTTATCCACCTATGCACACACACATATATATATATATATATATATATGCAGACGGCCATGTGTATATATATATATGTATATATATAAAATTACATTGATACATTATCTATGTATATATATTCTTATATACCTATCCATTTAATTTGCGCGCGTGTACGCATTACGAAATTCAATTGGCGGTTTATTCGGGTAATTAAATATTCCGATTTAACTTTAAACTTTATTCTTGTAATAAATTCTCTTATAGTCCTGGGTTTCATGTTTTGGCCCAACCCAACTCAGGTCGGTATCGCCTAGCTCGGGATACGTGTCATATCCCGAGTCGGGATATTACATTTTGGACTTTAAGGGTCTATATATATGGAAGCGAGGGCATTCAGTTGCGTTTAACCCTTTTATTCTCAAACTGTTTCCTTGTAGGAGAGACTTTAGATGCTGCCGAAATTTTGTCACTCGCCCGGAGATGATGGATGATTCTCTGTCTGAGTTAGGAATGATTAAATTGTGGCCGAGAGTTATCCTTCCCCCTTTTTCAGTCTCCAAGGAAGGATTAAAGGAGGCACAAGTCCTCTTGTCCCCTTTTGTATCCGGTCGAGATGCCTCCGATTGGTGGTGGTCCCTCCCTGATTCAACCGAGGCTTGGAGCGCCGGTGATGAAGACGCAAGTGGGGTGCCTCCTCTTCTTCATGTTTCGTCAGAGACCCTTGCTTCAATCGGTTGGGGTGTAACAACTGACGTGAGGAAGACGAATGGCGGTCCCTTGAGACCCAGAGCCCTCATCCTCCGTTGGTCGTGAGATCAATGATAGTGATGATGAAATGGTCTGGGTGCTCCTTGATGCGGATTGGGGTTCAGGGTTCCTTCCTTTCAAATGGAGCCGGCGACGGCGGTAATGGAAGTCTTGGATCCTGTGCCCTTTTATCATCCGAGGAAGAAAGCCATGATGTTGCAAGTTGTAGCCTCTGTAGTAGCCTATGTAATGATCTCTGTATTGTAGCCTCTGTTTTATTTCCAGTCTCTGTACTGATGTAAATCTTCTGAATCATCAATAAAATTGAGTTTCTTTTTCTCAGATCTGATGTTTTTTGTATCCGAATGTACTCTTCTGTAGTTAAAACACTTTCTCGTGCACTTCTGACATATGAATGTTCTAAGAATAGATCAAAGAAACTTAGAAGAATGTTTGAATCAAAGTACTTCACTCTTGATCGGTATTATAGTACTTGTTGCTTGTTTGACAGATAAGCCAAATAATATAAATATCAGATCTGAGGTATTCCGATCTAGGAAACTTTAGTTTTGTAGATGTTTGGAACTTCTGTCTTTGGACTGGATTATAGAATCTGTTTTAAAGATAGACCAGGCTGAAGAGACCTGTGTATTATAAATGGACCAAGTCCTAAGACTTGTGCATGATGGACCAGGCTCTAGAGGCCTGTGCATTATAAATGGACTAAGTACGAAGACTTGTACATTATGGACCAGGCTCTAGAGGCCTGTGCATTATAGATGGACCAAGCACTGAGACTTGTACATTATGGACCAGGCTCTGGAGGCCTGTGCATTTATAGATGGACCGAGTGTAAAAGCTTGTACATTACGGACCAGGCTCTGGAGGCCTGTGCATTTATAGATGGACCGAGTGTAAAAGCTCGTACATTATGGACCAGGCTCTAGAGGCCTGTGCATTTATAGATGGACCGAGTGTAAAAGCTCGTACATTATGGACCAGGCTCTGGAGGCCTGTGCATTTATAGATGGACCGAGTGTAAAAGCTCGTACATTATGGACCAGGCTCCGGAGGCCTATGCATTTATAGATGGACCAAGTGTAAAAGTTCGTACATTATGGACCAGGCTCTAGAGGCCTGTGCATTTATAGATGGACCGAGTGCAAAAACTCGTACATTATGGACCAGGCTGTGGAGGCCTGTGCATTTATAGATGAATATTCTATAGAAGTAAAAGAAGCATCCTTACTGATAATACTTCCGTAAGTGTTCCACGTTCCATGGCCTAGGAATAGGCTTCCCAGTCATGTCTTCTAGCCAGTAGGTAGTAGGCCGAACAACCTTTGTTACTTTGTAGGGGCCTTCCCAGTTTGGTGACAACTTTCCCATAGTGGGATCCTTGGTGTTTTGAAAGACTCTTTTTAAGACATAGTCTCCGGCTTGAAAGCTGACTGTCTTGAGTCCTACCTTGGATTTGTCGACCATTCTCTGTTGATAGGCTTCCATCCTGATGCTGGCTTGATCCCTTCTCTCTTCGAGCAAATCCAAATTTTCCATCAGCTGTTGATTATTGGATTCTTGCTCAAAGGCTTCTGTTCTCAGGGTTGGCATACCGATCTCAACCGGAATTACTGCTTCTGTCCCATAGGCTAGTGAGAAGGGTGTTTCAGAGGTGGGAGTTCTTCTGGTTGTTCTGTAGGCCCAAAGGACTCCAAGGAGTTCTTCTGCCCACTTTCCTTTGGCCTGCTCCAACCTTTTCTTTAACCCATCAAGGATTGTTCGGTTGGTGACCTCCGCTTGCCCATTTGCTTGTGGATGGCCTGGAGAAGCGAAGTGCTGCCTAATGTTGAGATTTTCGCAGAATGCCTTGAAGCCTTTACCAGTGAATTGTGTCCCATTGTCGGAGATAATTACACGTGGTATGCCGAACCTGCACACAATGTTCTTCCGGGTGAAGCTCTCAACTTCCTTTTCTGTGATATGTGTCAGAGGTTCGGCTTCGGCCCATTTAGAGAAGTAGTCGATGGCCACCAAGAGATATTTCCTGTTTGGAGGTGCCCTTGGTAATGGACCCACAATGTCCATTCCCCACTGAGCAAAGGGCCAAGGACTAGGAATCGGGATAAGCTCATGATGAGGCTGATGTTGGTACGGGGCAAATCTCTGGCACTTGTCGCACTTCCGAACATATTCCTTAGCCTGTTTCAACATGCCAGGCTAGTAATAGCCCTGCGATAGAGCTCGGTGGGCTATAGTCCTGCCCCCATTATGATTCCCGCAAATTCCTTCGTGTATTTCAGCCAAGACATATTGTGACTCGTCTGGAGCTAAGAATTTTAACAGAGGTTGAGAATACGACCTTCTGTAAAGCTTGTTGTTTAGGATTAGGTACCGAGCCGCTTTGATTCGGATTCTCCTGGCTTTGTTTTTGTCCTCTGGGAGGAGCCCGGATCTTAGATACTGGAGGATTGGGGTCATCCAGTTCTGGGGCTGTTTATCAATTTGAGCAATTTGGGCTTCCTCAATGCTGGATCTTGGCTGAAAGGAGATTTTAATTGTGGAGTTTGCTTCAGACTTGAGGCGGGAGGCCATGTTAGCCAGAGCATCTGCTCTGCAATTCTGGCTTCTCTCAATTTTCTGGATAGTAAATGTCTGGAAGGAATGCTTCAAGTGGTTTACCAGTTCGGAGTATCGGAGCATCCTATCGTCTTTAATGGCAAATTCTCCCAAGACTTGGCTTACCACCAGTTGGGAGTCAGAGAAGACATCGAGGTTCTGAGCCTCGCATTCCAAGGCGAGCTTCATGCCTAAGATTAGGGCTTCATATTCGGCTTCATTATTAGAAGCTTTGAATCCCAGGCTAACTGCTTTTTCTGACGTGAGCCCATCAGGAAACTGTAGTACCAGGCCTACCCCTGAACCTTGATCGGTTGACGATCCATCAATGTATAGCAGCCAGGTTCCCGAAATTTCAGTGAGTTGCGTTTTGTTCTGAAGTGCTGGGGTGAACTCGGCAACGAAATCAGCTAAGGCCTGCCCTTTGATGGAGTTTCGGGGTACATACGATATGTCGAACTCCCCTAGCTCCACAGACCACTTCACCAATCTTCCCGATACCTCAGGTTTCCTCAGTATTGACTTCAGAGGGTAGGCAGTTGGGATCTCGATTGGATGGGCTTGGAAATAAGGTCGAAGCTTCCGAGCTGATATGACCAAGGCATAGGCCAGTTTCTCTACTTCTGGGTATTTCTTTTCCGTGTCAAGTAGTGCCCTACTGACGTAGAATATAGGCCTCTGTACTCCTCTGTCCTGTCTGATCAATGCGGAACTGACCGCATTTTCGGAAACTGCAAGGTACAAGAGCAGCTTTTCCCCTTGTACTGGTTTTGACAGGAGCTCTAGAGAGGCTAGATACTCCTTTAGTTCTTGAAAGGATTTCTCGCATTCTTCCGTCCACTGCAGAGCTTTGCTGCCCTTTAGAGCTTTGAAGAAAGGCAGGCAGCGATCGGTGGATTTGGATATAAATCTGCTCAGTGCCGCAATTCTGCCATTCAGTGCCTGAATTTCCTTTTTGGTCCTTGGGGAGGTCAGTCCAATTAGAGCTTGGATCTGAGTAGGGTCTGCTTCGATACCTCTCTGAGAGACAATGTATCCCAAGAATTTTTCCTTCGTAACTCCGAAGGTACATTTCGAGGGATTGAGCTTCATCTTGTACTGTCTGAGGATATCGAAGGTCTAGGCTAAGTGCTGGAGGTGACTACCTTTCTGAAGACTCTTTACCAGCATGTCGTCGATGTATACCTCCATGGTGCTGCAGAGCAGTGGGCTGAACATCTTGTTTACCAACCGCTGATAAGTGGCTCCAGCATTCTTCAACCCGAAAGGCATTACTCTGTAGCAGTAGAGCCCTCGTTCGGTTATGAAGGCTGTCTTCTCTTGGTCTGGAGGGTACATCTGGATCTGGTTGTACCCAGAATAGGCGTCCATGAAACTCATAAGCTCATGCCCTGCAGTGGCGTCAACTAGTTGGTCTATTCGTGACAGTGGAAAGCTGTCATTGGGGCATGCCTTGTTGAGGTCTATATAATCAACGCAGACTCTCCACTTGCCATTTTTCTTCTTAACAAGCACGGTGTTGGCTAGCCACTCAGGATAGAACATTTCCCGTATCATCCTGGCGTCCAGCAGCCTTTGGACTTCTTCATTTACAATCCGATGCCGTTCAAGAGCAATCGGCCTTCTCTTCTGTCTGACTGGCGGGTGATCCGGATCCACCATCAGCTTGTGAGTTATAAGATTGGGATCTATTCCCTCCATGTCTTTGGTCTCCCAAGCGAAGATAGAGAGGTTGTCTTTCAAGAACCTGACTATCTTCTCCTGCTCGGTGTGTGTTAGGTCTGGGCCGATGTTCAAATAACGCCCCTCTGCTTCTGAACTGACCAATATTTTAATGGGCTCGCCAACAGGTTTGGCTCGGCTATCGCGTCCCCTTGGACTCAGGGGTTCTTCAATGTTGGATGGGCAATCCTCCACCTCGGGAGAGTGAGTGAGAACCGGATCTGCACAGTCCCGAGTGTATTGTAATTGCTATTTAGAAGCCTTCTCCTTGAGGGCAATAGCGTGGCATTCTCGGGAGGTTGGCTGACACCCTCAGACCGAGTGGACGCTCTGGTTGTGGACGTACTTCAGACACTGATGGAGGGTTGAAGTAACTGCTCCTATCTGATGCAACCAAGGTCTCCCGATTATGACGTTGTAGGGAGATTTCATGTTTAACACCATGTACTCCGAGATGGTGGTCTTCTGCCCTTCACCCTCTCCTAGGGTGGTAGGAAGGTCGACTCTCCCCAAAGGGGTACTGAGGTTGCCATCAAAAGCTGCCATCACGGTAGTGGTGGGTTTGACGTTGTCATGGTCTATCCCCATCTGTTTAAATGGCTCATAGAACAGTATGTTGACGGAGCTGCCAGTATCGACCAGGACTCTCCTGGTCTCGAAGTTGGCGATTCTGAGGGTGATAACAAGGGCATCACTATGAGGGCAATGTACCCCTGCTAGATCTTGCTTAGTGAATTGAATCTCCGGTGCTGGCTTGAGCCTCTTTTCTGTGTTGGAGATCTGTACTACGTTCGGGGCAACTCTGGCCTCCCGAGCATATCTCTTTCTTGCCCTGTTGGACATTCCTATGATAGGGGAGTCAGTATGGAGGACGTAGATAACATGGTTGTTCTGCCTCTGAGGCTCGTTTTGCCCTTCCCTCTGCTCCTGCCTCTGCTCGGGCCTTTGATCTGGCCGTTGTTGAGGCTTGTCGTCTTGGGGGTTCTGCATTCCGTCCAGCTTGACGAACTCCCGAAGACGCCCCTTCTTTATGAGTTGCTCTATCTCATACCAGAGGGTCCTGCATGTGTTTGTTGTATGTCCATGATCTTTATGGAAATTACAATACTTACTTTGGTCCTGCAGGCTGGGATCTCCTTTGATTGGTTCCGGCCACTTCAGGTTCTCCCGATCTCGGATCTGCCGGAGTACCTAGTTCGGTGTGGTGTTTAAAGGAGTGAAGTTGGTGAACTCCCTTGGCCTGGAGTTGTACACAGCTCGGGGTGCTGTTCTCTTCTCTGGGCTTCTGGCCCTCTTTTTGTTGAAGTCTCTTCTGTGATCCTCCTTCTTATGGTCCTCCCTCTTCGAATTGTCCCTCTGGGTCTGATCTTTGCCCTTCTGGGATGTGCGGTTGGCTTCTTCCAAGTTGATGTACTTTCTGGCCCGATCCATTAATGCCGCCATATCGGCTGGAGGGCTCTTTGTTAAGGAGTCTCTGAATCCACCTTGGGCAAGCCCAGCAGTTAGGGCGGCTACAAGGAATTTCGAGCTGCAGTCAGTGATCTCCGTGAGTTCGGTATTGAAGCGCACGATGTAGGCTCTGAGGGATTCCTCCCTAGTCTGCTTGACATTTAGCAGGAACTCTAGGCCCCTTCTAAGCCTCCTGCTGGTCATAAACCTGTCCAAGAACTGTCTACCGAGCTCGTAGAAGCTGGTAATTGAGTTCGGAGAGAGGTTGTGGAACCACTTCAGAGCAGTTCCCTTCAAGCTGGTGATGAAGGTTCGGCACATGAAAGCATCAGAGGCTCCGTGAAGGGCCATCGTATGCTGATAGTGCGAGAGATGATCCCCTGGATCTCCCGATCCATCATATAGGGTGAACTTGGGCACCATGAACTTTCTGGGCCTCTCTTCTGACATGATGGTGTGAGTGAACAGAGTGGCTAGTCTTCCGAGCAGCCTGGCCAACTCGTCTTGTTCTGGAGGGTTCTGAGGTCCTCTTAAGGCGATTGTCCGGTCCATAGACTCGGCAATTTCCTCTACCCTCCGTGGGTCTCTGAGTCTGACATCTTGCGAACCCTACCTGACAGCCTCGGCTTCAGGGTAGTAGGGTTGAGTACGCCCTTCGGACGGAGGAGGATTCCGAACTGGAGGGATTGGTGCTGCATGGGGATGAGGCTCTTGCGGTGCCGGATGTGCTCCTGAGGCTCTTGGAGTTGGGGCCCGAGTAGTACTCCGGTAATGGACTTCAGGAATGAAGGCTGATGTTCCCCAGCCTGGAGCTGATGGTTGTGGATCTCTGCCAACGCGGGCAACGCCCGGGGGGTGCCCAGGCTGGTTAGTTGGAGCCTGCTCATGGAGTTCTTCATTCTCCGTGGCAACAGAAGGTTGCGTTCCTGCGGCGAAGTTGACCGGCGGGTTAGGAGAACCCGCTGCTTGGTTTTGTGTGAGTGTTGCCAGCGTTCTAGTGATGGCAAGCAACTGTTCTTGCACCAGTTCGTTGTGTCGTTTGATCGATTCAATCTCTTGTCGCATGGGGTTGACCGCTGGTCCCTTTGTACGAGGAGCAGGCGGCTGACGCTGAGAGTTTTGCGAATTCTGAGTATTCTGTCGTGGTCGGAGATTTGGTGCCATGGTTTTCTGGTGAAGAAAGAAATGGGTTTATGAATAGAGCACTTGGAGATTAGTCGTTCCCACAGACGGCGCCAAACTGATGCTACACTTTTTGACTCGCAACAAGTGAGGGCTCCGTTGTAACACCCCAATTACTTAACTGGCATGTTTTGTGTATTGAAAACTGTTTTGGGAATGAAATGTCGGGTTTAGCTAATTTAATGTCTATTTTAATAGTGATAAAACTCGAATTAGCTAATTATGGAAAACTCGAGAAAATAAAAACTGACATTGAACCATGGTCAATGAAAGAAATTCTGAGTAGGAAGTGACAGAAAGAAACCGCACTGAAAAAGGAGTTACGGATTGGGAGTTAAGGCCAAAACAGTGAAACTGGAATTCTGCGACAACCAAACAGGGCCTTAACCAGAAAAATAGGAGAAAATGGTCACTTGAGAGGCCAAGGGGAATTGAACCCTTGACCTACCAAGGTAGGTAAAATCTGTCCCAAAAAGTTACCAACTAGGCTGTTGGTTACTTTGTGCATATATACAGCAATATATGTATATAACCTAAAATCTTGCCCAAGCAACCACCCAAATTGGCCAATGGCCTTGCATGCATTCCCTTCATCATAGCCCTCCATCACCTCCATCAATCAATCAGCCACTAACCCCACTAAGGGCAGAGATACACTCATATATGTGTATAGCCCTATATGTACATATATATATACATAACTTTCATCAAATTCTCTCTTTAGAGAATTCTGAAAATACAGAAATTTTGTGTGAGTCCTGTTGTGTACGTGAGGTTGATAGAGTGAGAGTGTAGAGAGAGAGAGGGAAAGGAAGCTTTGCATGCAAGGGAACTTGAGGAGAAATTTGGCCATTTGAAGTGCAAGGGGGGACTTGAGGATCACGGTGCATGAACTGAGAAGCTTGAGGGACATTTAGAAAGGTCTGAACCGAGCCAAGAGTGTGAACTGCTACTGCTTGAAGGTAAAATTCCAAATTTATCTTCAATTCTTGTTTTGTAAATTTTGGAACTGTTTGATAGAAATGGACTGCATGCATGGTTATTTTTGACCCTAAGAACTAGTTTGGAGCATACTGTGTGTGTTGGAGGTCTCGGATAGGTCAAGAACCATGAAACCCGAAACTAACCTCCAGTGATGAACCTTGGAATACCAGGTCTGAATCGACCATAGCAGAATGGAACCTTGAGTGTCAAGACCTGAAATAGACCCTGATAGGATCTTAAACATCTACCTACGCGACCCCAGAACACTGTATAGCCCCACGAATTTGAAAATGAAGCTACGGGTTTGCAACCCAAATCTTCTAAAACCGAGACCAAACTGAAAAATAAAAATAGGGGCATGAACCTTATGATCCGTGGGTCACATAGAAACAAATTTGGTGTAAAACGGTTGAGAAATGAGGATGCTAGGTCGTGTTACAGGTCACGGCTATCGTTTTGAAAACAGAATGGTTTAGAGTGATTCGAAGCTTTAAATGGATGCTAAATGATAGATATGACATGCAGAAACCTGTTAGGATGAAAAATAGAGAAAAACCGTGTATTAAAACTCACGAAATAGAAGCTAAAGATCTGTAGAAATTAGGGCAACACTGTGTAGGGTTTGATGAAGGAGACGACGCTGAGTCGACTCTGTGTCTTTAAAACCGAGTAGACGGGTTGACTCGGACATGTGTCAAACAATGGGACTGCCACCGAATAAATAGAACGGTGTCGTTTTGGGCGTTTATATGTGTAAACTGATACGTTTAAAAGAAAAGAAAGGGAAGGAAGAAAAGGGGGCTACGAGGTTTCGAACCCCTGACCGCACGCGCCCAACACCACGCCCTTACCACTCGGCCACAAGCTTGCGTGTGTCACCTATGGGGCATAGTATATATATATATTATATATTTAATTATATCAGAAAAATAAAAGACGCATTTTGCGCCTTATAAGGTTCGAACGCAGTGTCTATTGGAGAGGGAGGTGGCACGCGTCCGCTGTGCCACCCTATTCGACCGTTCACTATTCTGCCGAAATAATATATATACTATATATATTCCGAATTTAATTTAATTAAAATTATTTAATTAAATTAAATACTCCAAATTAGTCCGTTGTCCAAAAATCATAAGTTATATATGTATTCCTACTGTCTCGGACCTTCTGAGTCCAATGGTGAGGTCCGTGACTGCAAATGAGGTACCGAAAAAAATATGATGTATGAAATTACCATAATACCCCTAACCCTGTACAAGGCCCAAATGAAATCCGATTTCAACGGAACTAATACCAGTAGTAGACCTGACACTTGTGAGACTGTATACATGATTAGATGACGAACCCGAGACAGAAATTATGTGACGGCAAAAATGACCAAAATACCCCTGATATACCTGAACCCAGATTTAAAAGCCGAGAGAGTCTAAATTGGCTTTCTTCGACCTTTCGAACTCAATGGTTAGGTCCATATTATGAAAATCAGAACCGATAAATGTGTGAAGATACTGAAACCCTAAGCCAAATGCTTAAGAGGTAAGACCTATGAACTAGCCACTATAAGTTAGTTCCAGGAAACCCATCATAGGGTAGACTTACTCAGTCTAAGGTCATGAGTTGATAAATCTCTATGAATTGTTTTAGGCTTAAGGAGAAAAAGAGGAAGGCTCCGTTCATAGCTTTAAACTCAAATATTGAAGGTGAGTAACTTCTGACACTGTTTAGTTACTGCTCCTTGATCTGCTAAATTGTTTCGAATACCATATGTTTTAAATGCAGTTGTTTTAAATGCATGCTTTTATCACTGATGACATGGTTTTTAGTTTCTCAAATGATTAACTATACTTCTGATTGATATGCTAGCACTCTGAACCGTTTATCTGTTTTGATCTATTGAACTTGACTTGGATTTATTGAACTATTAATTCCAAACTGATTTAATTACCATGTGATTTAAGCAAAGATTGAATTCGAAACTCTTGCCTGGATATCTGTGTTACTCACTGGGCTTTTTAAAGCTCATTCCATTATTTTAATAATTTCAGGGAAACTCTCAGATGGACAGGTTTAACAGGTCCAGAACTTAGGGGGAAAATGTTGGAGACCCCTAGATAAAATGATAACCCATTTTTGTGAATCTATACCATTTTTGTACTTTTTGTGTAACTGAACAGATTATGACCTTTTGTGGTGAAACTGTTTTGTAATCTTGATTAAGATAGGACTGACTATGATGTATCCTGAATGCTCTGCCAAGTATATATGTATGCATTCTCTTGTGAAAATTTCGCTGCTTAAATTATATATGTCGAATGCATTATGCTTGGGATTTATATCGGAATGGCCTGTGGTTAGGATTACCGTCGGGGTTTTGCTTTCAAAAAAAAAAAACTAATAAAACCCGATGGGTGCCTAACTGGCCTTTGTCACGTGCCCCAAATCCGCACAGGGTGGGTCTGAGGGATGTGACATCCGTGACCTGTAGAACACTCAGAAAGATGATCAGAGGACCACCGGATTGGCTCCGGCGGTAGCCGCTCCGATGCTAAAGTAAGTAAAAGGAATTGAAAGACTGTATTGAAAGCCAAAGAATGAGCATGACAATAAAGCGTACCTTTAGGGTTTAATTTATAGACCGTGGCCTTCCTAAGTTGATTAGGATTTGATGCCATGAATATAGGGATTTGATCATCGGAGATTGTAGTTACCTTATGGAGTATTGCATAGAGATAACCATAGATGGTAATTCCCTTGTTGAAGACTGTTTCCTTGTTGAAGACTGTTTCTTTGTCAAAGACTGCTTCCTTTTTCCCTGCTCGGCATCCGCTAAGGCGGTGACGAGGTCTGGAGTGTTGGTCTGGACCCTGTGATAAGTTCTGAGACCCTTGTCCGGATATGTGTGCTCTGAAGGCATATGTTGGCCACTTTCGACCTTTTGTGATGATCTGGATGCTTGATCTTTCAGTCATTGGCTGAGTGGAAACCATGTTGGCCGAGCATGAATTGGGTGATGGTCATACGTGGCAAGTGCTGATTGGCCTGCTCTTTTATGGTATATCAAATCATGATGATCGAAATGGTTCTTGGAGATATTCGATTGATGGTTGTTGGAGTTTGCTTTGTGATCAGATAAATTGTATTAGTGTAGCTTCCGCATTAAATGATTCAATGATTCATGATTTATTGATATGAAGAAAAGAAAAAAAAATTATTTATCATTCTGTGCGATTCATTTGATTCTATACAGCCTGTCCAAGTAGCAGTGTATGTCGTTGCCCTAATCCGTGTAAGGTGGGTTTTGAGTCACGAAAGAGTGGTATCAAAGCAAACGTTAATGGTCTTTGGGAAAGACTAAGTCATGATTAAAGATGATGTTTCTTGGGTGACTAGGATGATTAAATGATCAATGACTCTCGGAAGGCAATAGCAGGCTTATGAGCGAAGTTGATGATCTTGAGAATTCGAGGACTAGATTAGAGCCATAGGTTAATGATTCTATGGGAGAGATCATACCAGTATTGGATTTGTATACTATTGGGTGATTTAGATGAGTAAATGATCAGTGATTCTTGGAGATGATAGCGTGTTTAGGTACTAAGGTTAATAGTCTTTGGGAAAGACTATGTATGATTGAATTTGATGATTCTATGGCGATTGAAATGATCAAATGCATAGTGACATGAGGGATTTGAAACTTCAGATGGATCGATTATATGTTAAGAATGTAAGCATTCTTGAATGAGTCATAGATAAATCTTCATAGAATAAAGACAAATAAAGCATCGGGAGACAATTACTGAATAAGTGAGATTGTCAAAGTGAACATTATGGAATGTAATCATTCCAAAAGGAAGCTGACGCATGATAAAAGACCATTGGAGAAATTTTAATGGATCTTGTCGATCTAGGTGACGATATGATCCAATTGTGGGCGGTACTTTATTGAGTTAGCTGAATTCATTCCAAAAGGTAAATGATTAATGACTTTGAATGATCGTTGAGGATCGATATGATTTGATGACCGAAGAGACATGATTTGTGACATGATGTCTAAAAAAAAACTGGTGAGGACAACGACTATGATAAGATGATATATAATTCATTGAGATACTACGAGAAAAATTGTGATTAAGGTAGGAAGTAAGAATAACTAAATCTATGATACTAAGGAAGTTGAGAACTTCCATGGTGGAAAAAACTTGACATAAGCTTGATAAACTTTGAATGTCAAATGTGACGATAAAATGATGGGATGGAAAATTGATTTAAACAATACTGAAATATGATATAAAGTCCAAAATGGACAAGATTGTGAATAGCAGTACTTGCAAATGAATAAGTGCTAGTATGCTGTTAAATCTTTGGTTACAGATGAGACTAATCACCTCACTGTGTGGCTCTGAAGTCACAGAATGTACAAGGAACTCCCTATACGGTTGAATAAGTTCTCTGAGAGAACAAATTTGTAAAAATTGAACAACGACTAGGGAGAAAAATGTAACATATGATGAAAAATCGAATATGATGGGTATGAAAAATTAGACACTGAACAACCTTTTGAGAAAAGGTAAGGGAAACCAAAATAATGGCTATAAATTAAAAAGTCATAAGACTTTGAGATTTGAACTGTTAAAAAATGATGTGGAAGGTTCAAGGCGAACCAAATATGATATCACAGTTAAGGATACTTTCAAAAGTAGACTTTCATATGAAGAATTGATGACTGGGGTAAAAGACTACCCTAAGAAAATTTAATAAGTCTATCAAGACTTAAAGAAGAGATGAACTGAGTATAATTGTTATATTTTAATTCATAAAAAAATGAGAAATCAAAATTATGAAAGGCTCAATCGTGAACGTAAAATAAAAAGTAATTGTACCTATTGATAATTTGAAAGGAATGGAGAAACTAAGTTCCTCAACCTATCTAATTTATAAAAAGGATGAATGCATACGAATTCGAAAACAAAGGCAAGGTGTGTCAATGAAATGTATACAATGAAACGAAAGGGGATTGATAAATCTTCAACTTGAGTAACCTTTGGGAATGGACACGTGATTGAGAATCACGAATGAATATTATGAATAAATCTAAAGTTACCCTCCCATAAGGAAGTGTTGTGATAGAAAGGGTACATGAGTAAACCATCCTTATATGAACCAAAGGGTGTTCATGAACATAAAAAAGAAATATGACACTGAAAATAGAAAGGGAAAATACGATGTCTATGATAATCGGATAAAGTCTAATGGACAAAAAGATACTTAAATGGGTGATGTTGTAAATCATGCAACCAAACGCATGTAGTGAATCCAAGGTGGGATTTATGAAAAACAAATGAGAAAGAGAAGGGGAATTGAAAGGAAAGCGACCAGAGAGGAAAGAAGTTGTGTATAAGCTTCAGGCAGGTGGAACTCTGATCTTTTGCTCCTTGATCATTATTCTGAGCCTCCATATGAAATCAAGTAGAATAGTGTAAATCAATCAAAGACTCTATCTTTAGCAAAGACTAAAGTAATTGAATGAGAAATCCGATATACTCTAAACGATAGAAGTTGTGTAATCTAGTTACACCGTTGACTTTCTATGACCACTACCAAAGCAATTGATAGAAAAGAAAAGATCAAGGTGCTAGATACCTTTACCTGGCACACAACGCACCATAGACGCCAACAGAAGTTAAGGAAAACATGAACGGTAAAGTAATCACGACTTATTGCAAAATAAAACTAACGCAACGACTAGACGTGGAACTAGTCATAATATAGATGACAGTAGGAAATAGTTAAGTAACAAAAAAGATGACTCCGAATGAGTAATAAAAGTATAATGGACCCATAACCACATGTCCAAGAACTAAAGAAATAAGCTCCGAAATGCTAATTCTAGAATTTGGAGACTTTGAGTGTAAAGTCTCGAAAAATTAAAAAAGTCAAACCTGTGACTTTCAAGATCACTATTAAACTAAACAAAATGGAGTATGAAAGGATTGTGAACCTTGTATGAAAATCTTCTTACTTGAGGATATAGTATCTAAATGCCAGAGATAAGTCCAACAGACAGATTAAAAAGGGAACCATGATGATGAAATTGCCATGAAAAGATAATAGAGCTTCCTAGATATAAACGTCTGAGTTTTGAGGACAAAACTCTTTTAAAGAGGGGAGAAATAACATCCCGATCCGATTATCAGAAATTAAGTCACTAATTTAAATATTAGAGACTTTAAGGAATAAAATGACAATTGTGAAGATTAGACCAAGAAAAATAAAAACCATAAAATAACAAAGAAAAAAAAGAGAAATATAATAATGCCAAACAAGGCATAAGGAGAAAAATGGGTGAAAAAAGGCCAAAAGTGTTGGCCAAATGATTTGATCCTAAGACTAAAAAGTAGGAAAGAATTATGTCTAAAAAATAAGCCAACTTGGCTGAAGCACATTAGTAATATGTATTCCACCAAATATACATATTTGCTTAAATAAGTCCTAATTGCTGCATCAAAATTGAAATGGCAGCATACTATTGGACCCCTACATCTCTGATATTCATACGAATCTATACATATATATATATATGATCGTGTGAGAATATGTCTGTATGTGTGTATATATATATATATATATACACATGTATGACATGTGATGTGAGTTGTGTGATATAACCAAACTAAGGTGTATAATGTGTGTGTATTGTGTGCATGTGCATGAGGTAAAGAGAGAGAGAGAGAGAGAGAGAGAGAGAGAGAGAGGGAGAGAGAAAGGGAGAGTAAAGGAAGAAAAATAAAAAGGATAAGAAGAGAAAAGGAAGTAAAAAAAGGAAGTCCGTGCATTTAAATGGAAGCTTCTTGAGATTTCAATAACTTGAGCTAGAAGTGAAGAAGCACATTTGAAGGTAAACTTCAACAAAACTGATTTTTTCTCTCACTTAAAAGAGTCAATTCATGTTCTTAAATGTTATATACATGAATGCATGTATTTCTTATGTGCGTCACTAGGGATTGGAAACAAAATAGGAGGGTTTGTGCTTAGGAAAACACAGACCATCATTGTTACACCTTCAAAACTTAGGTCTGGATCCATCTAACGAAAACCCATTTTTGATGCTCAAACTTCAATTAGACACTATATGTCACGACCCGAAACCCACCCTATGCGGATCTCGTGTTGTGGGGCTGACCTTAAGGCCGTCCCTACTTTTTTCATTCCTGTATCATAATAATAAAGTACAACGTACCAAGAATTTAAAACAATAAATAGCGAAAGTCTTTTCAATACATAATGTGGTTCTATAATTGTCAAAACATGAACCAAACATAACATCACCCGTAGGTGGTGAATACATGGGAGAACTACATCAAAACTAATACATTTCCTCAAAATGTCCTCCTACGCTTTCAGACTCCTATTGGGGTCTTGTAGCGTCTCTACCTAAAAAATGGTAAGTAAATCGGAGTGAGCTAAACGAAGCTCAGTAAGTAAATTCCTATCTCTGACACTGCTTATGGTGATCATAAGAAAACATGAATCCATGAATATGAATATGATAGCCAATCATAAGAAATGAGATGTTGTGATAGCCAATGAGAACAATTGCCATAATGCCCAATAAACAATGGGGGTCACAATGTTCAATAAGGAGTAATGGATATAACATCAATATGGAACTCTCAATAACAATTTATCAATATGAATGTACTGCCACAATAAATCGATTACAATTAATTCAATAAGGAATGTTCTCTCGTTATAAGATAATCATAGGGAATAGTGTCATTCAATAATCGCAGTCACATCAATTACATAAGAGATGCATTTACTCTGTTCCAGGATTTGGCAAGCCCTCGGTATTTTGGGGCCTGGCATACATCCAGTAAACTCCTTCATCTTGGCCATATGTCCCCCAATATTCATAACATATCATGATCATTCGTGATTCTATAAGAGTATAAAGATGGAATATCATTTATTCAGTAAAGACATAACAGTAGGCCTTTCAAGGCATGGTACAATGTGATAACAATGATATAGTAGTCAATAAATATCCACAAGATAGAACAATATCACATTTGTGGAAAACAATAATATCTGGTACGTTCAAAAGTACAAGTTCAGTAGTAATGGAATTAAAAATGGCTTGGATTCCCACATATGAGAGATTAAGTTTTACTTACCTTTTCAATGCGTTCCTAGTAAAGTATCTCGTGACTTTCCCCTTTCCTTTTGAGTTCCCTATATATCAGTAAACACATCTCAGTCTTAATGTTATTCATCAAATTTTATGCCATGTTACCATAAGTATCTCTATTACTAATTTAGACTCTATTATTGAGTCCAGAATGTCAGAGAAAGTCGGTTTAGGCTTTTGCAGACTTTGATTTGGGTTCGGGTACTATTAGGGGCATTATGGTAATTTGGCATTTCTATGGGTCTTCATTTTTTGGAACTCCATCTCGTGAAACAGAACCTTCCATTGGCTTTAGAATATCTAAGAGAATAAGAAAACACTATTTATTCATTTATTTTGGACTACGTTTTAATTATCTTTAATTATTGTAATTTAATTAATTAATTAAATTTATTTATTCAATTATAAAATATATGTTTATTGGGTGGGCTTGGATCACATGTGCCGTAGTGGCACAGTTGTCCGCACTTCAGGGTTTAAACCCTTCCTTGGTTCAGTCCTGGTTTCAACTCCTAGGGGTAGTAGCTCTTGTTATTTTTTTCTTCAATTTCCTAAACCAAACAGAGAACTGGGTTAGAACTGGAATAGGATAAACCCATCCCCTATCAGCATATCTAACCCAATTTCTTAATTCAGTAACCAAACAATCCAATACATATAAATAAAATTAAACAGTAACCTTTAAACGACGTAGCTTAGGTGGGCAACCTCTCAACACGACATCGTTTAGATGTCACTATTCATCATCTTCCTCGATCAATCTCCAACGTCCCCTCCGGCGCTGGTGACATTTTCTGACCTGTTTTTCACCCAAGCTCAATGGGGTTCGATCCCAATTTCTTTAAGGGTTCCATATCCATCCTCCATTGTTGGATTAGGTCTCTAGAACTCTTTGAATAAGGGTTTTTCAGTTGGGTCTTCCAGCAAATCAGAACTTTTGGCCAAGTTTTTATTTCTAATTTCGTGATTGTTAAGTCATTATTTTCCTCCCAATTTAACCCTACATTAAATCTGGACATGATATAAACAGTTTTGCATCATGTAAGTAAGGTTTCATGCATACTTTTATAAAAATCCGATTATCCCACATCTTAGTTCTGTAGCATTTCTTCTAATTCTTTTTGCTAATTAACCCATTTTTCATGCTCTTCAAGACCCAATATCTAAAGGTATGTTTCATGCTTTATAAAATTAAAAACAGTGTGCAACCGTACCTACCTCCATTTGGATTTCTCACTTGCAGTATCTCCCTCTAACTGTCCTAGCTTCTTCTTCTAAATTTTAGAACCCCCTTCTTTGGCCTCAATTTCTCAGTTTCCCTCTTCCTTTTCTGATTTCCTCTAAACCCCCCTCATGTATTTATAGGAAAAATCCCCTCACATGACGCCTACCTTTTCTCTCTCTTCCCACCTTCCTTGCAGCCTTCCTTGACTGTTTTCTCATCGCCCATGCTGCTTCTTTATCCTTAAGCTTTCAAAGCATGAAAATATTTACAATATATATACACATTATATTATACTTCTCTCACTCCCTTGGTGTCGGCAACACTATTTACACACTCCCCTAACACCTTAAACACACACTGCACATGATGCATGCATGACAGCCTCCCCTTTACGTATTTGTACATTATGTATGCATATATATAATTATATATATATACATTACTTACATTTACGGTCACATACTCATATATATATCCGTATATATTTAATTCTGTATACATATATATATATACATTTATATTTTATGACACACATATATATATACCATTCATATATATATATATATATGTATACGTACACACGTACATATTTGAGTACATACGCGCTCTACGATGTTCAGTTCTAGGTTACCCGAGCATCACCCGGCACTGCCTATACATTTGAAACTGTTCATATTCCAAAATCATTCAATCCATCCAGTATCGTAATATAGAGCTTTAATAGCTCGGGTTACAAGGTTGCTCAGTCATATTCCAGGTCGGGGTGTCACATTCTCTGGCTCGGCCTGTTCGTACTTGGGCTTTTTTCCAATCTCGTAATTTTTTTATATCATAGATTCTATTATTTACCTCGGTATATGTACCTATTACTGTATACTAATCATCATGATAGTTTGGTATATTTGAGGTCTACTATTCTCGGTCTGAGTTAGTCTCGGTTTACTTTTGGTACTATGCTATTGGCTTGGTCTAATCTCAGTATTATCATTTTTATCTTTAGAATATAAATGGAATTATTCTAATTCATTTGGGTCGGGGTGTTACATTCTACCCCCTTTAAACTGAGTTTTGTCCACAAAACTCGAATGCTCGTAATCTAGAAAACTTTATTCTTTTTTTCATCAGTCTCATGGATTTATATTATTCCACTTGAATCTCGTTTTGTAATTACTACTTTTTGTCATTATTCTATTCTCTTCATATTGTTTTATATTCCTGTATGAATTCTAACACTAGTCACTGGTATATTGTATCTTTGCATCATGTTATGTTCTCCATCATACATTACGTTTCTCTTCAATCATTATTTAAACAACTCTTTTCCTAAGGAAATTTTCTTTAATAATACGAGAAGTTCTTATATACTATGTGTCTTTTCAAAGTCATATATAATCACATGGTATGTCTTGTCTGAGATTTTATCAAAATGGTTTAAACTTTCTAAAATCAAGACAGTTCATAATTCTTTATTGTTCACAAATTCTTACTTTCTTCTATAATTGTAATCACTCTTATAGTATTTCCACAATTCATTGATCATTTTATTTCATGATCTTTCTAAATGATTTACTACACTTCCTGTCAAGCCCCGAATTCTGGCGAACCCGAGGCGCGACTGACGAGACAAAAGGGAAATAAAATAATGAGAAAATAAAGGACAATCAAGTACAGTTCAATACTAATTTAATCTACCATTCTGATACAATGCATAAAGTTTGGTCCCTTAGTTCACAACATACAATGACAGGAAATAGTCTAGGGTGTGATATCCTGACCCGGGATACGACACGATTACCGAGGCAAGTCGACTGAATAGCATAACCTGAGCTGCCTTAAACTTTAAGTCACAATAATTATGGAACTGAACCTAATTTCAAAAGATAAATGTTTTGATTAGTAAAGCTAGTGTCGAGTGGTACCCGAGCAACTCGGAACCTTACCTCGAAAAGCGTGCATACATGCAACCCATGCATGCATACGTACATACACATGCATAGTTCATGGAATATTAGTGTATGTGTACGTGATTAAAAATACCGTTATACGTATATATATGATTATAATGATATGTATAAAACATGTATTGTATAGGTATATATATATATAATATAAATGTATTATGTATATAATGTATTATGTATATAAAATTAAATAAACAAAGAAAAAAACAAAGGAAGCTTCCAATACAAAAATCAGTAGGTGTGTGCATCACTGTGTGTGTGTGTGCATCACTGTGTGTTTGTGTGTGTTTGGGAAACCCACCAACCGACCTTGATAAAGGTGGTGGGTGTGTGTAAGTGATATATGTATATATGTAAATATATATATATGTATATGAGGTACGTGGGTGGCTAGGGTTAAAAGGGCATTTCTCTGCAGTCAAGGATGACTGCAACAGAGAGAGAGAGAGAAAGATAAGGTAGAGAGAGAAGAGGCGGTTGTTGTATATATATATGCACGGGTTTGGGTGATGAGAGGTTAGAAAAGAAAAGAGAGAGTTAGGAACTGAAGGAGAGAAGAAGAGAGAAAGGTGAAGCAGAAACAGAAAGGTGGGAGAGTCACAGTAAGCTCAAAAATCCGAAACCCAGGTAATTCATTTCAGTATTGTTATTTCGATTTAAAGCATAAAGCTTAGATATAATGGTAGGGTCTTAATAAGCATGATATTAGCTTTTAAATGCAAAAAGAATTAAGTTAAATGGTGTAGAAACCGTGGAGAAATATGGAGTTGCAGGTTGATGGAATAATCTCGGGTTCCATGAAATTGTGTTTAAAACTTGGTTTTTATAATGAGAAATTGGTCCTCTATTACACAGGAAACATATAGGATAAAAATAGAGTAAAAACCGTGACTTAACAGTCACGAAATAGAGAAGGAAGACTCGGCTGGAGAAGAGGCCGGAGGTAAATAACTCCCTATTCGTGAAGATGGGGAGGGTTTTAGGGCAAGCCGAGGCTAGGGTCGAGGTCCTTGAAGGGAAAGGAATGGAATGGCATTGAAAAAGGGAGAGAAAATGACCGGATTTTGGTTGCCGTCACCGGAGAATGTGACGGAACCCTAATACAGTCCACCGGAGATGTGAGGGAGATGATCGGAAAATCGGGGGGTCTACCGGGTTAAAAGAAACGGGTCTGGGTTGGATCGGGTCGGTACCCGACCGGAATTAAAACGGATTGATGCTGTGTCGTTTTGAGTCTTTAATTTAAAAGGGTTTTGGGTTGTTTGGTTGTGAAGATAAGAAATGGGAAATGGGTTTGAGGTTATCCGAACCCTGGATAGGGATAGGAAATTAGGTTATTGAAATCCGGTTTTTCATATGAAGTGAACCGTTTGGTTCAGGGCAAGGACTGATCGGTTTAGGGTTTTTAGGTCTGAACCAACTGGTTCAGACCGCAGCTTATGGGATTTATGAACCGGCCCCAAATAGTTTGGAAAATTACACTGTTGCCCAAGTATAAAAAATTAATTAAATATTAATTTTTCAATAATGCCCCTATTCCAAAAAGAGGTCAAACGAAGTCCAAACGACACAAATGAATAGTCAAAACCTATTATCTCGGACGTTCTGAGTCCAATGGTGGGGTCTGTTTTACGAGACGGAACCCCGAAGGATAAAATACCGTAAAAGTGCAAAATGACTATTTTGCCCTTTTTAGTACAAAAGTCCAAATGGAATTCCGCGAAAGCCTAAACCAACTTTCTTCGGCGTTCCGGACACAATGGTAAAGTCTAAATTAGTATTTGAAATACTTATGATAGAAAGGTATAAAATTTGATGAATAGCATTTATTCTGAAACGTACTCACTGATATATAGGGAACTCGAAAGGCAAGGGTACCTTCACGGATTTCTGAGTTAGAATCACGATAGAGGTAAGTGGATCACTTTCTCTTCCATGTGGTGTTTCTAAAGCCAAGTTTATTCTCTTTACTGCCAAATTTGTACTCTTGAAAGTACTTCATGTTATTGCTATCCACAGTACGATATTGTTCTATCTTGTGGACATTGATTGACTATTGTACTATTGTTATTGAAATGAACCCTGCCTTGAAAGGCTTACTGTTATGCTTTACTGTATATATGATATTCCATTTTCATACTCCTTATGGAATCACAAATGATCATGCTATGTTTATAAATGCTGGAATTGTGCTCAGTCACAATATCCATCCGATGCTTCTGTGACGAACTAGTCCGTGAACGGACATGTGGCAAAAGATGTGAGTTTAACTGAGAGGTATGCCGGGCCTCGAATTACGCAGAGGGGTTGCCATTCCCTACTACAGATTATAAGCATCTCCATTGGATTATTGTTATGGAAATATTGTTGAATGGTTACTGTTCCTTATGGACTACTGTACCTTATGGATTACTGTTTCTTATGGACTACTGTTCTTATGGATTATCTTACGTCGTTCATTGGTTTGATTGAAATCGATTTATTGTGGCAGTATTCTCATTGTGACAGGTTATTGTTGAGAAAACTCTTATCACTGCTTATTCATTACTTCTGACTGTATATTGTGCCCCACTACTTATTGGGCATCATGGCAACTGTTCTCATTGGCTATCACAGCATCTCCTTCCTTATGATTGGCTATCATATTTTTATTCATGGATTCACGTTCTTTATAATCATCGATACCAGTGTCGGAGATCTGGTTTACTTGCTGAGCTTCATAGCTCATTCCACCCCACTTACCCCCATTTCAGGTGATGACGCTGCGAGACCCCAGTAGGAGTCTGAGAGCGTAGGGGGACATTTTGAAGTACTGATCAGTCTATGTTAGTTCTCCCATGTATTCACCACCCCCGGGTGCTGGTTACGGTTTAGTTCTCATTTTGAATTTTGTAGAACTATGTCATGTATTTAATAGACTTCCGCTGTTTAATTTATTTAAAAAGACTTCCGCTGGATTACTGTAACTGATAAAGACTTCCGCTGTTTATTGTTTTAAATTTTTAGTACATTGCATATTAGTACTATGATACAGGAACGAAAAAAGTAGGGACGGCCTTCGGGTCGGCCCCGCGACACGAGATCCGCATAGGGTGGATTTCGGGTCGTGACATAGGGCTTATGCCCTTGTACAATATTAAATACGCCCTGCGGGCCAAATATAATCCTCAAATCAAAGCATTTCTAAGTCTCGCACAACTGGAGCGTCATCTGAAATGTTTGTCCCACGAATGGGTCAGCTCAACTGCTGGTACAATATAATGCTAATGCAAGAAACAAAATTTAGGGCGTGGCATGTGCAAGTGTACAGTTATATTTATATGGCATTTAATGTCATCTAGGCAGTATATGAACAGTATGCAGTATATGAGCAGTATGCGTGACACACCTATGCAACTCCATGCCCACTTATGTCTCGCTTTACGGACCTTCCCCAATGGCCTGCAAGCATCATGTATGTCTCGCTTCACGATCCAGAACCCGTCAGGCATGCGAGTACCTAATGGCCGATTTTGGGTTTTTCACCACAGGATCTGCACCCTCATAATGCACAGCACCACGTGCTCAACTCACACCATGTCCAAGGAGTCACACTATGCCAGTATGCTCTGATTCTATCATGCCACAATGTAATCTCAATAATGCATCTCAGCCACACATGAAGCATGCTTTAAATCACGCATTTCATAGTCTTAACAATTCTCAAAGAATACAATCCACACATTATACTAACACATGCGATATATGTAATACCCCGACCCGAGAATGCCGGGTATTGTGACACGTATTACGAGAATACGAAGATTAGTACAAAGATGATACATTTAAGAAAATAATTAATTTTTAAAGTAATTAATTATTTTAATATAAGAAGTAAATTGTAACATACATATATATATATATATAATTAAATGCAAAAATGCATATACTATATAAATAATTATAACTTTATATATATATATATATAATTATACATGAATATATATATATGAGTGTGTGTATGCATGCATGAATGTATGTTAAAATGTGTATATATGAAATGTATGTATATTATATATGGAATGAGAGAGCATGCTATTGTCCAAAGTGTACAAAAGTGAGTGTGTGTCAAAGAGAGGTGTGTGCATTATCCAAGGTGTATTAGGGTTGAACCATGTATATATATATATATATGTAAGTAAAATACAAGTCAAACACCACACACACACACAACCGGCCATTCAATGGCCTGCCCAACAGTGGCAATTCAGACCCACTCATGAAGAAACCTGAAATTGGCTAACCCAAATAGAGGGGCAATCAGAATTGCCATGATTCACATCTCTATATACACATATGCATGGTGCTTGTATACACACACACACAACCATCCGAGAGTGAGGGAGAGATTGAAGGAGATTCTAGGACATTCAGAAGTGGGAAGCAAGGAGCAAAGGGGAGAGAAACAGTTTGGAACAAGGTAAACCCACAAAACACTTGAATTTCTCTCTCTAGAATTTCCATACGTATGAACTGTTTTAAGCCTTGATTTAGTGTATATAATGTTTATAGCATGTTTAAACAATGATAAGCATGAGATTTCAACCTAAAACACCTTAGAAACATCTGCCGTACACAAGGCAACCATTGAAGACCTTGCTTGAAGCAGGTCTGAACCGACTTCTTCCAAACCCAACTTGGTTTACCAAGACTTAAAGTAGAGATCATGAGGGTTCTAATAAACCCAACACACGACCAAAAACTTAGATAAATGACCCTCAAAAGTCGAGTTGCAGGTTCGGGTCTTGATGACCCATATTAAAAATCGACTATTAAACCTTTTTTCTGAGAATAGAGGTTGAATCCCATTAACTTGAGGGTCACACAGAACCAAACCACGCTAAAAATAGGGAAGAAACAAAGGTTTACCAACCAGTCGCAGATGGGAATTATCGACCCCCTTCCCGAGCTCGTTGGACCATTTCAAACCCTAAAATGAATGCCAGGTGGATCCTTAGTGTCCCAGAAATCGATTGAGTTAAAAACAGTAGGGTTTGAACAACCCAACACTCACGAAACTAAAGAAAAAGGAAGACGGGCATTAGGGCAACAATAGGGGTCGAATGGGGAAGACGATGGTGGGTCGACTCAATTTTAAAAGCCTGACCGTGTTTGTCACGACCTGAAACCCACCCTATGCGGATCTCGTGTCGCGGGGCCGACCCGAAGGCCGTCCCTACTTTTTCCATTCCTGTATCATAGTACTAATATGCAATGTACTAAAAATTTTAAACAGTAAACAACGGAAGTCTTTAACAATTACAGTAATCCAGCGGAAGTCTTTTTAAATACATTAAACAGCAGAAGTCTATTAAATACATGACATAGTTCTACATAATTCAAAATGAGAACTAAAACATAACCAGCACCCGGGGGTGGTGAATACATGGGAGAACTAACATAGACAGATACAGTACTTCAAAATGTCCCCCTACGCTCTCAGACTCCTACTGGGGTCTCGCAGCATCATCACCTGAAATGGGGGTAAGTGGGGTGGAATGAGCTATGAAACTCAGCAAGTAAACCAGATCTCCGACACTGGTATCGATGATTATAAAGAACATGAATCCATGAATAAAATATGATAGCCAATCATAAGAAAGGAGATGCTGTGATAGCCAATGAGAACGGTTGCCATAATGGCCAATAAGTAGTAGGTCACAATATACAATCAGGAGAAATAAATAAGCAGTGATAAGGGTTTCTCAACAATAACCTGTCACAATAAAAGTACTGCCATAATAAAATGATTACAATCAAACCAATGAACAACGTAAGATAATCCATAAGAACAGTAATCCATAAGGAACGGTAACCATTCAACAATATATCCATAACAATAATCCAATGGAGATGCTTATAATCTGTAGTAGGGAATGGCAGCCCCTCTGCGTAATTCGAGGCCCGGCATACCTCTCAGTTAAACTCACATCTTTTGCCACACGTCCGTTCACGGACTAGTTCGTCACAGAAGCATCGGATGGATATTGTGACTGAGCACAATTCCAGCATTTATAAACATAGCATGATCATTTGTGATTCCATAAGGAGTATGAAAATGGAATATCATATATACAGTAAAGCATAACAGTAAGCCTTTCAAGGCATGGTTCAATATGATAACAATAGTACAATAGTCAATCAATGTCCACAAGATAGAACAATATCATACTATGGATAGCAATAACATGAAGTACTTTCAAGAGTACAAGTTTGGCAGCAATGAATAAACTTGGCTTTAGAAACCCCACATGGAAGAGAAAGTGATCCACTTACCTCTATCGTGATTCTACCTCAGAAATCCGTGAGTGTACCTTTGCCTTTCGAGTTTCCTATATATCAGTGAATACGTTTCAGAATAAATGCTATTCATCAAATTTTATGCCTTTCTATCATAAGTATTTCAAATACTATTTTAGACTTTACCATTGAGTCCGGAATGCCGAAGAAAGTCGGTTTAGGCTTTCGCGGAATTCCATTTGGACATTTGTACTAAAAAGGGCAAAATGGTCATTTTGCACTTTACGTTATTTTATCCTTCGGGGTTCCGTCTCGTAAAACAGACCCCACCATTGGACTCAGAACGTCTGAGATAATAAGTTTTGACTATTCATTTGCATCGTTTGGACTTCGTTTGACCCATATTTAAGATAGGGGCATTATTGTAAAAATTAATATTTAATTAATTTTCTGTTTGGGCCTTAGTGTAATTTTTCAAAACATTTGAGGCCGGTTCACAATTTCTAAAAGTTGCGGTCTGAACCAGTTGGTTCAGACCTAAAAACCCTAAACCGTCTCACCCTTCCCTTGAACCAAACGGTTCAGTTCATTTGAAAAACCGGATTTCAATAACCCTGTTTCCTATCCTTATCCGTGGTTTGGATAACCCCAAACCCAATTCCAATTTATTATCCCTGCAACCAAACAGGCCCAAATCCATTTAATTCAAAAAAACCCAAAACGACACAGCTTAACTTAGCCATCTTATATCCGGTCGGGTCCCGACCCGGATCCAACCCGGACCCGTCTAGACTTAACCCGGTAGCCTCCTCGATTTTTCGGTCATCACCCTCAAAGCTCCGGTGAGCCTGTATTAGGGTTCCGTCACCTTCTCCGGTGACGACAACCTAAATCCGATCATTTTTAAACCCGTTTTCAATGCAGTTTCATTCCCTCCCCTTCAAGGATCTCAATCCTAGCCTCAGCTTGCCCCAAGACTCTCCCCATCTTCACGAATAGTGAATTATTCACCTCCGGCCGCTTCTCCGGCCGAACCTTCGTTCTCTATTTCGTGACTGTTAAGTCACGGTTATCACATCCCGAACCCCACCCTACGCAGATGTCGAGGACGTGACTGCCAGTCGGTCGCGACGCGACCAACCAAAGGCAAATTCTGAACTTTCCGACGAATTGCACTCCAACTGTAGGGTCAGATGCAGCGGAATTTAAAACTTTTTCTTTGTATCACGGGAATGCAACTCACTTATCCATCATAAGTATATGTATCACAGAGCAAGACTAAATCCAGTCAGTCAACAATTCTAATCTCAGATCATATCTAAAATCAAGCATATAACAACAGAACATATCTAATATCTCTAGAGTACCATTAGTTCCATGAGCCATGTCTATCTAGTATATAACAGTCAAGTCAGTCATAACATACCACTCACCGGAATAACCAGGTTCAATCCACAATAAACCAGTCTCTACAATTCAGTGCCGTCAGATCCTTACTTGCGATGCCACTTAGCCTATTCACGTCATGTCACAGTACCATCTAATCCAATGGAGGTAATTCCTGAAAAATGTCAGAATAATGGGGTGAGCTTAAATAAGCCCAGTGAGTAACACAGATTCCCTATCATGGGTTTCAAAACCAGTTTTGTGCTTCCAAGGCACATGGATAATTTAGTCATTTCAAAATAACTATTTTTATAAATCCATTTCATAAGCAGTCTAGTACAATAAAACAGAATCGAACAGACAATACAAACGGATCGGAACATGACATAACCAATCGGTCAGAACAATAACTATTGCTAATATATCGGTCAAGACACAGACTCTTCATTAACGGAACGAATCATAACGGAACTGGACCATATATCAATCAAGACAGACAGATCATCAACGGACGGAACATGTCGGAACCGGACGGAACATATCAATCGAGGCAGACATAACATTAACGGACGGAATATAACGGAATCGGACGGTAACAATACATCAGTCAAGCAAAGGCATATCGCGAACGGATAAAATTATAACGGAACTAAACGGAAACAATACACTAATCAGGACACAGGCAAATCATGAACAGGACACATCATAACGGAACTGGGTAGAAACAATATAACAATCAAGTCAGGGACACATCACTGTCGGAACTAATCATAACTGGACTGAACAATGTTTCAATCAAGACAGACGTATCATCAACGGACAGTACACAACGGAACTGGACCATATATCAATCAAGGCAGACACATTATCAATGAACGGAACATAACAGAATCGAACGGAACAATACATCAGTCAAAACAAAGACATATCATGAACGAATAGATCATAACGGAACTGGACCATATTTCAATCAAGACAGACTTAACATCATTACGGACCGAACATGTCAGAACCGGACGGAACATATCAATCGAGGCAGACATATCATTAACGGACAGCACATAACCGAACTGAACGGAATTCCTAATTCGAAGGACACAAGCACATCACGTGGAATGTGGTACAAGGGCGTACATTAAGTACATACATTTAAACAATATAGCATTCAGACAGTATACTATACAAAGCGGTACGATACAACAAAATGTTGTTCTTTGCCTATATCACATGGTTTATTTAATCGTTTCGAAAATAATGGTTCAATATATCCATTTTATCTCAACAGTTCAAAACGGGAAAAACAGTACGAAATGCTAGCACAGGGATCAGGAATATAGTCAATTCTTTAAAAAGACTAAAACCATGTCATAAGTGATATAGTACGGAAAACATGCATTTAAATAATTGCACTTAAATAATTGCATTCAAAACAGATCAGTAAATCAAGGGACAGTATCAAAACAGTGTCAGAAGTTACTCACAAACTTTATGCTTATTTCCTTGCATAAATAATCCGATAACCTCCAGGTACGTCAGGCATCTCCATGTATATCCTGAATAATAGTCATCAATCACAGACAAATCAGAACTCATCCATTCAGGTCTCATTCGTCATCTTAGGTATCTATCGGATTACCTAAGATAGCCTAGTAGCCTATCGCCCTTCCATTGGGTCTCACCCGAGGCTATTTCATTCTTTAATTAGGCTTAGCAGTTATTAGGATTATATCCTAAGTCATTTAGACTTCAATTGTTATCAGTCAGGCACTCATTCAACCTTAGGGGCAAAATGGTAATTTTACCATTCTTGTCCCGGACCCTATCGTGGTCTTCGGAATAGTCTTTATATCTTAAGTACAAAGTTCTACGTCCTTTGGACTCCAATCGGTATCAGTTAGGTTCTCATTTTAACCATAGGGGCAAAATGGTAATTTTGCCATTCTTATCCCGGACCCTGTTATGGTCCTCAGAATATCCCATATATCGTATATATGAAGTTTTAAGTCTTTTAGACTTTAATCGGTATCAGTTGGGTACTTATTTAGTCTTAGGGGCAAAATGGTAATTTTGTCATTTCTGCCCCGGACCCTATCATGGTCCTCAGAACGTCCCATATATCTCATGTATAAATTTGTAAGTCCCTTGGACTTCATTTGGTATCTGCTTTAGATCGTAGGGACACATCGGTCATTTCTCGTTTTACGCGTTGACTGTCTCGGAGTCTTATTTAGCCCTTCAGTGTTCATAATTATCCTTACGATAATTTATCAGATCAGTTTGACCTTTATTCGACCTCTACTTTGCACTTATAGTGCTCAGGGGTATTTTGGTCATTTTACGTTTTGTGTAATTCTGACCCCGATTCGTCATCTAATCAAGTATACAGTCTCACCAGTGTCTGGGCTCCTACCGGTATCAGTTTCGTCCCAATCGGACTTTGTTTAGGTCTCGTACGGTATCAGGGGTAATTTGGTAATTTCATGTGTCGTATTTTTCGGCACGTCAGTTCATAAAATGGACCTCACCATTGGGTCCAGAGTGTCCGACATAATTAAGTTGGACTATCTGTTATGTTTAATCGGCCCTGGGTATTATTAAGGGCAATTCGGTCATTTACACCTACGTGTCTGTATTTTTCAGGACCTCAGTTCATTAAACGGACCTCACTGTTGAGTTCAGAATGCCCGAGATAGTCAAAATAGGCTATCTGATATTTTTATTTGGGTCTGGGTACCATCAGGGGCAGTACGGTCATTTATCACTTACGGGTCTGTATTTTTCGGGACTGTATTTCCAAAATCGGACTGTACCATTGAGTCCAGAATGCTTGAAATAGTGAAAATACACTATTTATTTACTTAATTTGGACTCCGTTTGACATATTTAATGTCTAGGGGTAAAATTGTAATTTTACCTATTTAATAAAATAATTAAATAATTATTTTATTATTTAATTAATTTATTCAGGGCTTAAATGAAAGAGGTTTCCAAAATCTGGGCGACTGTGTAATTCCCCAAAACTGTTGGGGTCAAAAACCAATTTACAAAAGTTCTGGTTCAATTTTTTTAATTTCAAACAGTGGACCATTGGGTTTTCAATTCAAAACCCTAAACCGGTCCCTTTATCAACTAAATCAGCCGGTTCAGGTCCCCCCAGAAAATCGGGATAACATATCCCTCATATCCCCAAATTGGTCCTTATCCGTATACAGGTTTAGCCCCAAATCAATTTCAATTTTTAAAACTCGTAACCAAACAGGCCAATTTTTAAATTTAAAACATCAAAACGGTGCAGTTTTATTAAAACAGTGGCACGGTCTTGAGGCGACACGTGTCCGAGTCAGCTCGGATTGGCTCGGTCAACTCGGCCGAGTCAACTCTATCTTCCCCACTGTTTTACCCTCGGTTGCCCTAATTTACAGAGAATTTCTCTTTCAATTTCGTGGCAATTTAGACACGATTTCTTGCTGATTTCAATCCCGATGGGTTTCTGCACTTCATATCCATCCTTTAACATCCATTTTGAGCTTCGAATCCACGGATTAAGCTCTGTTTAACGGATTATCATGGGGGGTTTCAGCTCAGTCGCGTGGACTCATTTCTCCACCAAACGTCACGTGGTTTGGCTCGTTGTGACCGTGTGTCCATGGGGATCAACATCCCATTTAGAAGTTTCGGTTTGGAGGCCTATTTTCGAGTTTGGGTTCCATGGCCGAGACCTATAGGTTCGGTTTTGAGGGTCTAAATTAGTGTTCTAGGGTCGCGGATGGTGATATTTGAGATCCTAGAAAGGTCTAGATCAGTTTTTGACAGTCAGTAACATGTTTTATGGCAGTTGTTTCAGACCTGCAACTTGAGGTCATAAATGGCGGATTTTGCTACGGTTCTGTGTTTTAAGCTGTCTCGGTCTCAGATTTTCATGCCAAGTTCCAGTTGAGACATTTAAAACTTCATGCATACATCTCATTAGCCTCAAATAACTGAAAACAGTAAACAACTTAAGAGGAAAGTTTCAGAAATTTTGGATGTTTACCTAAAATCAGATCCTCCTTCTCTTGGTTTAGTTCCTACACGGCTCGGTCCAATCACCTTGGTGGTGCCTCAGTCAGTCACACGGTGCTGCTCAGCTCCTCAGTCCCCTTTGGTGCATCTCCTTGAATGTACACACCATGGACACACACTTTGCATGCACATGCAAGGCTTCCCCCTCAACAGATCTGTTTCTCCTCTTTTCATAGCCTCTAACAGACCTACCTACACTCTACAACAGTTCCCATTTTTTGAAGATCTCAAGGTGAGTCCATGTATATATACTAATATACACATTTATACCTATACATCTCCATATATATAGATATATATACACATCAGAGAATCAGTAGGATCATGGGGATGATGTGGGCTGATGGAGAGCAATCATGTGGGGTTTGCATGGGTTGCCATTGGTTGATTTGGGTGGCAAGTTGGGGCAAATCAGAGATATATACAATTAAGTTGTATATATAGGCACAAAGGTGCTGGATGGCCACCTGGTTAAGTTTTTGGATAAAATTCTTCCCCTCCATAGGTCAAGGGTTCAATTCCCCTTGACCACCAATTTGGTCATTTTTCCACATTTTGGGCTAAGGCCCTGTTTGGCTGCGCATTAATTCAGTTTCTGATGTTTGCCTCATAACTTTCATTCCGTAACTCCTTTTTCGGTGCGGTTTCTTCCGGTCAGTTTCTATTTCAGTTATCTACAGTGTCAGAGGTTCCGTGTCATTTATTAGTCATTCGGGATTTTCGGGATTAACTAATTCGAATTCCGTCAGTGTTATATTGACATTATTTCACCTAATTAATGGATAATTAGGTTCGGGTATTATACCCTATTCTCGGACATGTTTAATCATTCTATTGGTCTAGTGTGACCACCGGGAGATTAAGGTTAATTTCCTTAATTATTCCCTAAGCCGGTACTAATTAATAATTAATTATTTAATTATTAATTATACAGAGTCGGGGTGTTACAACGGTTTTTACTCTATTTTTATCCTATATGTTTCCTGTGTAATAGAGGATCAGTTCCTCATTATAAAAACCAAGTTTTAAACACAATTTCATGGAACCCGAGATTATCTATGAAACCTGCAACTCCAAATTTCTCTATGGTTTCTCAACCGTTTTTCATGATTCTTTTTGCATTATCTTCCTTATTCTATACTCTAAAAGGCCCTATAATTAGATTTAGGTTTCATGCTCAAAAACAATAAAAACAGAACCTAACTCACTTACCTGGGTTTCGGTTTTTAGCCCACTGTGACCTTCTAAACTTCTCTATTTCTGAATCAATCTTTCTCTCTTCTTCTCCCCTTCAGTTCCTGACCTTTCCCTTCTTTTCTAACCTCTCATCTCTCAAACCCGTATACATATATAAAGAGACTCCACCGCCTCTCTCCCTCTTTCTCTCTCTACCTTATCACTCTCTCTCTGCCTCTTTCAATCAAGAATGACTGCAGAGAACCGTCCCTTTAATCTCCTCCATCCACGTACCTCCAATATACATATATACACATATATTACATATACACACACACCACCCCCACCAAGTCGGTTGGTGTGGTTTCCCAACACACACAAACACACAGTGATGCACACACACACTGATTTTTGTTTGGAAGCTTCCCTTCCTTTTTCTCTTTATCTTAATTTATATACATAATACATTTACATTATACATATATATACATATAAAATACATAGTTTTATACATGTCATTATAATCATATATATACGTATAACTGTATTTTTAATCACGTACACATACACTAATATTCTGTGAACTATGCATGTGTACGTACGTATACATGCATAGGTTGCATGCATGCACGCTTTTTGAGGTAAGGTTCTGAGTTGCTCGGGTACTACCCGACACTGGCCTTACTAAGCAAAACATTTATCTTTTGAAATTAGGTTCAGTTCCATAATTATTGTGACTTAAAGTTTAAGGTAGCTCAGGTTATGCCATTCAGTCGACTTGCCTCGGTAAACGTGTCGTATCCCGGGTCGGGATATCACAGTGTTGACTCGGACGCGTGGCAACGTTTAAAGCTGCCACCGAATTAATGAGGCGACGTCGTTTTGGTTTAAGGGTTTAAAACCCTGAATTTGCCTTGTTTGGTTATACGGTTATGGTCCAAATTCAATAAACCAGGCGCGAATGGCATGGCTTATTCCGGTTTAATACCCTTGTCCGTCGTTTGGTTTACGAAAACAGGGAAAAATAAAAGGGGTCGAAGCCCTTGGGACTCGAACCCCCATCCTCATGCGCGTAAACCCAACTCCTTTCCACTCGGCCACGCACCTGCGCGTGTCTTATTATAGCAGCATATATATATATATAATATATATAAATGAAATCAGAAAATAAAAAGGTGCAACTGTACCTATTGGGATTCGAACGTGGTGTCTTTTGGGAGGGAGGCGGCACGCTGGCCAGCGTGCCACCCTATTCGACCTGTGACTTATTGCACACAAAATATATATATATATATATATATCATACTTTATAAATTTAATTTAATTAAATTAAATACTCCAAATTAGTCTGGTGTTCAAATGAGATGAGTTATATATGTATTCTTACAGTCTCAGGCCTTCTGAATCCAATGGTGAGGTCCACGACATGAGATAAGGTCCTAAAAAAATTAAAGACCCCTAAAAATGTCAAAATGACCAAAATGCCCCTGCCCCATAAATAAGTCAAACGACGTCCAAATTGTCACGACCCGAAACCCACCCTAAGCGGATCACCGGATCGCGATCGCCGCCCCGAGACCCGAGGGCCCCGAGACAAGGCTCGCATATGCAGCGGTATCGAATAGATGTGCAACATACGTTTTGCGGAAGCGTGAAAAACTTTTTCTTTTCTCATTTTTAAATTATGCACATCCGTTCGGTACTGCCGCTCCATACATAGGATACATGGTTACACATTCAGAGTATAACTAAAACTTAAAGACTTATAACATTAATAAAATACATGTTCAGTTGCCCTGAGGGCTTAATACATATTCTTACATTATCTACTAATACAAAATGTACTACTAGAGTTCATAGGTTTCTCAAGAGAAACTACTTAAACATATCTTCCCAAAATCAGCAGATTCATCATCAACGTCCTCAAGTCAAGACTGCTGCTAATTACCTGAAAGGGGGGTCCGAACAAAGTCCGGGTAAGCTAATCTAAGCTTGTGAGCAATTCCAGTATTCGTCATGGGGTTTTCAATTAGCAGTGGTTTAGTACATAAGAGTTTGTAAAATAATCACCGCCAATTGTTCATATACTTTGAATACAGAATATGTGCATTCCTTAAATCATGTAGTTTTGAAACATTTAAAGTATTCAAGCTAAACTCATACTTTGTCAAATAGAGTATATAACTCAAAACATATGCATTTCGTAAAACAATAGCTTGAAACATTTAAAGTATTCAAGCTATACTTATACTTCGTCAAATAGAGTATATAACTCAAAACATATGCATTTCGTAAAACAATAGCTTGGAAACAATTAAAGTATTCAAGCTATACTTATAATCATGAACTTCAAAACATATAACATAACATGTATTTCTTAAATAGAGTATATAAAACTCAAAACATATGCATATTGAAAATGAGGGTAAAACCTGCTTCCATTTTCAAATCATTTGTCATCTTATCACTTTCATTAGTGGAATCCGTTTCGAACCGGACTCCCATCTTACTTATAAATGGAGATATCTCATCTGCCTGGGGGATTAGATCCTGCTACCGGGCATTTGACAGTCGATTGAGTTCGTATGTAACCTAAAATCTTGTCATATGTTTACAGATTAATTGAGTTCCGTACAACCCAAAAATCTGTTATTTAGAAAGTCGGCTGAGTTCCGTACAACCCAACCAAAAACCATAGTGCTTAGGCACAGCTTTTCTTACATTCAAATACATTTAATACATGATTTCTTCAAATAGGTGTTTCTCATAAACATTTAAAACATCATGTACATAATTTCATAACAAATCCTTTAAATGCTTGATATAAACAAATTCAGAACACTTTGCATAATTTGGCATTTAAAACTTTAGACATGCTGAAATATGTTTTAAGAAAACCATGACAGAAACCATTCACTAAGCATGTCATAATAGAGTTTATAAAAACAGAACAATTTAACTGAATCATGTAAATACTGAATTCAAAATTTCAAACACTTCATATCTTTGCATTTAAAACCTTTTCAAATCCATGGAGTTAAATCTCCACTTCAAATACAGGGTTACTCACCTTGATTCTTTAGGGTTAGTGCTAAAAATGCGCTTTCCCACTTTCCTTGTAGTTCCTAAGAACAATTCATAAACATCTCATCAACTTCACATTCATTGTAATATCATCACGATATTCCTTAACTTATGCTTAAATCGTATTAGATCCTAAAACGATTTCATAATTTCATAGGTACTTAATTTAACTCGTACTCTTAACCTATGACACAATTTAATGTGTTAGAAATTGAATCTACTTCGATTTATACTCTTCTGGGAGTTCCATTAACTTTAATTTAAAGTTATTTATTTGACATGTTTACGTGTCGTGTCTTTTCGTATTTCGTTTCTCGCACATGCCTTAGTATTAGTACTTTGGCATTATTTCAGTTCATAGTCATCTAACAGATGCTATTCATCAAATTTTATGTCTTTTTATTTCATACATTTCTTTTGGTCGAATAGACTCTAGCATTGAGTCCGGAGTGTCGAAGAAAGTCGGTTTAGGCTTTCCAAGCATTTAATTCGGACTTTTATATGTGAAAGGGCAAAATGGTCATTTACCGTTTTACGTGTCATATTTTTCTATACTTCATTTCGTAATTTGGACTCCATTTTTGAGTCCGGGATGTTAAAGAAAGTTAATTTAGACCTTCTCTGATTTCATTTGGCTTTAGGGGTACCAGGGGTATTTTGGTCATTTTACCCCTTTACGTGTCTTTATTTTTCGGAACCCCGTCTCGTGTCGTGGACCTCACCATTGGACTCAGAAGGTCCAAGATAGTAAGAATACGTTAATAACTTGTCAAATTTGGTCAAGGGGTATTTTGGTCATTTACCCCTTACGTGTTTTTATTTTTCGGGCCTCATCTCGTAAAACGGACCCTACCATTGGCTTCAGAATATCCGAAATAGTAAGGATACACTATTCATTTATTTAATTTGGACTTCGTTTACTCTATTTATGATCCAAGGGTAAAATAGTAATTTAACCTTATTTATTAAATAATTAAATTAATAATTTAATAATTTAATTATTTTTCAGGGGCCTTAATGCATAAATTTTCCCTCAGTTGGGCCACAGTAGCATTTCTAAAAACTTCTGGGGTCAATCCGTAAATAGGTAAAGTGTTGGTTTATTTTATTTTTAATTAATTAAATAAACCAAAGGGTTCGGTCCAATTTTAAATGAACCAGTCCGGTTCAGTCGCAAACCAACCGGTTTAGCCGGTCTGCTTACATGTGGCTGACGTCATCATGACGTCAGCCCTAGATCTCATTTAAATTAACCGACACCCAAAACGGCGTCGTTGCATTTAATCGGTGGCAAGCCCAGAGGCTGCCACCTGTCCGAGTCGACCCAGCCCTATTTTTAAAACGAGTTGACTCGTCTTCATCTTCCCCATGAGACCCCCTCTGAAAACCCTAATTTTCGAATCCATTTCTTCCTATTTCGTGCATTTCTACTCAGCCAATCTCCACTGTTTTGGTCCCAAATTATCCCTAAGGTATATACAAATCGATTGGCATTCATTTTGGGCTTTAAAACCCCTTCATAAGTTCGGTTTTGGTTTGGATAATCCAAACTGTTATTTCGGTTGTTCATGGCTTATTTCTTAACCAAATTTCATGGGATTTTGTTTGTTATGATCCCCTCTTCATGGGGATTCATATCTCGTTCTCAAATATTGGTTTAAACTGAGTTTTAAGGGGTTGGGTTACAAAACCCGTAACCTGCAACTGATTATTTGAGGGTCGATTTTCGAGCTTCAAGGTCGCGGTTGATGGTTTTTAGCATGCTTGTAGGGTCTACTAGAGGTCCCTATACACCAAACAAAGTTTGGTTTCCCTCGGATCAGACCTGCTTCATGCAAGGTCATCAATGGCGACTGCTTATGGGTTTCATGTTTTCTCACTGTTTCAAGCCCAAATCTTACGTTTAAACAGGTTTTAAATAAGTTTTAAACATCATATGTACATAAACAACTTAAAACTAACCTACTTTCATGCTTGAAATTTAGAGAGAGAAAAATGTAAAGATTTAGAACTTTACCTGTTTACACTTGCTTTCTCCTTTGTTCTACCTCCAATTCTCTCTCTATTCTCCTTACTTCTTCTTCCTTTGGTTTCTTTTGCAAGAAGAAAGCATGGTTTGCATGCTTGGCCATTTAAAGAGAAGGTGACCGACCCTTCTCTCTCCTCCATTCTCTCTCTCTCTCTTTTTCTTTGATTTCTAGCCCTACACTAGACTTTCCATTTCATAAATTCTACTTTTTTTCTTTTTCAACTTTGCATTTAATTTTCCATAGATATTTATACATATAATATATACATATATATACATACACACATATATACAAGACACACACACACACACACCAGCCGACACACACACACACATTCACACTTGTTCACTTTTTACTTTTTAACTTTTTTCATATTTCATTCATTTAATATATATATATATATATACATATATACACATTTAATTAATACATATATATATATCCATTTTCTTATAATTAATTAATTTATTTAATAATTAATTAATTATATATGTATAATTTCTTTTCCTCGTAATATGTGCCATGTGACCCGGTATCCCGGGTCGGGATATTACACAAATAAAATAAATAAATAGTGGATTCTAACTATTTCAAACATTCTGAATCTAATGGTGGGGTCCGTTTCATGAGGCGGGACTCTGAAAAATTTAGACACGTTAAGGTATAAATTACCAAAATACCCCTTGACCAAAATTAACAAGTTATTAGTGTAATCTTACTATCTCGGACCTTCTGAGTCCAATAGTGAGGTCCACGACACGAGATGAGGTCCCAAACATAAAGACACGTAAGGGAGTAAAATGACCAAATTACCCCTAGTACACCAAAAGCCAAATTAAAACCGAGGAAGGACTAAATTGACTTTCTTTGACATCCCGGACTCAATAATGGAGTCCAAATTACGAAACGAAGTACAGAAAAAAATATGACACGTAAAACGATGAAAGACCTTTTTCCCTTTTTCATACCAGAGTCCGAATTAAATTCTAGGGAAGCCTAAACCGACTTTCTTCGACGCTCCGGACTCAATGGTAGAGTCTATTCGACCAAAAGAAATGTCTAAAATAAAAAGACATAAAATTTGATGAATAGCATCTGTCAGATGACTATAAATTAAAGTAATGCCAAAGTACTAATCTACGGCGTGTACGAGGACATGAATTACGAAAAGACACGACAACACATCAACCTTAGAATAAAATTTCTAACTCATAGATTGATCTTAGGTGATAATTATGGAAGAACAACGACCGAAATTCACGATCATGACCAAGGCCCAAAGGGCCAAGGATCCAAAGCAACAGGCCTTCATGCAAGAACTGTTACATCGTCAGAGAATGATTGACAGGTTCGTCAGGATAGCCAAGGCGACGGAGGTCGTCTCGGTAAGCCCCTTCATTCACAAATCACCCACCAAGGCAATGGTGGCAGAGGCTAGGAAAAAGAAGGAGGAAGAAAGGAAAAGGAAAGAGGAAGAAAAAGAAAACACCGAAACCTTAAACGAGTGGGTCAAAAGGTAATACGTGTTTATTATATACGATACCACTATAAGATAAGTTGTAGTTGACTTTTGTAGTAAAGGAAAAAGTTAAGTTTTAGTTGATTAATTTCATTGTGAAATTTACAAATTGTTTTAGGATAAGAGCAGATAAAGGCAAGAAGCCTCAGTAGGGTCTGCTGTGTACGAGGTGAGTAACCCTGCATTTGAACTGGAGATTTAACTCCATATATTTGAAGAAGTTTTAAGTTCAAGTTATTGCAGCCTTTGAATATCAAATTCAGTCTTTATATGATTCCGTTCTTTTAAATTATTCTGTCACGACATGCTTGATAAATGTTTTATATTCAGCTCTCCTCTTGAAAATAATTAGCATGTCTAAATCAAATGCAAATCTCTTTAAATATTCTGAATTTGATCATCACGTGTATTTGAAGCTTCATGATGGAAGTTATACATTTCATGTTTTAAATACTCATGAACGTATCTATTGAAGAAGTCATGTGATAAATGTTTTACAAGATAAACGGTACTAAGTACCACCACATGTGACGTTGAAATCCTTCGGGATTCAACTATGACACGAAGAATTGCCCGGTAGAAGGATCTAATCCCCCAGGCAAATGAGATATCTCTATTGTAGCATTGCAGTAAAATGAGAGTCTGGTTCGAAACAGATTCCACCTAATAAAAGAGAAAAGATGACAAAGTGATTTTGAAAATAGAAGTAGGTTTTACCCCTATTCTATTTCACGTGTTCATATGCTCTATTTGAAGAAATGTGTATTTAGCTTGAATACCTTAATTGTTTCAAAGTTATTTGTTTTAAGAATGCATATATTCTGTGTTCTAAAATGTACGAACAATTGGTAGTGCGTATTTCATAAACCCTCATGTGCTAAACCACTACCAGTTGAAAACCCCATGACGAATGCAGGAATTACTCACGAGCTTTGATTAGCTTACCCAGATTTTATCCGCCCTCCTTTCAGGTGACTAATGGCAGGTTGATTTTTGAAGACGATGAGGATGAGTTTAGCTTTTGGGGAGACTTGCCTAAGTAGTTTTATTTGGGAAATCACATGAACTCTAATTAGTGTATTTTGTATTACCAGACAATTTAAGGATATGTATTAAGCCCCACGGGGCAGTTGAATTAAGATTGTAATTATGAAGTCTTTTAAGTTTTAGTTATGCTCTGAATGTGTGAACATGTGTACCATTGTGAATAGCGGCAGTATTGGACGGATGTGCAAATTTTAAATAAGAAAGAAAAGAACAAAAAATAAAAAGGTTTTTCATGCTTCTGCAACCACATGAAGCGCATCTATTCAATACCGCTGCAGATGCGAGCCTTCGCCCAAGGGTCTTCGGGCCTGAGGGTGGCGGTCGCGACTCGAGATCCGCGCAGGGTGGGTTTCGGGTCGTGACAATATACACATAATCATGATCCACATTATCACCCAACTTTCAGCAAGATAGCATGAAGCACATAAGCATGTGAACAATCAAACAAACATGTGAATCATCAAGTCAACATGGCAGTTATTCCTAAACTCAATTCTATTTCTTACTTAGCACAATATATCGTACCTGATGGGTCAATCTCAACTCAGGAAAGTGTACTCGTAGTATAGCAGAACCACAGTAAGAATACAGAAGGTCAGACCACCTTCTCCTTGCCTTTCCGTGTCCCTAAAATCATAACATGTGACTTAATCCATTTGTTACTTGAATTATGCTATTCATCAAATTTTATGTCTTTATTTTGTAAGTTTCTATTTTTCCAAATTAAACTCTACTATTGAGTCCAGAACGTCAAAGAAAATAAGTTTAGGCTTTCGTGGAATTTAATTCAGACATCTGAGCTAAAAAAGGCAAAATGGTCATTTTGTACCTTTACGGGTTCTCACATTTTGAGACCTCTTTTCACAAATTGGACTCCACGATTGAGTCCGGAATACTCGAGACAATAAAATTTCACTATTTGTTTACTTAATTCAGAGTTCGTTTGACTGCGTTACAACTTAGGGGCATTTTGGTAATTTTAAAGGTTACTACGGGTCTTTTATTTTTTGGGATCCCGTCTCATAAAATGGACCTCACCATTGGCCTCAGAATGGTCGAGATAGTCAAAATACACTAATGACTTGTCCCATTTGGACTCTAGATTATTTTGGAATATTTAAATAATTAAATTAATTAATTAATTTTATTAATAATTTATTAATATTTTATTCTGGTGGGTCAGTTCGTAATTTCTCAAAATTTTAGGGGTCAAAGTGAAATTTTTGAAAGTTCTGGGGTCAAACTCAATTTCCAAAAAGTCCAGGGGTAAATTTGTAAATCCTAAATCTCTTATTCTTAATTCGGATAGCCAAACAGTAGCTAATCCAAAACAGGGATAGGATATCCCTGTTTTCCAATTTAATTCCAATTTCTAATTTTATAACCCTGTAGCCAAACAGTCCCTAACCCATTTTTAATTTAAAACATAAGGCCGACACGTGGCAGGGGTGGGTCGGCCTTGGCCCTACCCGAACCCGGACCCGACCCGACTCGAGACCCGAACCAGACCCGAGTGCACAGTACCTTCTTCCTCATTTTTCCGGTAGGGTTCCGGCCTGGCGACAATTTTTGCGGTGGATTTTCACCCTTTCAAAAATGTAGTTCCCTTCATTTTCTCCCAAGGATTTCATATATAGGCTGGGTTTTGGATTTAGACTATTGGATCATCATGAATAGAGGGTCAAACCTCTCGGTCAACTCTCTAGCCGATCCTTCTTCTTCATTTTCATGACTGGTTGGTCACTGTTTGGACTCCCTTCTTACCCCAATGTGATTCTACACTCATGGGGATTATTTTCCAAACATTATAATAAGGTTTTAAACAAATTTTTCCCTCGCCAACCGATTATTCACCCTCACTTGCAACTCACTATTTCTACTTCATTTCCTAATCATTTCGGTTGGTTTCTTTTGCAAAATGATCCATATTTTGTACATCATAAGGCCCTAGAATTAAACCAATTTAATGTGCAAGGAAATGAAAAATCAGAAATGAACCACTTACCACCTTTCTGGGTTTCTCTCTCTAGCCGTGTGTCTTCTTCACCTTCTTGGCCCCAAGCTTGATTCAAGCTCTAAGATCTCCTTCCTCCTTTCCAGAACTCCCCCTCTCGCTCTTTGTCTCTCTTTTCTTTCTTTCTTTCCAACTGGCCGATGTATATACACATACACATAGCCACTCTCTCACATAACCACCTGCACAGCCCCACTATTCTGACCTTTCCCCCCTGTTCAAGCCACCCTATTTTCCTACAAGGCAGCTTTGCATTAAATGCGAAGTTGACCTATACATATATATATATATATATTTTTTTTTTCACTCATATACATACACCCGTAGACACACTCACTTGCACACTTACACAAGGCTGACATATATACATTTATATATATATATATCAACACATATATTAAAATGTATAAATTACATACATACATGTACACATATTACACATAACCTACATACATATTTACACAATACATAATCACATAATTCATGCATACATGCACCATTGAATTAAATAGTAATAATGATAATAATAATAATAATAATAATAATAATAACAACTAAAAAATTTATATATAAAAAAAAAAATTTAGGTTATTACACTTCCAGTCTTTTACAATCATTTAGATCACATAAATCCCTAAGAGTTACTCTGGATTATCTATCATTTATCTTCAATCAATGTGACAGAGCATTATCTTTATTTATATTAAATCTATTACTCAAATCAATAAGGTTCATCGATCCTTTTCTAACACGTATTCATCATATATCAGGTTCTTTTCAGAATCATTATATTTCATAATGTCAAATTTTAACGGTGTAGCTCTTTTAGTAAATGTCTTCCAAACTCTTTTCATATTTACCCTATTAGGGTCTATTTGTAACTTAATCATGAGTTTTCATATTTCTGATACATCATCAATTCATTTAGGATATCAACTCCTTCTGTAATTATCCATTAAGTTTTCTTCATACTATCTCTCATATCTTGATTTATTGCTACATCTATTGCCTTTCAGAGTGTAAGTATTCTAATTAACTATTACCTGTCACATATATTGCCTTTCAAGATGTTACTATTATGTCTAGATGTTACTGTTAATTCTACTACTGCCTTTCAAGGGTATTATCATTCTATTTGGATATTACTGTCAATTTCACTGCTTTTCAAAGTGTCATATTCTCAATTCTATGTTACTTCTATCTTTCAATGAGCACTAACCATTTTCCTTGTTCATTATAGAAGGTAATTCAATTCTCAATAATTCTCACAGTATAAAACAATCATCCAATCGTAAACATCAAATTTATAGTCTATAAATAGTAATTCAATTCGCAATAACTCTCATAATATAGAACGATCGTCAAATCAAAAACATCAAGTCTATAGTCTAGATATAGTAATTTAATTCTCCATAGCTCCCTCAATATCGAACAATCATCAACTGTAACCCAATAGATATCAAGTACACGTTTCCATAAGATAAAACAATTATCAAGGATTTATTAATTTCAATATCACTATGATTCCTTCCAAGTTTTCTTAAGTATAACTACTATCTCCCATCAAGCCTCATTCATCTGTCTATATCATTTATCGAAACCTCCTTCAGTATTTTCATTGTCACAATCTCAACAATTCTCGTCATTACCTTAAGTATACTATTTTTCTTAAGGATCACTATTTACTTGATCATCTTAGTTGTTCAAGAATCATCAACTTTCATCATAACATATAGTCTTTTCTCCCAAGACTATTAATCTTAATACATAAACTTTTTATCATCCTCTAACAGTTACAAATCATTTAATCATTCTAAATCGTCAAATTCTTTTCTCTGATCAGCTAATAATTGTGCACTTATGATCTGTACCTTATATATTATATGTATATCATTCATTACTAATGATTTCCCCAATGTATAACATTCATTGATAATGTCTAGAAGGTCAAATTGCCTTCTTTTTTTCTCTTGGTGTTCCTATGATTCAGGAAACTCATCTCAGTCTATATATATCTATATAATTCATGCTATTCATCAAATTTTATGTCTTTATTTTATAAGTTCCTCTTTTACTAAAATAGACTCTACTATTGAGTTTGGAACGTCGAACAAGGTCGATTTAGACTTTCACGGAATTCAATTCGGACTTCGATACTAAAAAGGGCAAAATGGTCATTTTGCACTTTTATGGCTTCTAACTTCTCGAGACCTCTTTTATCAAATCAGACTCCATGGTTGAGTCCAGAATGCTCGAAATAATAAAAATCCACTATTCTTTTATTTTAATCGAAGTTCGTTTGACTACTTTTCAGCTAAGGGGCATTTTGGTAATTTCTCCCTTTAAAATTATTTAAATTAAATATTATTTTATTACTTGGGTCAATTCACAATTAACCATAAATTTTGGGTATCATTATAATTCCACTAGGTTCTATTCAAATCTGAATAACTAAACAATAATTAAGTCTAACCTTGTCGGGTTGTAGTCAACATTCTATAGGCACTATAATCCCATTGAGACCGTACGCTTTCACTCTAACACAAACTCCTAACCAGACCTCACTTTCATCACCTCTACCTTCATTCCTTGTGACACACAATTGATGATTTTCCATCACCCAATCTCAGTTGTATATTTTCTTGTTGAAGAGCAGCTATGTCATAGCTAATTAAACACCATTGTCTCGGATCAGTAAAAATCGGTGCAACTTCCTGTAGGTTCACCGATCTAGAAAGACACCAATTTAAAATTTCCCTCCTTGTCTTCCCACTTGGACTGCTGTTTAGATAAGTAAATCAAACGCCAAGCCTTTAATGACTACTTCTATGACCCCCAACAGCAACTCAACATCAATTCAACCTAAAGACCTTTCACCGTTTCTGCTGCGCGACCCTGTATGAGCAGTGTCACGACCTGAAACCCACTCTCTGATGATCTCGTGTCGGGACCGCCACCCTTCGGCCCGAGGGCCTTAGGGCAAGGCTCACATAAGCAATAGTATCGAATAGATGTGCGACATGTGGTTTACGGAAGCGTAAAAAACTTTTTTCTTTTCTTTTCTTATTTAAAACTTTTGCACATTCGCCCGGTACTACCACTCTTCATAGCGGTACACATGATAATACATTCAGAGCATAAATAAAAGTTCTAAGGTTTTATACATATTATATATTCAAATGCCTCTAGGGCTTAAGTACATATTGTCCAAAGTCTATTACATCATAATCCATCCATATACAGATTCTAACTACTTCCAAAAGTCCATAATCCTATACAGCCATTAGTCATTATCCCAAAATGGAGCATGGCTCCCACTCATCGTCAGTACCTAAAAAATGTTAGGGAATGGGGTGAGCTTTGAGAAGCCCAATGAGTAATTCCTACATTTGTCATGGGGTTTCAATTGGCAATGGTTTCGGACATGAGAGTTTATAAAATACTCACTACCAATTGCTCGTATACTTTGAACATAGAGTACATGCATTCTTCGTAAAGATAGCTTTGAAACATTTAAAGTATTCAAGGCTAAACATGCATTTCTTTAAATAGAGCGTAAGCATTTCAAAACATATAAACATGCATAATAAAATAAGGGTAAAAACTTGCTTCCATTTTCAAAAGCATTACTTCAAAACATATAAACATGCATAGTGAAAATGGGGGTAAACCCTGCTTCCATTTTCAAAGTCATTTGTCATCTTTTCACTTTTATTAGTGGAATCTATTTCGAACCAGACTCCCATTTTGCGTATACGTGGAGATATCTCATTGCCTGGGGGATTAGATCCTGCTACCGAGCATTTCACATGACAGGTGAATTGAGTTCCGTAGAAACCTAAAATCCTAACTATGTGGTCTTTGACAAGTCAATTGAGTTCCGAAGAAACCCAAAATCCTGCCTGTGTGCTTATGCACCATTATCTTGTAAAACATTTATCACATGGCTTCTTCATATTGATACTTTTCATTAGTATTTAAAACATGTAGCATATAACTTTTGCAATAGAACTTAAAATACTTGGAATGATCAAATTCAGAATATTTGAGGAAATTGGCATTTTATTCAAGCATGCTAAATTTTTCGAAGAAAGGAACTGTATATAAAAACATTTACTGGGCATGTCAATAGAATAATTTAAAACAGGAATCGTATAAAAACTAAATTTGATACTTAAAACATCATTCAAATTCGTGGAATTAAATCTCCACTTCAAATGCAAGGTTACTCACCTCGGTCCTTAGAGTCAGTGCTAATAATTCGCTTTCCCACTTCCTCTGTAATTCCTTTGCACAGCCGTTTCTCTCCTCTTTTGCCCTTTGCTTTCCACCTCTGAGTATCCCAGAACTCCTTCCTTTCTCTCTCAGTGACTAATGGTGGTGTGGCTAGGTGTATACAATTATGTATATATGTATATAGGTGTATACACTTGATATTGAAATTCTGATTTCCCCACCAACTAGCTTTCCTCTTACTTGTTGCAGCACACTTAATGAGTGTCCTTCATGCCACTGTTTTGGGCAGTGTGTTTGTTTTGTTGTGTATATATGGCTATATATATATATATATATATTTATACATATAATATAACTCACACACCAACCCCCTTGGACACACACACACCCCATTACCCCTTGGGTATTAGCATGTTTTTATGTACTATGTATAGATATATTTAATTATTCATGTATATACCAACATATATATATATATATACTTGGCCATGTATTCACACACAATACACTTTTAGTGTGTGTATGTGTGTGTCATTATGTTTTCTATTAATTATAACTAATAATTGATTTCTTATTTTTGATTAATTAATTATATTAAATTAATTAATTTTTCTCTTAAGTGTAAATATCTTTACAATAATTTTCATAATCTCGTAATGCGTGTCATATGACCCGGTATCTTTGGGTCGGGGTATTAGACGCAGCACTGCCTTCAACTATGTCGCCTCCATACAAATCCAACAATCTACACCTCTTAATTTATCACAACAATAGCCTCGAGTCCCCAAACCCATCCGGTGCCAGCCACTGCCACAACCAATCTTGCAACAGTAGCTTCTTCTGTTACTGCACCTCCTAAATTTTCCAAGGTCTGTTGCCTGCTGCACTGTCACACAACACACATGCACATATATATTTTCCTTGTTGTACGCCATCTTCTTCCCCCCTTTTCCTCAATCCTCTTCCTGCTACACCGCCATAAACAAACACACACACACACACACATATATATATATATATATATAAATATATAAATCTCTTCTGTTCCGATCTATCTCAGGAACCCAATCAGTTCTCCCAACAGCAGCTCCTGTTACACTAATCTCTCTCTCAGTTGCTCACTTTTTCTCCTACACTACTATATCTGCTGCTCTCTTTTCTCACTCTCTCTTTCCTCCATTTTACACTTGCTACACTACCTCTCTCACCTTCCAGTAGCTGCGGCTGCTTTTCTCTCTTCTTTTCTTTCCAATTTTCTTTCTTGCACCGCCACAACCATACACATATATAAATATATATTTTTCACTTGCTGTACACCGAACTTCACTTTGTTTTATGCCACACACACACATAAATATATATAGACACTATATTGCCTTCTTGCTGTACACCACTCCTAAACTACCCCTCCTTTTTGACTTTTCATTTCTTTTTCTCCTTTTTTGTTTTCTTTTTCCTGTTTCTTATTTCCTGCTTCACTTGGTATATTTTATACATATATATATTACATGTTGCAACACACACTACACACACTTTAACCCACTTCTGCCGGCACACACTTTTTCTTTTCCTTTTCTATTTTGGTTTTCTTTTCTTCCTTTATTCTTCGATTTTCTTTGTTGCTCCTTGCATGCTTATATATATATATATATATAATAAATCTGCATTTTATTATATATATATATAATATATCTATTTATACTAATACATATATTTATACAATACATGTACATACATAGCCGTATATATATATACTTGTATATAATTATTTTTATGATTATATTTATATATACATATATATATATGTATATATATTATCTCATATATATATATATATGTTCTTGTATTTATTAAAATGCACTGTGCACGTATATCAAGGCATGTACTGGCCTACGTGCACGATTCTCCATACCACTCGGGTTTTATCGTACGGTACTCCTAGGTACTCGGGATTACTTATAACCACTTCTCGTATATTTAAATATCGTAACTACTCTATTGGTGACTCTCACTGTTCGTCTCGAACTATATGCCTATTACTTATATTACTCATTGCAATGTTTCGGGTATATTTTGGGATATATTATTCTTGGTCTGTTTTTGGTCTCGATTTATTTTTGGAACTATGCTTCTTGGCTTGTCTAAGCTCAGTATTATTATTTGACTCTTTGGACTTGATTAAAATTATTCTATTTTATTCGGAACTCATGTTTGGTTACAACTGGTACTACACTACTCGACTCGACCTACCTCGATTTGCGTGTCAAAATTTGGGTCGTGATATTACATTCTTACCCCCTTAAAATAATTTTGTCCTCAAACTTAGCATTCCTAACTCTGGTGGTTCCCGTGTTTTCTTTAACATCATGGTATAACTTGAAAGGGTGTTTACATTAACTAGATAAATATTTTCTGCTGAGAATCAAGTTTTACAATCATATCAAATCAAGTTTTACAGTCACATCAGATCATTGTTCTATTTTTTCAAAATTTTCAAGAGTATTTCAAAATCTTTACGTGAATCCCAATTCCTTTCTATAGTTCCTCTAGTTTTCAGTAAGTTTATGACATCACTCGGTGAACGAAATCATGAAATTTTCCTAAATGTAGCTTTTAAAACTCTATCCATTAAGTCTATTAATATATCTGGGGTACATATCATTCCAATAGTATTGTATGGAACTCATAAAGTTCACATCGGTTCCTAATTATCATCCCTCTATAATAGGCTTGCAATTCAACTAATTGTTCCTTGACCTCAAGTCAACTGTTTAAGAATATCTGTGTCGTTGGTCTGTATTTCATGTGTTCTGTGTTTAACATGGTTCGATGATAGTTCCCTTGATGGACATGCAAGCAATGAGTCAAATAATCTAGGTGTTCATTTTTTACTTTTAGTTAGCAACAGATGGAGACATACTCGACTGTGTAAAAATAATGTAAATGTAAACAGATCGTAAGTAACTAGAAGAGTACCTTTTCCCACTGATGTAGTACTAGAACTTAGAAATTCTCTGATCCCTAACTTCCTAAGGAAGGTACTTCCCATCTAAGGCCTCCGTAACTATTGCCAATCCCTGTTAGGTTCCCTGTCCTTGTCTAAGATTCAGTCGATGGTTTAAGCTTTCTAAAATCAATATAGTTCATAATTCTTTACTGTTCACAGATCTTTACTTCCTTCTATACTTGTAAGCTTTTTTATAGTATTTCTACAATTTCACGTATTGTTTTTATTTCGCGACAGTCTTTTAGAATTACTTAAATTACATTAATCTCTAAACTTACTCATGATCATTTATCACTTATTTTTACTTAGCTTGACAGAGTACCATCCTTTGTTCATATCAAATCTACTACTCGGATCATTTCTAAGATTTATCAAATCTTTTCTAACACTTATTCATCATATATCAGTCCTTTCTCAGAATCATCTGTATTTCAAAATGTCAGCGTCTAACAGCTTCGGTTATTAAATAAACATCTTCAAACTCTACTCATCTTTTACTTTATCAAGGTCTATCTATAACTTACTCAAGACTTTTTACAATGCTGGTATGCCATCAATCTATTACTCAATCAATAAGGTTTATCAACTCCCCTGTACTTACCCATTTAAGTTTCCTTCAAACTATCTCTCATCTCTTAATTTATTGCTACCTTATTGCCTTTCAGAGTGTAAGCATTCTACGTAGATGTTAACCATCACAAATACTGCCCTTCAAAGTGTTACTGCTCTGTCTAGATGTCACCATTAATTCTACTACCCTTCCAGGGTATCACCACTCCATTTAGATATTGCTGTCAAATCCATTGCTTTTCAAGCCGCCATAATTCCCAATTCTATGTTACCTTCTATCTTTCAATGTGAACTAACTGTTGCCCTTGTTCATTATGGAACGTTTGATTCTCACAATGTAGGGCAATCATTTAACCATAACCTCAAGTCTAGATATAGTAATTCAATTCTCAACGGTTCCTTCAATATAGAATAAATCATCAAACTGTAACTCAATAGATATCAAGTACATGCTTCCAGAAGATAGAACAATCTTTAAGGATTACTAATTTCAATATCACTATGATTCCTTCCAAGTTTTCTTAAGTATAGCTATTATCTCCTATTTAAACCTCATTTATCTGTCTATATCTTTTATCGAAACCTCCTTCAGTACTGTTAGGGTCATAATCTTAAGAATTCTCATTATTTACCTTTACGTATACTACTATTCTTAAGGATCACTATTTACTTGATCATCTTAGTTGTTCAATTATCATCAACTTCTATCATAACATATAGTTTCTTTCCCACAACTTGTTAACCTTTAGTCTCTAAACTTGCTTTCATCTTCTAGCAGTCACAATCATGTAATTATTTTTAAATCGTCAATTTCTTTCTTAGATAAGCTAATAACTGTGTATCTATGATCTGTACCTCATATATTATATGTATATCATTCGTTACTAATGATGCCTCCAATGCATAACATTCATTTCTAATGACTCTTCCAAGAGTCGTTGGAAGAGTCGTTATTCATTCCATCTCTTTTATCAAGTAATCATTCATATCTATAACAATATGTAGTTCATTCTAAAGATTATAAATCTTAGCATTCATATCTGTTATTGCTCTTTGAAGTTTATTAATCACTTAATCATTTAACTCATCAATGTCTTTAAAATTCTACTAGATAATAATATGTCGATCTAATACTCATATATCTATGTTACGTACTCTACTTGTTTCATGCATAACATCTATCATCAATCATTCTCTTGGTAGAAATTGAACAGTTAACATATAACCTAGGAGTTCTGTTTCTATGTTCAACTAGCAGTTCAACTTCTAAATTAATCTAGTAGTGAATGCGGTAAGCAAAATCAATACATAAAACTAGCATATGGGCATGGCTTAACTAACTAGAAAAATACCTGCGACTACTGGTACAGTAGCCTGATCACTTCCCAAAATTACTCGCTGTAAAAGATTAACGGTCAAAATGTGTATAATAGTCTATCTATCATGTCAGAATCTATCTACTGACTGACTCTACTTGGACATTTATAATACTAGTACCTTAGTCTTATCTCCCATGAACCATTGTGTTACCTAGGATACTCTGATATTGTAACACCCCGACCTAAATATGGGATCATCGAGTCGTGGGTTAAATTAGTAATCGACGCCTTAAGTAACGAGGTCGGTTTCAACCCTGACACGCGGACTTTTAGTAATAGACCTGAAAACTCAGGACGACTGTACATCACTTTCATTGCAATCACCAACCTGTCGGCTCCGTGATAATTATATGTTTTCACGTTGACCACCGACCCTTAGTACGAGTATAAGATTGTGGCACGCATTTCGAGGTTACAAAAAATTAGTGTAAAAATATCTCCACTTAAGAAAATAATTAATTAATTTAAGATAATTAATTAATTAACTATGAGAAATTAATTTTTAGTTATAATTAAATATTAAGACACACAAATACACACATTAAAGGTATATTATATATACATGTGACCAAGTATGTACACATGTGTAAACATGCATGTATGTATATTAAAATATATATATATATATATATGTGTATATATATATATATAAATATTTAAATTGTGGAGAATAGTGAGATTTTATGTGTGGTTGTCAGTTGTGAGGGGTGTTTGGGTGTACCTTAGTGTATTAGTGTGTGAGTGTAATGTCAAATATATATATATATATATATATATATACATATATATACATACAATACAAACACACAGCCAATGATGGCCTGCCCCAAACAGTAACATGAAGAGCACTCATTTGAGTTGCTGCAACAAGCAATGGGTAAACCAGTTGGTGGGGGAAACCAAAAACGGCAATGATCATTGTACACCATTTTACATATACACATATTGTTTACACGCACACTACACCACATTCAATCATACAGAGAGTGGGAGAGTAAGGGTTCTGAGAAGAAGAAAGGAGGAAAAATGAGAAGAAAAGGGGGGGATAGAGTCACTGTTTAGAGGTAAAAACACAAAACCCATGATTTTCTCTCTCTTGAATATATACATGTATGTAGGCTGTTTAAGTTTTGTTTATGCATGTATGATGTTTAGGATATTAATACGTGAATGAGGCATGAAAAATTGGTTTTAAATCAACATAAAACACCTCAGAAACACCAGTCGTACACCATGACAGCCATGGTTGAGCTTGGTAAAAGCAGGTCTGAACTGACCATAGTTGATTAAATTTTGGCCTATTAGAACTTGAACTAGACCATTTTAGGGTCTTAAAAATGTTAGACCATGAACCCGAAGACCTAGAATCAACCATGAAATCACGAGTTACAGGTTTTGGTTCTAGAACCCAACCTCACAAGAACATGATAGAACCTATTTTTTTGAATGAGGACCGAATCCCCATTCCATGGGGATCACATAGAACCAAACACCATTAAAAATGGTGATGAAACAAGGATTTAACCGAGAGTTGTAGGTTCGAGTATCCATGGTTAGACCGAATGATTGGGTTAGTTTTAAAGTGTCAAATGAAGGCCAAAAGATTAGCCAAATCCCCAGGAGCATGTATCAACTAAAAACAGAGAAAAACAGTGACTAAAACTGCACGAAATTGGAAGGGAAGAAACCCAGAAAATTAGGGCAACAGTGAAGAAAAACAGTGGAGAAGACGATAAGTCGACTCACTGTTTGAAACGAGTCAAACAGGTTAACTTAGGACACATGTCAAGCGGCGGGATGGCCACCGCATTATTGGAATGACGGCATTTCACATTAGTTTTTAATTTTTAAAACATTAGGGCTGACGTCATCATAACGTCAGCATTATGTGTAAACCAACTAAACCGGTTGGTTCAAATGAAAACCGGACCGGTTCACTTAAATTTGAACTTAACCAACTGGTTCAGACCGAAACTTATGAAAATTAGATTTTGACCCCCAGAACTTCTGAAAAATTCTACTGTGGCCCAACCAAAATAAATTAAATATTAAATAAATAATATTTAAATGAAAAACCTTTCAAAAATGCCCCTACGCCATAAACCAGGCAAATGAAGTCCAAATAAAGTAAACAAATAGTGTATTTTGACTATTTTGGGCATTCTGGATCCAATGGTGGGGTCCATTTCCTGAAACAAGACTACTAAAAGTAAAGACATGAAAAGGGGTAAAATGACCAAATTACCCGTAGTACCCCTAAAGCCAAATTGAAACCAGAGAGGGTCTAAATTGACTTTCTTCAACGTTCTGGACTCAATGGTGGAGTCCAAATTTCAAAAAAAAGTACGGAAATATATGACATGTAAATGGGTAAATGACCATTTTGCCCTTTTAAATACAAAAGTCCGAATTAAATTCTAAGAAAGCCTAAACTGACTTTCTTCGGTGTTCTGGACTCAATGGTAGAGTCCATTCAACCAAAAGAAGTGTCTAAAATACAAAGACATAAAATTTGATGAATAGCATCCGTTAGGTAGCCATAAACTAAAACACTGTCGAGGTACCAAACTAAATAGTACGGTACATATTTGAAATGAAATACGAGGAGACATGACACGTGAACATATGAAGTAAATAAATTAACTTGAAGTTAATGGAGCTACCAGAAGAGTATAGTTTAAAATAAAATTAATTCCTAACACATTAAATTGTGTCGTAGGTTAAGAGTACGTAAATTAAGTACGCATGAAATTTATGGAATATTCATAAATTGGTTAGGATTTAATATGAACTAAGCATAAGTTAAGAATCATTAATAGGTGATATTGTAGTGATGTGAAGTTAATGAGACTATGTATGAATTGTTCTTAGGAACTACAGAGGAAGTGGGAAAGCGAATTATTAGCACTGACCCTAAAGACCGAGGTGAGTAACCTTGCATTTGAAGTGGAAAATTAATTCCACGGATTTGAATGATATTTTAAATATCAAATTCAGTTTTTATACGATTCCTGTTTTAAAATATTTCGTTGTGACATGCTCAGTAAATGTTTTTATATACAGTTCCTTTCTTCGAAATATTTAGCATGCTTGAATAGAATGCCAATTTTCTTAAATATTCTGAAATTGATCACTCCAAGTATTTGAAGTTCTATTGCAAAAGTTATATGTTATGTGTTTTAAATACTCATGAAAAGTATCTATGTGAAGAAGCCATGTGATAAATGTTTTACAAGATAATAATGCATAAGCACACAAGCAGGATTTTGGGTTTCTTCGGACCCCAATTGACCTATCAAAAAGCCACATAGTCAGGATTTTGGGTTTCTTCGGAACTCAATTGACCTGTCATGTGAAATGCCTAGTAGTAGGATCTAATCCCCCAGGCAATGAGATATCTCCACGTATACGCAAAATGGGAGTCTGGTTCGAAACAGATTCCACTAATGAAAGTGAAAAGATGACAAATGACTTTGAAAATGGAAGCAGGTTTTACCCCCATTTTCACTATGCATGTTTATATGTTTTGAAGTAATGCTTTTGAAAATGGAAGTAGGTTTTTTACCCCCATTTTATTACGCATGTTTAAATGTTTTGAAATGCTTACGCTCTATTTAAAGAAATGGATGTTTAGCCTTGAATACTTTAAATGTTTCAAAGCTATCTTTATGAAGAATGCATGTACTCTATGTTCAAAGTATATGAGCAATTGGTAGTGAGTATTTTATAAACTCTCATGTCCGAAACCACTACCAATTGAAACCCCATGACAAATGTAGGAATTACTCATTGGGCTTTTCGAAGCTCACCCCATTCCATAACATTTTTTAGGTACTAACGATGAGTGGGAGTCGTGCTCCATTTTGGGATAATGACAAATGGCTGTATAGGATTATAGACTTTTGGAAGTAGTTAGAATCTGCAGTTGGATGGATTATGATGTAATAGACTTTGGACAATATGTTCTTAAGCCCTAGAGGCATTTGAATATGTAATATGTATAAAACCTTAGAATTTTTATTTATGCTCTGAATGTATTATCATGTGTACCGCTATGAAGAGCAGCAGTACCGGGCGGATGTGTGAAAGTTTCTAATAAGAAAATAAAATAAAATAAAAGTTTTTCACGCTTCCGCAAACCACATGTCGCACATCTATTCGATACCGCTACTTATGTGAGCCTTGCCCTAAGGCCCTCGGGCCGAAGAGTGGCAGTCCCGACACGAGATCCGCAGAGGGTGGGTTTCGAGTCGTGACAGATACCAAGCTATCATGACCCGAGACCCACCTTATGCGGATCTCGTGTTGTGCACTCGATCTGACTCTACTGTCAAACCAAAGGTCTCAACTTGCTACACAATCAGTGCTACTAACATGCAACAACTAAATAGCAAAAAACTTTAAACAATTAAATAAATAAAAGCTATATGTGATATATAAAAATGTTCTCAAAATGCAAAATACAAAATTTCTTAATACAATTGTTCATCCCCAAGATGTGGATAATATGGGAGAGTTATAAGACTATTTGTACTAAATATTATACATTACATTTATCTCAAAAATGTCCACTGGTAAGTAGCTGACTGCTACTGCTCTTCTACAGCTTCCTTTCCTGAAATGTTTTGGTAAGTTTGGGGTGAGCAAACTTAAGCTCAGTAAGTAATTCTCCTGTGCTCTGCCATATGTACAAGAATATAGAAAGCATTATCCATAAAAGAATTAGGATAATTGCAAATATGCTAGCCAGTCAAGAAATATAGAACTCATCAATGAATATCAAATGGTAGGAAGCTCAAATGATAAATCAAGGAAAATCTGTCTAAAAATATAATCATACTGCTACAGTCATGAGCTGTCTCAAGCATAATCATATGCACTCAATAAAAAGCTGTGAAATCTCATGATCATTCATAATGATAAAATATGATCAAGCTATGATAATGAATAAATGATAGTGATATCAAAACTGGTTGATGCAATAACTACGGGGCCCGGTTACCCCCTGAGCTCGTATTCAGTTCCACTCGACTATATGAATACTGCTTTGCTCATATTCAGTTCCACTAGGGCTGTATGAATACTACTTTACTCATATTCAGTTCCACTCAAGCTGTATGAATACTACTCTGTATACAATGTGAACTGTCTCTAAAATTTTTTATGCGTCATGCCTCTCATGACCACATGTAGGTGTGCATCATATCTCGCATGAAAATATAGCTGGTGTTCCTCTTTTGGAACCTAGACCTGAAGGTCATAACTAGCATCAGATGGAGATGTGACTAAGCACAAATCTGGCACTAATAATATATCAGGATCATGCTACCTCCATGAAGAGTATAAATGTGGAACATAACTGTTCTTAACAGCAAAAATATAACCATTGCCCCATTTGGGACTATAGAAATCTGGGCTGCTAAGAATATAACTGGTTGGCCCTTTTTGGCCCTGGGTACAAGTGTACAATGAATCTGTGCACAAGTGTAGAAAATCATGATCGAGATATAAATAGAAATCAATAAATGCTTCCCACACGATAGGACAATATCAATGTGGCTTAAAAATTCTAGTATGTATGGAATACAACAAGCGATATATGAAAAACTATTGACATGGCTTGGAATGTAACACATGCAGATATCAGTGATTACTTACCTCTTTCTGTATCTATCTAGAAGGTCAAATCGCCTTCTCATTTTCTCTTGGTGCTCCTATGATTCAAGAAACTCATCTCAGTCTATATATATCTATATAACTCATGCTATTCATCAAATTTTATGTCTTTATTTTATGAGTTCCTCTTTTACTAAAATAGACTCTACTATTCAGTTCAGAATGTCGAACAAGGTTGATTTAGACTTTCATCGAATTCAATTCAGACTTCGGTAATAAAAAGGGCAAAATGGTCAATTTTCACTTTTACGGTTTCTTACTTCTAGAGACCTCTTTTTGCAAATAAGACTCCATGATTGAATTCGGAATGCTCAAAATAAAAAAAAATCCCTATTCTTTTATTTTAATCGAAGTTCGTTTGACTACTTTTCAACTTAGGGGCATTTTCGTAATTTCTCCCTTTTAAATTGTTTAAATTAAATATTATTTTATTACTTGGGTCAATTCAAAATTAACCATAAATTCTGGGTATCATTATAATTCCACTAGGTTCTATTCAAATCTGAATAACTAAACAATAATTAAGTCTAACCTTGTCAGGCTGTAGTCAACATCCTACAAGCACTGTAATCCCATTGAGACCGTACACTTTCCACCACACTTTCATCACCTTTACCTTCATTCCCTGCGACACACAATTGATGCTTTTCCATCACCCAACCTCAATTTTATATTTTCCTATTGAAGAGCAGCTATGTCATAGCTAATTAAACACCATTGTCTTGGATCAGTAAAAATCGGTGCAACTTCCTGTAGTTTCACCAATCTGGAAAGACACCAATTTAAACATGCCCTCCTTGTCTTCCCACTTGGACTGCTGTTTAGATAAGTAAATCAAACCCCAAGCCTCCAATGACTGCTTCTACAACCCCCAACAACAACTCAATATCAATACAACCCAAAGACCTTTCACCGTTTCTGCTACGCGACCCTGTATGCATGGCACTGCCTTCAACTATGTCGCCTCCATAGAAATCCAAAAATCTACACCTCTTAATTTATCACAAAAACAGGCTCGGGTCCCCCAACCCATCCGATGCCAGCCACTGCCGCAACCAATCATGCAACAGCAGCTTCTGTTGCTACTGCACCTCCTAAATTTTCCAATGTCTGCTACCTGCTGCATCGTCACACAACACACACGCACATATATATTTTCCCTGTTGTACGCCACCTTCTTCCCCCATTTTTCCTCAATCCTCCTCCTACTGCACCACCATAAACAAACACACATATATATAAGTATATAAATCTCTCCTGCTCCGATCTATCTCAAGAACCCAATCAGCTCTCCCAATAGCAGCTCCTGCTGCACTGATCTCTCTCTCGGCTACTCACTTTTTCTTCTGCACTGCTATACCTGCTGCTCTCTTTTCTCTCTCTCTCTTTCCTCCATTTTACACTCGCTGCACGGCCTCTATCACCTTACAGTAGCTGCGGCTGCTTTTCTCTCTTCTTTTGTTGCCAATATTCTTCCTTGCAGTGCCACAACCACACATATATATATAAATATATATTTTGCACTTGGTGTACACCGACCTTCCCTTTGTTTTATGCCACATACACACATAAATATATATATACTATATTGCCTTCCTACTGTACGCCACTCCTAAACCGCCCCTCCTTTTTGACTTTGCATTTCTTTTTCTCCTTTTTTTTTCTTTTTCCTGTTTCTTGTTTCTTGCTTCACTCGGTATATATTTTATATATATATATATATATATATATATATATATATATATATATATTACATGTTGCAACACACACTACACACACTTTAACCCACTTCTGCCGACACACACTTTTTCTTTTCCTTTTTTATTTTGGTTTTCTTTTCTTCCTTTATTCTTCTATTTTCTTTGCTGCTCCTTGCATGCTTATATATATATATAAAATAAATCTTTATTTTATTATATATATAATATATATTCATTTATACTAATACATATATTTATACAATACATGTACATGCATAGCCGTATATATATATACTTGTATATATTTATTTTTATAATTATATTTATATATATATATATATATTATCTCATATATATATATATATATATATGTTCTTGTATTTATTAAAATGCACTGTGCACATATATTGAGGCATGTATTGGCCTACGTGCACGATTCTTCGTACCACTCGAGTTTTATCGTACGGTACTCCTGGGTTCTCGGGATTACTTATAACCACTTCTTGTATATTTAAATATCATAACTGCTCTATTGATGACTCTCACTGTTCGTCTCGAACTACATGCCCATTATTGTATATTACTCATTGCGATGCTTCGGGTATATTTTGGGATATATTATTCTTGGTCTATTTTTTGTCTTGATTTATTTTTGGAACTGTGCTTCTTGGCTTGTTTAAGCTCGGTATTATTATTTGACTCTTTGGACTTAATTAAAATTATTCTATTTTATTCAGAACTCATGTCTGGTTACAACTGGTACTATACTACTCGACTCGACCTACCTCGATTTACGTGTCAAAATCTAGGTCAGGATATTACACCTATGCTCCTGATCTATATCTTGTATATTCTATGTTTATCATTTCTAAATAGTGTCCTCATGGTAATATGAGAATGTTTTAGTAAATAGCCTATAGTCCACATGTTTTTCTGTCTAACATTCTCCAACAATAACTTTCCTGACATAATGGAATCAATAAATCAATAGTCTAAGTGTTCAGTTGCTAAGTTTAGTTTAGCAAACTTCTGGGAACATAATCGAGTGTGTAAGGCTATCATAAAATCTAAGCAGGTTATAAATAATTGGAAGGGTACCTATGGCTATCTATGTAGTAGTTTGATCATTTCCTAATGTCACAAAGGTTGGTGAGGTAGGTGTGGCACTGGTCGTAGCTTTGGTTTTTCGAGGGCAGTTCCTCGCGAAATGTCCAGTCCGACCACAATAATAGCAAATGTTTGTGTTCTTAAGGCATTGCCCTTTGTGAGATCTTCAACAAGTATGGCATTTTAGGTGGGTAGGGTATCAAATCATGCCTCCATTGTCGTAGTTTGCCCCTTTTTGGCTGGGTACCTTGTGTTTTACTTCTCTTTTGGTGAATCCTTGTTCACCCTGTGTGGTGATCCTTACTGGCGCCACTACTTCGATGTAAGTAGTTGACTGTTGGGGTTAGGCTTTAGGCAGAGATTTGATGACCTCTTCCATAAGACGTTCAATTCGGTCTAATTAGTCATTTCCTGTCTGGGTATTCCTAGTATGCACCATCGCTGAAAACAATAATTTAGGTAATATTCACATAAGTTAATAGTTAGTATTCCCATAAAATTCTACTCGTTCATGGTCTAACCGAGTCAACATAATCTATTGAGTTTAAGTGAATCTAATCGAGTTTAATCGTAGTGGTTAACATCTGTATAAAGTCTAACATAGCGTAAAAATCAAATCTCGAAACCTAACCTGGTGTAAGAATTAATCAATTTAAATCATAGTGTTTAGTGCTTACATAAGATCTAACATAGTGTAAAAATCTATCATAGTGTTATCTCTATATCGACTTCTTTAGACTTACAATCTTAATACTCTAGGCCTGTCTCCCATGACTCACTAGAACTTAAGGCTCAATGATGATACCAAGCTTTTGATATCAGTTAAGCCAAATCAATTTAAACCTACAGCTCGATACCAAGCTATTCGACCCGAAACCCACCCTATGCGGATCTCGTGTTGCGGGGCTGACCCTAAAGCTGTCCCTACTTTTTTCATTCCTATATTATAATAATAAAGTGCAACGTACCAAGAATTTAAAACAATAAATAACGAAAGTCTTTTCAGTACATAATGTGGTTCTATAATTGTCAAAACATAAACCAAACATAACATCACCCGTAGGTGGTGAATACATGGGAGAACTACATCAAAACTAATACATTTCCTTAAAATGTCCTCCTACCCTTTCAAACTCCTACTAGGGTCTTGTACCGTCTCTACCTGAAAAATGGTGGGTAAATCAGAGTGAGCTAAATGAAACTCAATAAGTAAATTCCCATCTTTGACACTGGTTATGGTGATCATAAAAGAGCATAAATCCATGAATATGAATATGATAGCCAATCATAAGAAATGAGATGATGTGATAGCCAATGAGAACAATTGCCATAATGGTCAATAAACAGTGAGGGTTACAATGTTCAATAAGGAGTAATGGATATAACATCAATATAAAACTCACAATAACAATTTATCAATATGAATGTACTACCACAATAAATCAATCACAATCAATTCAATAAGGAATGTTCTCTCGGTATAAGATAAATCATAAGGAATAATGTCATTCAATAATCGCAGTCACATCAATTACAGAAGAGATGCATTTACTCTGTTCTAGGGTTTGGCAAGCCCTCGGTATTTTAGGGCCCGGCATAAGTAAACTCCTTCATCTTGGCCATATGTTTGTTCACAGACTTGACCCATAGGTCCTGTTAACTCAGAAAGCATTGGATAGATATTATGACTGGGCACAAATTCGATAATTATAACATATCATGATCATTTGTGATTCCATAAGAGTATAAAGATGGAATATCATTTATTTAGTAAGAACATAACAGTAGGCCTTTCAAGGCATGGTACAATGTGATAACAATGATATAGCAGTCAATAAATATCCAGAAGATAGAACAATATCACATTTCTGAAAAACAATAATATCTGGTACGTTCAAACGTACAAGTTCGGCAGTAATGGAATAAACATGGCTTGGAATACCACATGTGAGAGATTAGGTTTTACTTACCTTTTCAATGCATTCCTAGTTCACTATCTCGTGACTTTCCCCTTTCCTTTCTAGTTCCCTATATATCAGTAAACACATCTTAATCTTAATGCTATTCATCAAATTTTATGCCTTGTTACCATAGGTATCTCTATTACTAATTTAGACTCTACTATTGAGTCCGAAATGTTAGAGAAAGTCGATTTCGGCTTTCGCCGACTTCGATTTGGGTTCGCGTATTATTACGGGCATTATGGTAATTTGACGTTTCTACGGGTCTTTATTTTTTAGGATTTCGTCTCGTAAAACGGACCCTTCCATTGACTTTAGAATATCCAAGATAATAATAAAACACTATTTATTCATTTATTTTGGACTACGTTTTAATTATCTTTAATTTATTTATTCGATTATAAAATATATGTTTGTTGGGTGGGTTTGGATCACGTGTCTTAGTGGCACAGTGGTTCGCACTTCAGGGTTTAAACCCTTCCTTGGTTCAGTCTTGGTTTCAACTCCTAGGGGCAGCAGCCCCCATTATTTTTTCTTTGATTTCCTAAACCAAACAACAAACTAGGTTAGAACAGGGATAGGATAACCATATTCCCTATCAACATATCTAACCCAATTTCTTAATTCAGTAACCAAACAATCCAATATATATAAATAAAATTAAAATAGTAACCTTTAAACGACGTAGCTTAGGTAGGCAACGTCTTAACACGACATCGTTTAGATGTCACTATTCATCATCTTCCTCGATTAGTCTCCGAGGTCCCCTCCGGGGCCGGTGACATTTTCTAACCTGTTTTTCACCCAAGCTCAATGGGGTTCGATCCCAATTTCTTCAAGAGTTCCATATCCATCCTTCATTGTTGGATTAGGTCTCAGGAACTCCTTCCTTGACTGTTTTTTCACCGCCCATGCTGCTTTTTTATCCTTAAGCTTTGAAAGCTTGAAGATATTTACAATATATATATATACATATTATATTATACCGCTCTCACTCTCTTGGTGTCGGCAACACTGTTTACACACTCCCCCAACACCCTAAACACACACTAATCACACACACTGCACATGTTGCATCAATGGCAGCCTCTTCTTTACGTATTTGTACATTAAGTATATGTATATATAACTGTATATATATACATTACTTACATATACGGTCACATACTCATATATATATATATATCAGCATATACATATATATTTAATTCTGTATATATATACATACATTTATATTTTATGACACACATATATATACCATTCATATATATGCATACGTACACACGTACGTATTCGAGTACGTACACACTCTACGATGTTCGATTCTGGGTTGCCCGGGCATCGCCCGACACTACCTATACATTTGAAACCGTTCATATTCCAACATCATTCAATCCATCCAATATCGAAATATAGAGCCTTAACAGCTTAGGTTACAAGGTTGCTCAGTCATATTCTGGGTCAGGGTATTACATTCTCTAGCTCAACCTGTTCGTACTTGGGTTTTTTTTCCAATCTCGTAATTTTCTAAGATCATAGATTCTATTATTTACCTCAGTATGCATACCCATTACTGTATACTAATCATCATAATAGTTTGGTATATTTGAGGTCTACTATTCTCTATTTGAGTTAGTCTCGGTTTACTTTTGGTACTATACTCATTGGCTTGGTCTGATCTCAATATTATCATTTTGATCTTTAAGATATAAATGAAATTATTCTAATTCATTTGGGTATGGGTGTTACACTATAAGGGTTATAAAAACCGTAACCCGTGATCAAAATGTCCAAAGAAATGCTACTAAAAATTAAGTTGCAAGTCATAGCTTGGAGAGCCAACCCCACAATTTCAACCCTAAAGTTTGCTTTAGGAACGGGAATTAATTCCCTATGATGAGAGGGTCAGCATAGACCAAACCTCATCCATTTTTATAAAGAAACGAGCATGTACTAGGGAAATTTCATAAACCACCATGTTCACATGACTGAGATCTTGAGCTCATCTCAATGCCATAATGACCCCTATTGTTCTAGGAATCTATGGGATTTGAAAGCAGTCAAAAAGGAGTTTTAAAACTCCACCAAATAGGAGATAAAAATATGCAATTAGGGCAACAATAATGGGGTTGATGGGGAATATGAGCAGTAACGGGTCGGATCCGGGTTCGGGTCGGAACTTGCCCCATCGCACAAATAGGCTTAGTGGAATGGTGCCTTTTGGAGGATAGGTTTTAAATTAAAGCCGAACCGAGTCTGTTTGGCTACGCGCATAATAAATTCAATCTACTTAACCATGTTCTGAATAGGGATACAATATCCACATTTAATGCCCCATATCCGTTGTTTGGTTCTGAAATAATTAGAAAAAAAAAAAAAAAAGGGAACCTACGGCCAGTGGGTTTCGACCTACTGACGTGTACATGTGTGTGAGGACCCACGCATGTGAACCATTGTGCCATTGAGACACTTGGTTAAAATAATACTTAAATAAATATATAATATAAAATTAATTAATTAATTTAATTTAAATTCATAAAATATTCTTGGTGTCCGAATAAAATAAAAAGGTAGTGTAACCCAACATTTTTGGATATTCTGAACTTAATGGTGGAGTCCAAATTACAAAATTAAACCCCTAAAAATGCGAAACGGACAAACTGGGTAAATTCCAAAAATGTCCTAAAGACCAAATAATGATACCAAACGACCCCCAAAAATTATAAAGATAAGTATCTTAGAGTTTTTCGACATTACAGACTCAACGATGAAGGACATGATATATGTACACTAGATAGTGGGGTGGACCTGGATGAGCGCGTTTGAGGGTATGTCGGGCCCTATATGTGATAGTTTTTGTTCTGTTAGTATCTCATATTGTTTATTAATGTTCTAATGATGCACTCATGGATCATTGATATGCTTTGGAAGCCTATCCTTGGATATGTTGATGATATACTCTTTGATTATAGATACGCCTTGTGAGCCTGTCCTTGGATTATCTTTTGATATACTATTTGATTGACTATATGCTTGTTTGTTTATCTTTGGACCTGAATTATTAACTTATGATTTGTGGCAGCTACCTATTATATAGGTCAATCCCTAATTGTTGATTTGTTATTCTATTGCCTTGGGATATGCCTTTTGGACCCACGGGTTACCTTGGTTGATTTATTTTCATTTGTGACTGGCTATTGATATCTATCATTTTGCTTTCCATTTGGTTGTATCTTGATACCCAGACTAGCCATGTCCCATGGCAGAGCAAGGAAATTTACTTACTGAGTTGAGTTAGCTCACTCCATATTTATAACTATTTTTCAGGTAGCTCTATAAGGAATGAAACAAAATGAGGTGACTAGTGGAGCTAGTGGTGTACTTGTGAGCAATATTGATGATGTGAACTCCAAGTCATGATTTGAATATGTACTTTGTAAGGTTGATCTAAATCATAGGTATTTATAATATTGTATCATTGGTAGAGATGTTAGACTTGATTAGTGAATCATGATGATCGAAATGGTACTTGGAGATCCTCAATTGATGGTTATTGGAGTTCGATTTATGATCAGATGAATTGCATTGGTGTAGCTTCTGCATTAAATGATTAAATGATTCATGATTTATTGATATGAGGAAAAGAAAAAAAAATAAAGAAAAATTTATTTGTCATTCTATGCAATTCATTTGATTTTGTACAGCTTGTCTGAGTGGCAATGTCGGTTGTTGCCCTAATCTGCGTAGGGTAGGCTTTTGGTCGCGACATTACCCATGGGGCACTCTGACTCTTGTAATGAGACTTACCAATATGGCACTCTGACTCGTTGTGGAATTAATGATTCAGGCTTACCTATATGGCACTCCAACTCTTGATAAGACTTACCCACGTAGCGCTCCGACTCAATATGTGTCCGTCATTCGTCTTGTGTTATCCATTATTCGTAATCAGATTTCAGTAGTACCCCATCATGTGTATTCTTTATTCGATGTTATGTCATCCATTCCGTGTTTTATCTGAACCACGTTTTAAGAAATGCATGTGCTACTATAAGTTTTGTGAACAACTCTTCATCATCTGCTTCGTGTTTTGATATTCGAACTGTGCTATTGGAAATGAAGTGTTTTAGAAATACATGTGTTATACTCGCTTGAACCTCCGATATTCTTTGTCACGACCCGAAACCCACCCTGTGCAGATCTCGCATTGCGACTACCACCCTCAGGCCCGGGGACCCTTGGGCGAAGGCTCACATAGGCAGCGGTATCGAATAGATGTGCGACATGCGTTTTGCGGAAGCGTGAAAAACTTTTTCTTTTCTTTTCTTATTTTTAAATTACGCACATCCGTCCGGTACTGCCGCTCCATACATAGCATACATGGTTACACATTCAGAGTATAACTAAAACTTAAGAACTTATAACATTAATACAAAACATGTTCGGTTGCCCTGAGGCTTAATACATATTCTTACATTGTCTACTAATACAAAATGTACTACTAGAGTTCATAGGTTTCTCAAAAGAACTACTTAAACGTATCTTTCCCCAAAAATAGCTAGACTCATCACCATCGTCCTCGAGACCCTGTCTGCTGTGAATCACCTGAAAGGGGGGTCCGAACAAAGTCCGGGTAAGCTAATCTAAGCTTGTGAGCAATTCCAGTATTCGTCATGGGGTTTTCAATTAGCAGTGGTTTAGTACATAAGAGTTTGTAAAATAATCACCGCCAATTGTTCGTATACAGAATATATGCATTCCTTAAAACATGTAGCCTTGAAACATTTAAAGTATTCAAGCTAAACTTATACATATGAACTTCAAAACATATAACATATCACGTATTTCTTAAATAGAGTATATAAAACTCAAAACATATGCATATTGAAAATGAGGGTAAAACCTGCTTCCATTTTCAAACTCATTTGTCATCTTATCTCTTTCATTAGTGGAATCCGTTTCGAACCAGACTCCCATTTTACATATACATGGAGATATCTCATTTGCCTGGGGGATTAGATCCTACTACCGGGCATTCCACATGATAAGTCCATTGGGTTCCGTACAACCCTCCTCACTACCTATGTGATGGTGCACATGATAGGTCCGTTGAGTTCCATACAACCCACAACACTACCTATGTGCTTATTATTTATCTTGCATTTCAAATACATTTAACATATGAGTATATCAAATAGATATTTCTCGTGAGTACTTTAAAACATAACATTCATAACTTCGTGATAAACATTCGTATACTTGAAATAAGCAAATTCAGAATATTTAACAATAATTGCATTTTAACTAGACATGCTAAAAATCATTTGAAGGAAAAACTGTTGCAGAAACCAATCACTGAGCATGTCACAATGGGGTTATAAGACAGAACAATTAAAAACTGAATTATGTAAACACTGAATTTGGAATTTCAAACATTTCATATCTTTGCATTTAAAACCTTTTTAAATCCATGGAGTTAAATCTCCACTTCAAACACAAGGTTACTCACCTCGTGCGTTAACCTGGCGTTATTGAGAAGCTTTACTCTTCTTCCTACTCCTCCTTATCCTAGACAATTTATAAACATTTCATAAATCTCACATGAATTTAAATTACCTTGGTTCTAATCTTAGACGGTGTAATTTGAATTCGAATTTCAACCTGAGTCAAACTATATTACTTTTTAAGTGTTTTCCATGATAACTAAAGATTACCTTTGAATCCACTCATTCAGAGTCTTAGTATCTTCTTGTTTTTTCAGCTTAGCTTCGGCAATCATCGCCTTTGTGGGCGATTTGTGCATAAAGGGCCTGACTGAAATCACCTCAGTGGCTTTGGCAATTCTTTTGTGCCTCTCAATCACCTTTTGCTGCCATAACAGGTCTTGCATAAAGGCTTGTTGTTTCGGATCCTTAGCCCTCTGGGCCTTGTTCATGATTGTGAACTTATGTGGTTGTGCTTCCATAATTATCACCTAAGAACAATTTATGAGTTAGAAATTTTATTCTAAGGTTGATGTGTTGTCGTGTCTTTTCGTAATTCATGTCCTCGTATATGCCGTAGATTAGTACTTTGGCATTACTTTAATTTATAGTCATCTGACAGATGCTATTCAACAAATTTTATGTCTTTTTATTTTAGACATTTCTTTTGGTCGAATAGACTCTACCATTGAGTCCAGAGCGTTGAAAAAGGTCAGTTTGGGCTTTTCTAAAATTTAATTTGGACTTTTGTATGTAAAAGGGCAAAATGGTCATTTATCGTTTTACGTGTCACATTTTTTCGTACTTCGTTTCGTAATTTGGACCCTATTATTGAGTCTGGGATGTCAAAGAAAGTCAATTTAGACTTTCCCTGGTTTTAATTTGGCTTTTGAGGCACTAGGGATAATTTGGTCATTTTACCCCCCTTTACGTGTCTTTATGCTCGGGACTTCATCTCGTGTCGTGGACCTCACCATTGGACTCAGAAGGTCTGAGATAGTAAGAATACACTAATAACTTGTTAATTTTGGACAAGGGGTATTTTGGTCATTTATCCCCTTACGTGTCTTTATTTTTCGGGCCCCGTCTCATAAAACGGACCCTACCATTGGCTTTAGAATATCGAAAATAGTAAGGATACACTATTCATATGTTTAATTTGGACTTCATTTGCTTCATATATGACTCAAGGGCAAAATAGTAATTTTGCTTTATTTATTAAATAATTAAATTAATTATTTAATTATTTTTCAGGGGTCTAATTGCATAAGTTTTCCCTCAGTTGGGCCACAGTAGAATTTCTCAGAAACTCTGGGGTCAATCCATAATAAGGAAAAGGTTTGGTTTATTTAGTTTTAAATAATTCAGAAAACCAAAGGGTTCAGTCCAATTGAAAGTGAACCGGTCCGGTCTGGTTGTAAACCAACCGGTTCAGTGGTTTTATTTACATGTGGCTGATGTCATGATGACGTCAGCCCTAGCGTTCATTTAACTAAACCAAATGCAAAACACCGTCGTTCCATTTATTCGGTGCCAAGCCCAGAGGCTGCCACGCGTCCTGAGTTAACCCACTCGTTTTAACCGAGTGACGAGTTGACTCGTCGTCTTCCCCATCATCTCTATCACTGTTGCCCTAATTTCAGAATTCCATTCTTTCCATTTTCGTGTAGTTTGGATCCATGGATCCTTACTATTTTAATCTTAAATTGTTTCTAAGGTATGAACGACCAGTTAGGCATTCATTTTGGAGTTCAAATCGAACTTATTTGCTCGGTTTCAACCTTGATAATCCGAACTATAATTCGGTCGTAAATGGTCATTTCTACGTTAAATCTCGCGAGACTTGTTCTGTTGTGATCCCCTCTTCATGGGGTTTCATATTTCATTCATAAGGGTAGATTTAACATCGAGTTTAAGGTACTGGGTTTCAAACCCGTAACCTGCAAGTTGATATTTGGTGGGTTTTTCTTGCGTTCTATGATCACGGATATAGGTTTTTGTGATGCTTACAAGGTCTACTTTAAGTCTCTATACACCAAACTGTAAGCAAGGTCTTTAATGGCGGTTTCTTCTGGGTTTCCATTTGTTATGTGTTTTCGAGGCTAAATGTCATGCTTAATCATGTCTTAAACATATATTAAACATCATACGTGTATAACAAACTTAAAACAGTTCATATTATGCTTAAAATCTTAGAGAGAGAAAATGATAATTTTCCAAATTTCTCACCTTTTGGTCGTGGGTTCTAAGTCTTTCTCTTTCTGGTTTTCTTCCTCTTCTTCTCCTTCAGTTCCTTAGCTTTCTTTTCTTACAAAACAAGCATGTAATGCATGCTTGTCTCTTTTTAAAGAAGAGGCAACCGACCTCTCTCTCTCCTCTATTCTCTCTCTCTCTATTCTGACTCCATAGCCCTACATAGCCCTCACTTCTCATAAATCCCTCTTACACATTTTTAATTTTTCTTTTTCTCTTTGTTGCTTTTCATTTATTGTTGTAGGATATTTGTATATAATGTATATATATATATATATATAATACAACACACACACATGGAGACACACACACTGTCGACACACACACACCTTGTACACTGTTCACACTTTACACATGTATATGCATATATAAATATACTTAATGTATCTATGTACATACATGCATACATAAATATACATATATATGCCTTCCATTTAATGTGTATTTATAATATTTTTTTAATTATAAATAAAATAATTATTTCATATGAATAATTAATCATTTTTGTAAATAATTAATTATTTCTTTGCTTGTACTATTATTTTTTATACTCGTTTTTCTTGGCCTCGTAATGCGTGCCATATGACCCGGTATTCCGGGTCGGGATATTACATTCTTTATACTTGATCCATCTTGGAAACATATTATAAGATATTCTTAAATATGTGTTAGCTGTTTAAGGAAACTTGGTGCCCATGGTATTTTGTGCAAAACCCTACTTTGTAAAACTTGTGACAAGATGCAAGAATTATCACGATCTTAGTAAAGCTCACATGGATTTATCCAAACATATTTAAGGTAATTAAGTTAGCAAGGAAGTGGGAAAGTCTACATAGAAAAGCTAAGAGCGTGAATGCGATGGACCTTTTGCACAAGGATCAAGAAAAAATTTGACGTGGGATCTTTTTGGTAACTGTAAAGATATGAAAAATCAGGGTAAATTTTTCATTTTTGCCGGTAAGGCACTATTCATACACTATTTGCTGGTAGGGCACTATACATACATCAATTAGACATAAGTCATGTATAGAAGCATAGTTGGAGTATGACATACAAGGGAAATATGCTTAAAATGTTAAAATACACCTCCTGTGAGAATTTGACCCTAATTGGAGATAATTTAAAAATAGACCAAAAAGGGCATCCTAGGTGGCCCAGGTGGACCCGGCCACACCCGCCAACAAGAAAAAATAAAATTTTTGAAAAAATATCATTTAAAATAATTTTAAGAACTTTGGTTAAAGCATAATATCGAATTGAGATGTTTTGGGATGAGTTGTAGTGTAACGAGGTCCTGTGGATCATTAAGGGCAAAAAGGTCTTTTCACCCCTTGACCCCTTTACTATAAATATGACCTTTGAGAGATAAAATTATCAGAAATGGGTCTAAGAAAGAGAATCAGGTCATGTATGGAGAGAAAAGGTGAGAAAAACCTAGGTTCTTCAACTTTCTACCTTTTAAAACTCATTCTCTAGCCTTGGAATTTCACAAGACTTCCTTCTAAGAAGTTATTCCCCACCTCAAGGGCTACATTCTTACCAATTGGTTCGGCTGCACAGCGAGCACAACTCCCTAGGGTTGAGGAAAACCCTTCTAGGTATTATATTTTGTTAAGTAAAGAATATAGTTAAGTTTAAGAGTGTTTTTATATGTTGATTGTATGACTTACATGCTTACTTGTTGTTAGAAAACAACCTAGCATATAGTTACTTTGAAAACCTAGGGTCGGTACCTTGTGTACTTATGCATTCTTTAGAAATTTGGTGAAGTGATGAACATGTAACATGAATATATGTATAATTCATTGCATTCTAGCTTATGTTCATATAGACAAAATCTTGTAGTTTAAAAGTTATGGTTTGCTCAATGTATTGGTACTTTGTGTACTTGTGGGATCTTTGAGAATTTGATAAGGTTGTGATTATGTAACATGATTATATGTATAATTGATTGGATTTATGCTATGTTCATGGAGACAAAGTTTTGTGGTTTAAAAGTTATAGTTTACTTTATGTATGATGCATTATTTAAGGCATACCCCATGTGTTTGATAAATGCCTCATTGAAATTGCATAGAAAAATTAAGGCATCTTGGCATACGTGAATCTTTGGAAACATGGCGTGTGTTGAGCACTTTGGTGTTATGCATTATGAGGGTGTAGATCCTGTGGTGAAAAATCCAAAATTGGCCATGGTACTCGCGATCCAACGGGGACAAACCGTGAAGCGAGACATACGATTGGTACTTGCGTTCTAATGGGGAAGGACCGTGAAGCGAGACATGGGTGTGGCATAGAGTTGCATGTGTGTGTCATGCATATTGCCATTGCATTGCATTGATGAATTGTAAGGCATATAGCTTATAAATGTACACTTTGCATATGCCACGCCTTAACTTTGTTCTTTATATTAGCATTATGTCATACAAGCAATCGTGCTTACCCTATATGGGATTACATATTTCAGATGAGACTCCCGGCACATGAGACTTGAGGAAGTCCTAAAGTATGGAAGGAAAAAGTGGATTTTGAAGTATATTTGGCCTAAGGGCTATATTTTTGTATGTATGGGCATAAGCCCAAATAGCTTGTGTTTAATTAAGAAAACTATGGACTATAGGCGTTGGGTCATTTTGTGATGCAAGGGCATAAGTCCCATAAAGTTTATTGCATGTTAAAACAACTTGGACCTTATGTAAGCTATGAACTAAATTTTATGTTGGATAGTATGTAATTGAGTATTGAATGTAAATAAGAAGCATGGAGCTCCATGTAATTACTTGTTTTTAAAATATGCTTGTGAATGTTAGAATTACACAATTTTATAAATAATTGTTCATTAGGTGTTGTGTTGGTGTTAAGGAGGATGATGAGGAGGAATGGGATGAGGAAAATAGGTTAATGGACAAAGGCGACCATGTTAAAATTTTGGGAATTAAAAAGAGTCATTAGGTGTGTAAAATGCCCCATATATAAGTGGGAAGAGTGCCAAAAAGTAGTGGTTAAAAACCTTGAGGAAGGAGGTTAAAAATTGAAAAAATTAGCTTGCAGCACTTTGAAAAAAAATTCAGAAAAGTGAGAAAACAACTTGTACCAAATACACTGTAGCTACAGTGAAACAGGAATAGCACAGCAGCCCAGCCCATGCCACAGTTGCCTACCTGTCGGTGCGCCACGCCCGCATACCCAGCCCCCTTGCACCCTGCCACCAGCCCTTGGCAACTTGCCTTGGGTCATGTTTGGCCAACCCTAGGCCATTTTGGCCAATCACCTTGGGCTATGTTTGGCCAATCCCTAGGCCATGTTTGGTCACCCTTTTGGGCCATGTTTGGCCACCCTTGGGGACCATGTTTGGTCACTACTTAAGAAAATATTTCACCTTTACTTAGGCCATATTGGGCCACCAACCTTAACCATACTTTGTCATTATTTTAGACTATGCTAAGTAACCACTTGGACCATGCGTGGTCCCTACATTGAGGTTGGGTTATGAAAGCACCTAAGCTATGTTTAGCCTATACTTTAAACTATTATAAGATATGATCTTGGAGATTAACAAGTAAAAGTCAATTAAAAACAAATATATTAATTTAATCATTTTATTTTATCATTCTCATTCACACCTCGAGTTTATGAAAATTCGGGGTGTGACAGTAATATATGATGTATTTTTGGCACAATGACAACACAGACTTTTGGGAATTAGTATTATGTATCTTTTGTTCGACACATACATGGATATGCACATAAATTTTGATGAATTATATTAATGATAGTGATCACAATGACTTTACCTGGAGGACCTTTTATAGATGATTTAACTCTCTCATGGAAAACAATTAAATTTTATATTACAAAAGCAAATATAATACATATATATATATAGGAACCAAAGTAAAAAATTACATTAATATTAATTAAAAAAAAAACCCTCATTTAGAGTTGTTACTTTCTCGCTTTAGGCCTCTAATTGCATAGAGTTTTCCCTGTAGATCATGATGTCTAGTCTTTATACATTAATAAGAAAAATAAGGCATTTAAGAGATTTACACTCCGCTTTGATTGAAGGATTTGGAAAGAAATGAGAGGAAGGGAAAAGGAAGGTGAGGTTATTTCGTGTTTGGTTTAAAATTAGGAAAGGAAAGGGCGGGAGAGGAAGGGGGCTCTTAACCCTTATTTTATTCAATTTGCTCTCCTCCCAAAAGTAGACGGAGACAGAGGGAAAGGAGAAAGCCTTTTAATAAATTTTTGATAATACCAATTCTAACCTTAAAATTATAAATGATATAAAGTAAATAAAAAAAATACATTTATATTAGGACATAATAGTAAAAAAGTATATAATCATTCATTTCCTTTCTTTCTTCTATTGTTCCCAAACAAGATGAAAGGATTGCACTCTCCTTTCCCTTAGTTGTTATCCAAGCATAGCGGAGGGATTACACTCTCCTTTCCTCTCCTTCATAATTAATATTATCATCACTTCTCCTTCCCCTCCTATGTATCCAAACATAGTGTTAAATTAGCTAAATCCCGCTTTTAAATTCTAGGTCGACTTCCAACTCTATTTTGACCTGCAAAACATTCAAATCACGAGTATTTCATGAAATACTTAGTTGGCGGGCTTCAAATCTTCCTTCTAGAGACACAAGAATCGCATCAATCCAATATCGAAATGAAAAGTTATGATCAAAATACCATGACTGATTCAATTTTCATCTTCCAATTTCTTCCTCTATTTTTTCAAATATTTATTTAAATTGTAGCTTCATAATTTTAAATCATAATATTTTATTCAACTCTTTATTTACAAAATATAGAAACATTTTTCCCTTCTTAGGTTAGTGATGTATTTGATCACTTAACCCCATTAGTCTTGCTAACCTTGGTTAGGTTAGGTTGACCCTACTTTTGGTAATGGCCTAGCTAGGGTTACTATAGAGATCTGAAAAATCAGGGTAAACTTTTCGTTTTATCAGTAGGACACTATTTATGCACTATTTGTCGATAGGGCACTACATATGCATCATTTAGGCATAAGTCATGTTTAGAAGCATAATTTGAGTCTTTCATAGAAGAGAAACATGCTTAGAATCTTAAAATACACATCCTGTGAGCATTTATGCCTAAACGGACATAGTTTGAAAAATAGACCATAAAGGGCATCCCGGGTGGACCCGGCCAAACCTGGCCACAGGCAAAAATAAGTTTTTTAGAAAATTTTCATTTAAAATAATTTTAAAAACTTTAGCTAAAGAAAAATGTCGAATTGAGGCGTTTCGGGAGGGGTTGTAGTGTAACGAGGTCCTGAATTCATTAAGGGCAAAAGGGTTATTTTACACCTTTTCCCCTTTATTATAAATATAGCCCCTTAGAGATACAAATCACAGAATTGGTCTGAGAAAGGAGTTGCAGCTCATTCATGGAGAGAAAAGATGAAGAAAACTTAGGGTTTTCCAAGTTTCAACCACTAAAACACATCTCTAGGCTAGGATTCTCACAAGGCTTCCTTCTAGGAAGTTGTTCCCCACATCAAGGGATACATTCGCACCGATTGGTTCGGCTACACAGCGAACACAACTCCCTAGGGTTAAGAAAAACCCTTCTAGGTATGATATCTTGTTAAATAAAAAAAGGGTTAAGTTTAGGAGTGTTTTATATGTCGATTGAGTGATTTATATGTTTACTTGTTGTTAGAAATTCACTTAGGATGTAGTTGGTTTGAAAAACCTAGAGTTGGTAATTTGTATACTTGTGTGTTCTTTGAGTTCATTGATAATTTGTTAAAATGATGAACATGTAACTTGAATACATGTTTGATTCATGACATTGTGGCATATGTTCATGTGAATAGACCTTGTGTTTTGGAAAATATGATTGTTTAATGCATTGATGCTATGTGTACTTATGTATTCTTTGGGAATTTAGTAAAGTGATAAACATGAATCATGACTATATGTATAATTCATTGTATTCTAGCTTATGTTCATGTAGACAAAATCTTGTAGTTGGAAAGTTATGATTTATTCAATGTGTTGGTACTTTATGTATTTTGTAACCTTTGAGAATTTGGTAAGGTTGTGAAATGTAATATGTTTATATGTGTAATTGATTGGATTACATGCTAGGTTCATGTAGACAAAGTTTTATGGTTCAAAAGTTAATGTTGCTTTAAGTATAATGCATTATTTAAAGCATGCTCCATGTGTTTGGTGAAATGTTCCATTGGAATTGCATTAAGAAAAATCAAGGCATCTTGGCATACTTGAATCTTTGGAAACATGGCGTGAGTTGAGCACTTTGGTGCTATGCATTATGAGAGTGTAGATCCTATGGTGAAAAACTTAAAATCTGGCCAATTACAGTACTCGCTTGCTGATTGGAAGACTGTGAAGCGAGACATGCGATAGTACTCGCGGGCTGACGGGGAAGGATCGTGAAGCGAGGCATGGGTATGGCAGAGTTGCATATGTGTGTCACGCATATTGCCATTGCATTGCATTGATGAATTGGAAGGCATGTAGATTATAAATGTACACTTGCACATGTCACACCTTAACTTTGTTCCTTGCATTAGCACTATGTCATACCAGTAGTTGTGCTGACCCTTTATGGGATATCATATTACAGATGAGGCTCCCGGTACTTGAGACTTAATGAAGTCATTGGAGCACAGAGGGAGAAAGTAGATTTTCAAGTATATTTGGCCTAAGGGCTTAATTTTTGTATGTATGGGCATAAGCCTAAATAACTTGTGCTAAATTTGAAAAAATAGTGGACTATAGGCCATGGGCCATTTTGTAATGTAAGGGTTTAAACCAAAATGACAAATAGGGTGTATTTTGTTTAATGTGTATTACATGTATACTTGGAAACAATGGATATACGTGTAATTTCTATGGACTTGTGGCCATCGAGTGAGGGTGGAATGTACATTGCTTGTATATATAAATTGTTGTAAAATATTATGTGGACAAGGCTTAGAAAACAAAGAAGGCCATGTTAAAATTTTATGAAATTAAAAAGGTTGTTAGGTGTGTAAAACACCCTATATATAGGTGGGAAAAGTGTCAAAAAGGGAGGGTTAAAAACCTTGAGGAAGTAGGTTAAAACTTGGAAAAACTAGCTGCAGCACTTTGAAGAAAAAAATCAGAAAATGGAAAAATCAGCTTGCAGCTAGCTACAGTGAACCTGCAAGAAAATAGTCAGGACATGCCCCAGCTAGCCGTTGCCGTGCATGCCCAGCCTGCCGTGTGCCCCGCACGCACGCGTCATACGTGCGCCCTGTTGCCTTGCCCCATGTGCGCTAGCTTGACACCCCTCTTGACACCTGCCCTTGGCCACCATTTTAAGCCATGTTTGGCCACTCTATTGGGCCATGTTTGGCCAATTCTTAGGCCATGTTTGGCCACCCTTTTGGGCCATGTTTGGCCACTCTCATGGGCCATGTTTGGCCACTTCCTTAGACATATTTTGGTAAACTTTTTGGTCTATTCTTGGCCTATGTCTTAGGGTATTTGGGGCCTATTTGGGCCATTGTTCCAAGGGATACTTAGAGACATTTTGGGGCTATTTTGGGAGGCCATTTTTGAACATGACTTAGACTAATATTGAATATCGATTGGGAGAAACATTTGATTTATATTAGAAGACCATTTTGGTTAAGTCCAATAGCAAGTTTTAATTTCAAATTTTAGGGAAACATGGGGGAATAGATGCATAATCAACTAAATCCATTAAATTTCCTTTCATTTATTTTTCTTGTTTCATTTCACTCACTCTCCGGGTTTGTGAAAATTCAAGGCATGACAACGTGGTATCAGAGCTTAGGTTCGAATACTTAGGGACCGTAGGGTGTTGTTGAACACCATGGGACTCTATAGGAGAGCGTGTGACTCAGTGTGAACTATCGGTGGTATGAAATAGGACCTTATGTGTTATGTGGTTATTTATATTTGAAGCATCACATGTTGTGATTAAGTGTTAGTTAATGTTATACTATGATGCATGATTACATGATTTGATGCAGTGTGGTGCATGATATATAATGTGTATATTGGCATGACCGTATGTGATAACTGAGCACATGGTTATGTACATAATAAATGATGCTTGTTTGCCTTCATGATATCATGTAGCATTATGGGAAAATGCTATGGGCATGTGTATATTGTATTGCTTAAATGAATTTTTTTTTTTTTTAGTGAAATACTACATTTGAATTGGGTGAGAACTTCTTATTTGTTTATTGTAAACAATGGATGGAGGTGGTAGACGTGAGTTTTATAAGTTATGAGTAAGCAAGTAGGTTTACGGGATGTGTTAGGTTATCAAGTAATGATTGATGATCTCTTGTCTAAGGAGAATTGTATAAACATGAGTAGTTTGAAAATGTTGATAAGGATAAATCCAAGTTATGAGGTAATTGAGTTTTGATTTCGTGCTTAGGATGAATATTGATAAATTCATGTGATGTGAATCTGAAAGTTAGGGTTGTAATGATTCCTTTATTGAATTGGAATATGTTATTTTGTGGTGGCCTGTGGAGGTAACCTAGTGGTAGATACTATTGACTACCTAGTCCTATAAGATGATCGATACTAGTTGTGATGAGAATAATGGATTAATTAAATGAACTTGTGAATATGAGCCTTATGAAAATAATAAGTTGCATAAAATGGGCCAAATTGAGGTATGAATTATGAACCTAGTTCTAGCTTAGTTTATAAGATTGATCTCAGAATTCTGATTGAATAAAGAGTGAACATTGATTGTTTCTTTAGAGGAAATTAGTGTATCAGGTTAAGAGTTGGATGATATAAATTTTTGAATATGAATCTTGTATTTAAGATGTGAATTGTGTGAATATACTTGGAGTGAAAATATTTGGTTGAGGCACTAGAACTTGAGAACTTGGATTGTTATATAACTTATGAGTGAATGGTGATTTTCACTTGTCATTTTAAAAATAGGTGGGTAAAAAGTTATGAATGAATCTGATTGGTTTGGATAAAGTTATAACTAGTTGTATTGTTTGGACCCAGATAATAAATATTATACTTAGGAGATTGTTTTTTTTATTTGGGGGGCTTGTGATGATTGCCTTGTTCCACCACTGTATGATTCACCAGTTGGGGATAGTGAGATACTAACGAGGATCTGTAGAGATTGCTCGATGGAGATTGTAGATCGTATCCCTTTTTTTGACTTCATTCTACTTGACATGTCTGGTTTTGATATTATATTGGGGATGGATTGGTTGTTTGCTTTTTGAGCAAGTATAGATGTAACACTCCGACCCGATTAAATGAAAATTAAGTCACTAATTATTAATTAGTGACCTTAAAAAGAATAATTAAGAAATTTAAACGGGAAATAGATGACGATTTCAAAATAATTCTGAGATCTTAAAAATTAATGTCGACTCCGAGGAAAACAAAATACGACTACGATTTATAAATCAGTACATGAAAGAGTAAATATTAAATTTGAAATCACAAGTGAAAAATAATGCAAAAAGTTAAAATAATTAAACTAAATGCCAAACAAGGCACAAAGGGGAAAATAGAAAAAATGAACCAAAAAGTGAGGCCAAGGAGTTTTGAACCCTTGACCCAAAGTACGCAAAGTTTTACAACCCAAAAAGAATACCGCTTGGGCTGCCCACTTTTGTGTTTAATATTATAAGTTATATGTATATATATACACATTAAAACAAAGCCACCTCCCAAATTGGCCAATGGCCTTTCATGCAACCAAAAGAATTACTTTTAAAATAAAACAATAAAATAATAAGTGATATTATATATCTGTATTGCGTGTGTGCAATTGAAGACTAGAAAATCAGAAGTGTGATTGTAGATCTGATGTAGAGAGAGAAAGTAAGGTAGAGAGAGAGAATTGTAGAGAGGGAGAGAGAGTTGCTGCAGCCACCATGTATGGGGAAGAAGAACAAGAACAAGAGAGAGAAGATAGAAGCAGAAGAAGAAAGGGTCCATGTTGGGGTAAAAACACAAACTCATAAATTATTTATTTTTCTCTCTCAAAACTCTTTCAATATATGTGAGCTATTTCTAGTATTTCTACATGCATGATATTTTAGGTCCGAAATCTTGAATAAAGAGTAGGATGGAACCCTAAATAGCTTGAAATAATCCAAAAAGCACACGGCCGTACACAACCACCATGGTCGACCACCTTCAAAGTGGGTCTGAACCGACTTGAGTTAAACTTTGATTTAGGTATGGGGGTTAAAACTAGAAAGGAAATGATTCACGACGCAACAAAAACCAAGTGAAATGGCTAAAAAATGAGCCCTAAAACTAGAGTTACAAGTCACGGGACTGATTTGTGGTATCTCAAACCTGAACCTCAATCTCAGTTTTATGAATGAAATAATAATCCCGATAACTGTACAGTTGCAACAGGCCAAGAATCAGCTGAAATGGTCCAAAAACAAGCTCAAACCGAGCCTGTTACAAACCACGATGATAGGTGAGGAAATCCTAGCATTTTGATCCATTTCGATCCATGAAACCAATGCTAAACCTTACCTTGAAGTCCCAGACACATTTTGGGATAGAAAGCAAAGAGACTTAATCTCTCAAACTTCACAAAATTGAAAAATTTTGATGGCTGCAACTAGGGCAACAGTAGCCCAACGTTTGGAGAAGAAGATGAATAGTAGGAGGCCGGATCTTGGGTCAATTCGGGTTCAGGGTCGAGGACCCGACCCATCACACGTTAGGGGTTTTAGTGGGACGGACACCGTTTTGTGAGTTATATTTTAATTTTTAAAACTGAAGTTGGGTTGATTGGTTACAAGGGTAGGAAATTAAAATCAGGACCAAGGCTATGTCAAACCTTGGATAAAGGGTGTAACAGGTATATTCCATCCCGGTTCACAATGTGTGTCGTGCCCTGAATTCCCCGCGGACCCGAGGCGTGACTGAACGAAGCAAAAAGAAAATGAAATATAAAGTAAATAAAGGACAATCTAGCAGGTTCAACTTAACTTACATTCACTTCTGTCAATACACATATAATACATCATTCAGGCTTAAGCCCATACATCACAATACATGCCTCATGGGCTAAATATCCTTCTAAGTTCGGGTCTCCTCCACTCTGTGAGACTTCCTCAAGTCTTAGGTGCCTGGAGTGTCATCTGAAAAATGTTGCCCACTGAATGGGTCAGCTCAACTGCTGGTATGATACAATGCTAATGCAAGGAACAAAATGTAAGGCGTGGCATGTGCAAGTGTACATTTATCTCTATATGCCTTCTAAATCATCTATGCACTGACAACAATAACAATCCACATGCCTTCCACATCATCTATGCAATATAACGACCATAATCCACATGTTTTCCAAATCATTCATACCACATAATGGTAATGAATCCATATGCCATCCAATTGTCCATGCAATGTGATGGCAATGCACATGAACCACCCACACAACTCTATGCCACATGACAATGCACATGAAACACTCACACAACTCTATGCCACATCCATGTCCACTCTATACATGTCATGTCAACACCATGCATGTCATGTCTCGGTTTATAGATCGCTCCCGATGGGTACCCGAGTAACCAACACCTGTTCATGGATCACTCCCGTTGGGTAACAGTCACCAATGCAATGGCCAATTTTTGGTTTTTCACCACAAGATCTGCACCCTCATTGTCATAACCCGAAACCCACCCTATGCGAATCTCGTGTCGCAGGGGCCGACCCGAAGCCCGTCCCTACTTTTTCCATTCCTGTATCATAGTACTAATATGCAAAGTATTAAAACCTCAAAATAATAACAGCGGAAGTCTTATCAGTAATAGTACATCAGCGGAAGTCTTTCAATACACAATGTTAGCGGAAGCCTTTACAATACATAATATGGTTCTACATAAACAAAATAAGAACCAAACGTAACCAGCACCCGAGGGTGGTGAATACATGGGAGAACTAAAACATAGACTGATACGTTTCCTCAAAATGTCCTCCTATGCTTTCAGACTCCTACTGGGGTCTTGCAGTGTCATCACCTGAAATGGGGGTAAATAGGGGTGGAATGAGCTACGAGAGCTCAGCAAGTAAAAACAGATCTCCGACACTGGTATCGATAAGATACAATTCCATGAATAAGATTATGATAGCCAATCATAAGGAAGGAGATGCTGTGATAGCCAATGAGAACAGTTGCCATGAAGGCCAATGAATAATAAGTCACAATGTACAATCAGGAGTAAATGAAATAACATCAACTTGAATCTTTCAAAGATAACATAACAAAGATGCACTGCCGCAATAAACCGATCATAATCAATTCAATGAAGAGTGTCTTTTCAGTTAAGATAAGTCATAAGGAATAGTGTTATTCAATAACGTAATCGTATCAATTCTTAAGAGATGCATTTACTCTATTCTAAGGTAAAATGCCAATGTAAATGTAAATGAAATGCCAATGTAAATGTAAATGAAATGCCAATGGAAATGCAATGAAAATGCCAATGTTTATGCCAAGTCAATTGCCGGTGGAAAGCCTTCGAGGAATTCATTCCTGCCACCTGTCCATTTATGTACTTGACCCTTAGGTCTCCAGTCAATACAGAAAGCATCAGATGGATGTTATGACTGAGCACAAATCCCGTATTCATAACATATCATGATTATTCATAATTCCACAGAAGTATAAGATGGAATATCATATATTCAATAAAGACATAACAGTAGGCCTTTCCAGGCATAGTTCACAATAAAGACATAGCAGACAATAAAGACATAGCAGTAAGCCTTTCAAGGCATGGTTCACATGATAACAACGACATAGCAGTCAATCAATGTCCACAAGATAGAACAATATCGCATTGTGGATAGCAATAACGTGAGGTACTTTCAAGAGTACAAGTTTGGCAGTAAAGAGAATAAACTTGGCTTGGAAACACCATATGGAAGAGAAAGGGAATTTACTTACCTCTATCGTGATTCTAGATCAGGAATCCAGTGAGTGTACCCTTTCCTTTCGAGTTCCCTATATATCAGTAATTACGTTTCAGAATAAATGCTATTCATCAAATTTTATGCCTTTCTATCATAAGTATTTCAAATACTAATTTAGACTTTACCATTGAGTCCAGAATGCCGAAGAAAATCGGTTTAGGCTTTCGCGGAATTCCATTTGGACTTTTGTACTAAAAAGGGCAAAATGGTCATTTTGCACTTTTACGGTATTTTATCCTTCGGGGTTCTGTCTCGTAAAATGGATCCCACCATTGGACTCAGAACGTCTGAGATAATAAGTTTTGACTATTCATTGGTATCGTTTGGACTTCGTTTGACTTATATTTGGAATAGGGGCATTTTTGAAAAATTAATATTTTATTAATTTTTCCTGTTTGGGCCTTAGTGGAATTTCTTAAAACATTTGGGGCCGGTTCACAATTTCCAAAAGCTGCGGTCTGAACCAGTTGGTTCAGAACCACAAACCCTAAACCGGTCTGCCCTTCCCCTGAACCAAACGGTTCAGTTTAATTCAAGAACCGGATTCCAATATCCTGGTTCTATCCTATCCCAGTTTCGGTTAACCTCAAAACCCAATTTCAATTTACTATCCATGTAACCAAACAAGCCCAATCCATTTAATTTAAAAACCAAAACGACACAGTATCACTTACCCATTTCATATCTGGTCGGGTACCGACCCGATCCGAAACCCAAACCCGGTTCGTCTTAACCCGATAGCCCCCACGACTTTCCGATCGTCTTCCCCACTGCTCCGGTAGGGTTCCGTCACCTTCTCCGGTGACGGTGACCTTCGTTCGTTCATATTTAAACTCAGTTTTTAATGCAGTTTCATTCCTTTTCCTTCAAGGATCTCAATCCTAGCCTCAGCTTGCACAAAAACTCTCCCCATCTTCACGAATATGGAGGTTATTAGCTCCGGCCGGTTTTCCGGCGAGCTGGTTTTTCTCATTTTTACACTCGGTTCTCAACTGTTTCGACCCTTTTTCCATTCTATTAAATTTCTGCACTTTATGGGATCAATCCCATGCATTTTAAACTAAGTTTTTAGCATAAAATCCGTGTAACCCAGATTATTCATGAAACCTGCAACTCAACCTTTCTCCTTCATCTTTCAACCATTTTCCTTCATTTTTCTTTCATTAAATTCCTTTTTAATTCATCTATACGACCCTACAATCATATTTAAGTTTCATGAACTAAAAATCAAAAACAGAACTTCAATCACTTACCTGAGTTTCAGATTTTAGCTCACTATGACCTTCCCAATCTCTCTGTTTCTGAATCAGTCTCTCTCTCTTCTTCTCCCCTTCAGTTCCTGACCCTTCCTTTTCTTTTCTAACCTCCCAACTCACAAACCCATATACATATATATAGAGAGACATTCACCCACCGCCTCTTCTCTCTCTACCTTATCTCTCTCTCTTTGTCTCTTGCAGTCATTCTTGACTGCAGAGAACCGTCCAATTATCCTCCTCCATCCACGTACCCTCATATATATATATATACATATATTACATATATACACACACACCTTCACCAAGTCGGTTGGTGTGGTTTCCCAAACACACACACACACAGTGATGCACACACACACACACACAGTGATGCACACACTGATATTTTGGTTGCCTTTCTTGTTTTTGCATGAGATACACATATATACTTTAATATACATATATATTCATATAATCTCATTATATTATACATGTATATCTATATGTATACATACATACTTATATACGTTAATTGTATACGTTCATATATATTCATATGCACACATATATAGGTATTTCTATAGGTATTTACATACCTTTATTTTGTTCAAGCTATACATGCATGCAATATGCATGGGCATGGAAGTGCGTGCGTACACGCATTACGATACGATATCCCGGGGTGCTCGGGTGTTGCCCGACACTAGCCATACTAAGCAAAACATTTATCTTTTTAAAATAAAGTCAGTTCCATAATTATTGTGGCATGGAGTTTAAAACAGCTCAGGTTATGCTATTCAGTCGACTTGCCTCGATAAACGTGTCGTATCCCGGGTCAGGGATATCACACTCATAACGCATAGCACCTCTTGCTCACCCACACTATGTTATCAATGAATCACACTATGCCAAATGCCATGATTCCACCATGCCATGCCACAATCTCAATAAAACATTTCTTGCCAACACAAACAATATGCTTTAAATAATGCAACATATTTAAAGGAACAATATCATCTAGCATCTCAAAACTTCTTCCACAAGCCTGTATGCCATGAACAGTCAAATTAAACACATGTTCGATTCACACATTCACAATCTCAACAATTCACAAAGAACACATAACTCTATAAAGCACCAATACATCAAACTATCACACCTTCCCAAACATATGATATATCAACACGAATGTAAGCCAAACATAATAATCTAAACTCAGAAGTAAGATCCATCTTCACTATAGCAACAAATTATAAAACAATTCAAAGCACATATCAGAGTCCATAAGTTATCAATTCTAGGTTCTTCAAGCAGTTATATTCAACGTGATTCCCTAATCATCAAATCAATACTTGTATAGAGCAATCAACATGCAAATCATTCCTAAACTTAATCATATTCCTTACTTAGCAAAATATCATACCTGATAAGGATTGGTTACAACCCTAGTAAGTCATGTCCGCTATGCAATCCAACCAACCAGTAAGAACACAGTCCTTACTGCTGTATCTACCCAGAGGGTCAACTTACTTTCTCCTTCCCTTTCGGTGTCCCTAAGATTCACAATTAAGTTTCAATACATCACTATATGAACTTATGTTATTCATCAAATTTTATGTCTCTTTATGATTGGTGTCTCTTTTACTCAAACCGACTCCACTATTGAATCCGGAACGCCGAACAAAGTCAATCTAGGCTTTCGTGAAATTCAATTCGGACATTTGTACTTAAAAGGGCAAAACGATTATTTTGCACCTTCACGGGTTCCTAATTTTTGAGGTCTCTTCTCATAAATCGGACTCTACCGTTGAGTTCGGAATGTTCAAATTAATAAAAATTCACTATTCATTTATTTCAATTGGGGTTCGTTTGACTACTATTTGATTCAGGGATAATTTGGTAATTTTTTTATGTTTCTACGGGTCTTTTAAATTTTGGGGTCCCGTCTCATGACGGGGACCTCACCATTGGGCTCAAAAGGTCCCAGACATAAAGAATACACTAATGACTTGTTAAATTCAGACAACGGGTCATTTCATGTTATTTAATTTAATTAAAACAATTTAATTAAATTAAATCCTTTAAGTATAATACATATATATATATATATATATATATATTTTATGAAAAAATAATTGGGTGAGAAATGGGTGGCAGCCACCTCCCCAATCCAAGGCAGCCCGTGTTCAATTCCCCCAAGGTTCGAATGCACCATTTTGCTTTTATTTTCTAATTTTACTTACATTAATTATTTTATTAAATTTGGTGGGGATTAAGGCATATGTGCCCATATGGCACAGTGTTCATGGGGCTTTCCCTGTTGCACGAGATCGGGATTTCGAACCCTAGGGACGGCATTTTCTTTTTTCATTTTTTTTTAAAACCCTTTTTGGGTTATTGGCCAACAAGCCCAATACAAAAACAAAAACAAAAAAACAAAACAAGTCCAATGAGAAAAAAAAAAAGAAAACAGGCCCAATGATCAAACAGGAAAAGAGGCCCAAGCCTCAGTGCCCTTCGGTCCCCAACTTTCCAGTCATCCCCTCCAGTGAGCCCCTTCCCAACGCCGGCCACCAGAAACTGTAACCACCCCACTGTTTCTCTCTCTCTTTCCACATCCAAACTTCTCCCCTTTTTCAAGAAATTAATCCTAGGATATTAGGGATTCCTCCAAAACTAGTCTCAGCCCCTAACAGACTCATTCTCCGGTCACCAAGTTAGTTTTCCGGCCAACCCAATCCCAGTTTCCAACCACCGTGCTTTTGTCATTTTGAGTCCACCTAGTCACTGATTCACCCTGGTTCCTTCACAGTTTTTCTTCCTTTATTTATTTAATTTTTTTTTTTTTTGGATCAGTTCCTCATTGATTTATCAAGGTTTTAAACCAAAATTTTTTTTCTAAAACTACATTAACCCATAAGACCTGCAACTATTAATATCTCATTTGTTTTTCAGCCATTTTCGATGGTTCTTTTTGCAAACTAAATCTCACAACATACTTATCAAGATCCTTAAATTAGAGTTTAACCACATGCTAAAAATAATAATTAAATAAATAATAAATAAAACAGAAGCTAGTATTTACTCACTTTTATTTTTCTGGTCTTTCTCCTCCTTGGATCCCTTCTTTTTCCTTCAACTTTCCCCCTTCCAGATCTCTCCCTCTGTTCCTCACCAAGCACTCACAGTTTTTCTCTGGTTTCTGTTTTCTTTTCTAACTCAACACAGCAACACATACACATATACCAAACCTAACCGACCTCACTCTCTCTCTCTACTCTCTCTCTCTCTATCCCTTTCTGCTTTCCTTGACTTCAATGTTCTACTCCCTTTCAAATCCATTTAATTCCACTTTATCTCCTCTCAGCTTTTCATCTAATTTCTTAGTGATATTTTATATCATATATGCATATAATATAAAACACACGTCAACACACTACAGTACACATACTGTTTCCGACACACTCACAGGAACCTTCCTCCCCTTTTCCTTTTCCATTTCTAATTTAAATGATATACATATATACACACCTTATACCATAAACATATACATATAGAATACACACATTACACATGCATATGTACCCCTATCCACACGTGTACACCAGGGTTCCGAGCGCGTGCACATACACTAATATCTCAGGGCCTAGGCATATATGCGTACGCATGCTTGCATGCGAATGCGTGAGTGCATGTATCACGAGGCGCAGTCCTAGGCTACTCGGGCACCGTCTAGCGCTGACTGTACAAAATAGACTCTTCATATTCCACAATCGTTTAGTTCATATGATAAGATGTCATTGAGCTCGAACGGCTCAGGTCACTACTACTAGTGTCACCACACTCGGCCCGGTCTACCCCGGTTCACGTGTCATGTCCCGGTTCAGGGTGTTACAGCCCTACTGTCAAAACAAAAAAATTTCCCTCAATTTTTTGTGTCTCTACATCCTTCCCCCCTTAAAGAAATTTTGTCCCGAAATTTAAAATATGTACTCCTTAACAAAATCAACACAAAACACATCGCAACTTAGAGACGTACAGCCTTATTCATGGGTCATTGACCTCTCCCTTAGCCAGGCGATGTGAAATGCATTACCCCTTCCCCTCCCCCAAAGGAACCTCATCCAATTAGGCAAACGCGCAGCGACATACGGACATCCCCACACTTTCCGCTAGGGTCTGGTCCTAATTCCATCTGTAACGATTCCCTCCCTATGGTACAACTCATAATGAAATCCCCAAAACCTATTGGCTTATCAACGCCAATCCTTCCCAATTCATCCAAGCACCATAACCTACCTCAATAACTTAACACAAGAATCATAAAATAAAGGAAAATCTCCACGTTCCCAAGGATATCTCAAAATCCCCTACACATAATAATCAACCTATCACCCGCATCTCAATGCAACTTAATAACCCAGTTCCAATTCCTATAATCATAAAATTTAAAGCAGTGTACTCAGGCTCAAAAGAACAAAACACCAGTTAAATTCTTCACTAGATTGAATCACGTATACTCATCAATCGTTACACATAATCATATGAACACATTTAAGCATATTCTGGTACATGCATCAACATAAATCAATCTGCACATAAAATCATAGTCATAGTATGATAACAAGCACTAAACTAGCATGCTCACATATATAAAATCAACAAGTAACATCCAGTGGCTAACCACGTAGCCTACCACATCAACACTCAAGCAGTGAAATCTATCACAAGATTATACAAATACATGAATAAGCCTGAGAAACATGAATGAATGGAATGCACTAAAATCTATCAATATGCTAGTCCATGAACTAAAAACAAGGAATATACCTCGAACCGTAGGAGGTCCAGAAGTAGATGCCTCAGGTGTAGCTACTGTATAAACACGACCCTGGATAGCCTGATCCTGTCTACCTCCCTCTCTCTGCCCGGGAGATCTAACACTTTGCACCATGGGTGCAGGCTGAAAATGTGACGCTGGGGATCCATAGTCTAACTGTGGTAGTGCCAGAGATGTCTGAATGGGTTGATAACAAGGTGGCCTCTACGAGCCCTGTGAAGTCTGCCGCTGAGGATAATTGGCCTTAACATGGCCTATCTGGTGGCAAGCATAACAAAGCTGAAAAGCTCTTCACCCCTTCCCCTGTGCTGGGGGCGGAGGCGATCTCTAACTCAGTCCAATCCCGTGCCCCTGACCGAGATCTCTCTGGGGGCAATTAGCGAACTTGTGGTCAGGCCGCCCACAAAAGTAACAAGTAATGGGTTCCTTAAACACCAATGTAGAAGAAGAACCGGTCCGGAACTTCTTCAATGGTCTCCTACCAGTGTGAACTGGGGCAGATGTAGAAGACTGTACTGTAACTGTCCTACTCCATTTTCGGGACTCCCTAATCTCTCTCAGGTCAGCCAGCTCCCTCTCTACCCTGGTGGCCCAGATCACTGCATCCTCATAAGTCTCTATGATGTGGCCTGCCAGCTTCTCTCTAATAGAGGTCTTCAGCCCCTCGAGAAAATAGAAAACCCTCAGCTGCTCATCCCTAGTGATATGTGGGCAAATCTCCCCAACGTGGTAAAACGGGACTCGTACTCGGTCACCGTCATGTCCCTCTGAATAAGTGCCACAAACTCCTTCATAAACCCGATCTGGCAGTCTGTGGGAAATAGTGGTCATTGAACATGGCCACAAATGCATCCCAACCCTCGCTAAATCTGTGTAGTCGGTCAGCGACTACCTCCCACCACTGGCTAGCCAACTTAGTAAACTGAAAGGTGGCACATCGAATCCTCAGGTGTGGCTCGGTAATCCCCTGTGAGTCTAAAATCCTAGTAATCTGTCTCAGCCACTCTTCTGCAACTAATGGATCTGGCTGTTCGGCAAATGTGGGAGGTCTCATCCTCTAGAACACCTTCATCACGAAGGTATCCCGTGTCTCTCCTCCAACAGGCCTCGCCTCCTGGATAGCACGAAGGCACTCCTGAAACATGGCTGCCATGTCTCTGGCACTAAATGTCTGCTCCACCTCCTCAACTAGGAATAAGGGCAGGAGCAGGAGTAGGAGTAACAGCCTCCTTTACTGTGCTATGCGCTAGGGCAACAACCTTGGGTCGACCACGTTGAGGTGGGGCAGCGGCTCTAAGCCTACCTCGCCTAGGTGGTCTTGCTCTCACCGGAGCTCTTCTCGACAAGCATAGTTCTACAAGTCCAAAAGAAAGAAAAATCAACACCAAATTCTAACACAGCTTTTCTCCAGGACGAAATTTATTTAAACAACATAATACTCACATGTTCAAATCACACTAGTGTTCAACTAGCCCAGCTATGCTCAACCTTAAATGAATGTTATCAAAACAACACATCCTTCCATAAAAAAAAAAAAATTAACACATAGGCATCTCTAAAAATTTTAAGCACAAATTCTTGTTTTAGCATTTCAGAGTCTTATATGTCTTTTTATTTAAGGTGTTTCTATCTCATTGGCATTTATTCATTTAAAGATTGTTAATGCTTTTCATTATTCCTTACTTATATAGTTAGGTAATAACCCTTCATGGATCACAACTCCTTTTGTTACTGGCTGATGGGGCGCCATCCATCAACTGTAACTCAAGTCCTGAGACCAATCCAGTATGTATAAATATCATAGTCATAATACTATAATCCATGAAAACCAGTTACTAACCTATCATACACATACAAAATCCACAAACAACAGTCAACTAGGTAAACAACTAGGCCCACAACCTATCTCATAAATAACTAGGCATACCACCTATCGTATAGATCTAAGTGTACAACCTACACCTCAAATAACTAGGCACATAGCCTATCTCATAAAATATACGGTCATGCATTTCTAATCTCAGTCAATCACTACATCCAACAATTCACATGCTCCTTGTCTACTAGAAAATCAAGTACAGTGCATACTCGTGCACACCAATGCAACACACGCACATAAAACATACTACCCAAACACACTTAACTGAACTAAAAATTTAAACTTCTCCCACTGTCCCCTAAGTATTCGAACCTAGGCTCTGATACCACGTTGTCACGCCCCGAATTCTGGCGGACCCGAGGCGTGACTGAACGAAGCAAAAAGAAAATGAAATATAAAGTAAATAAAGGACAATCTAGTAGGTTCAACTTAACTTACATTCACTTCTGTCAATACACATATAATACATCATGCGGGCTTAAGCCCGTACATCACAATACATGCCTCACGGGCCAAATATCCTTCTAAGTTCGGGTCTCCTCCACTCTGTGAGACTTACTCAAGTCTCAGGTGCCTGGAGTGTGATCTGAAAAATGTTGCCCATGAATGGGTCAGCTTAACTGCTGGTATGATACAATGCTAATGCAAGGAACAAAATGTAAGGCGTGGCATGTGCAAGTGTACATTTATCTCTATATGCCTTCTAAATCATCTATGCACGACAACAATAACAATCCACATGCCTTCCACATCATCTATGCAATATAACGACCATAATCCACATGTTTTCCAAATCATTCATACCACATAATGGTAATGAATCCATATGCCATCCAATTGTCCATGCAATGTGATGACAATGCACATGAACCACCCACACAACTCTATGCCACATGACAGTGCACATGAAACACTCACACAACTCTATGCCACATCCATGTCCACTCTATGCATGTCATGTCAACACCATGCATGTCATGTCTCGGTTTGCAAATCGCTCCCGATGGGTACCCGAGTAACCAACACCTGTTCACGGATCGCTCCCGTTGGGTAACAGGCACCAATGCAATGGCCAATTTTGGGTTTTTCACCACAGGATCTGCACCCTCATAATGCATAGCACCTCGTGCTCACCCACATTATGTCATCAATGAATCACACTATGCCAAATGCCATGATTCCACCATGCAATGCCACAATTTCAATAAAACATTTCTTGCCAACACATACAGTATGCTTTAAATAATGCAACATATTTAAAGCAACAATATCATCTGAATCTCAAAACTTCTTCCACAAGCTTATATGCCATGAACAATCAAATTAAACACATGCTCGATTCACACATTCACAATCTCAACAATTCACAAAAAACACATAACTCTATAAAGCACCAATACATCAAACTATCACACCTTCCCAAACATATGATATATCAACACGAATGTAAGCCAAAACATAATAATCCAAACTCAAAAGTAAGATCCATCTTCACTATAGCAACAAATTATAAAACAATTCAAAGCGCATATCAGAGTACATAAGTTATCAATTCTAGGCTTTTCAAGTAGTTATATTCTACGTGATTCCCTAATCATCAAATCAGTACATGTATAGAGCAATCAACATGCAAATCATTCCTAAACTTAATCATATTCCTTACTTAGCAAAATACCATACCTGATAGGATTGGTTACAACCTTAGTAAGTCGTGTCGCTATTCAATCCAACCAACCAGTAAGAACACAGTCCTCGCTGCTGTATCTGCCCAGAGGGTCAACTTAATTTCTCCTTCCCTTTCGGTGTCCCTAAGATTCACAATTAAGTTTCAATACATCACTATATGAACTTATGCTATTCATCAAATTTTATGTCTCTTTATGATTGGTGTCTCTTTTACTCAAACCGACTCCACTATTGAATCCGGAAAGCCAAACAAAGTCAATCTAGGCTTTCGCGGAATTCAATTCGGACATTTGTACTTTAAAGCGCAAAACGATTATTTTGCACCTTCACGGGTTCCTAATTTTTGAGGTCTCTTCTCGCAAATCGAACTCTACCGTTGAGTCCGGAATGTTCGAATTAATAAGAATTCACTATTCATTTATTTCAATTGGGGTTCGTTTGACTACTATTTGATTCAGGGGTAATTTGGTAATTTTATGTGTTTCTACAGGTCTTTTAATTTTTGGGGTCCCGTCTCATGACGGGGACCTCACCATTGGGCTCAGAAGGTCCCAGACATAAAGAATACACTAATGACTTGTTAAATTTAGACAACGGGTCATTTCATGTTATTTAATTTAATTAAATTAAATCCTTTAAGTATAATACATATATATATATATATTTTATGCAAAAATAATTGGGTGAGAAATGGGTGGCAGCCACCTCCCCAATCCAAGGCAGCCAGTGTTCAATTCCCCCAAGGTTCAAATGCACCATTTTGCTTTTATTTTCAAATTTTACTTACTTTAATTATTTTATTAAATTCGGTAGGGATTAAGGCATATGTGCCCATATGGCACAGTGGTCATGGGGCTTTCCCTGTTGCGCGAGATCGGGATTTCGAACCCTGGGGACGGCATTTTCTCTTTTCATTTTTTTTTTTAAAACCCTTTTTGGGTTATTGGCCCAATAAGCCCAGTACAAAAACAAAAACAAAAACAAAAACAAAAAAAAAAAAAACACAAAACAAAACAAGCCCAATGAGAAAAAAAAAAAAAAAAAAAAACAAGCCTAATAATCAAACAGGAAAAGAGGCCCAAGCCTCAGTGCCCTTCGGTCCCCGACTTTCCGGTCATCCCCTCCGGTGAGCACCCTCCCAGCGCCTGCCACCAGAAACCATAACCACCCCACTGTTTCTCTCTCTTTGCACATCCAAACTTCTCCCCATTTTCATGAAATTAATCCTAGGATATTAGGGATTCCTCCAAAACTAGTCTCAGCCCCTAACAGACTCATTCTCCAGTCACCAAGTCAGTTTTCCGGCCAACCCAATCCCAGTTTCCGGCCACCGTGCTTTTGTCATTTTGAGTCCACCTAGTCACTGATTCACCCTGGTTCCTTCACAGTTTTTCTTCCTTTGTTTATTTATTTATTTATTTATTTTTATTTTTTTTGGATCAGTTCCTCATTGATTTATCAAGGTTTTAAACAAAAAAAAAAAATTCTAAAACTACATTAACCCATAAGACCTGCAACTATTAATATCTCATTCGTTTTTCAGCCACTTTCGATGGTTCTTTTTGCAAACGAAATCTCACAACATACTTATCAAGATCCTTAAATTAGAGTTTAACCACATGCTAAAAAAAATAATAAATAATAAATAAAACAGAAGCTAGTGTTTACTCACTTTTATTTTTCTGGTCTTTCTCCTCCTTGGATCCCCTCTTTTTCCTTCAGCTTTCCCTCTTCCGGATCTCTCCCTCAGTTCCTCACCAAGCACTCACAGTTTTTCTCTGGTTTCTGTTTTCTTTTTTAACTCAACACAGCAACACATACACATATACCAAACCTAACCGACCTCACTCTCTCTCTCTCTATCCCTTTCTGCTTTCCTTGACTTCCAGTTCTGCTCCCTTTCAAATCCATTTAATTCCACTTTATCTCCTCTCAGCTTTTCATCTAATTTCTTAGTGATATTTTATATCATATATACATATAATATAAAACACACGTCAACACACTACAGTACACACATACTGTTGCCGACACACTCACAGGAACCTTTCTCCCCTTTTCCTTTTTCATTTCTAATTTAAATGATATATATATATACACACCTTATACCATAAACATATACATATACAATACACACATTACACATGCATATGTACCCCTATCCACACGTATACACCAGGTTTCGAGCGCGTGTACATACACTAATATCTCGGGGCCTAGGTGTCACATCCCGAACCCCACCCTACGCGGATGTCGAGGACGTGACTGCCAGTTGGTCGTGACGCGACCAACCAAAGGCAAATTATGAACTTTCCGACGAATTGCACTCCAACTGTAGGGTCAGATGCAGCGGAATTTAAAACTTTTTCTTTGTATCACGGGAATGCAACTCACTTATCCATCATAAGTATATGTATCACAGAGCAAGACTAAATCCAGTCAGTCAACAATTCTAATCTCAGAGCATATCTAAAATCAAGCATATAACAACATAGCAGATCTAATATCTCTAGAGTACCATTTAGTTCCATGAGCCATGTTCCAATATCTAGTGCATGTCAATCAAGTCAGTCGTATCATATTACTTACCTGGATATACGGATTCGATTCACAAGAATGTAAGTCTCTACAAATCAGTGCCATCTGATCCTTATTTGCAATGCCACTTGGCCTATTCACGTCGTGTCATAGTACCTTCTAATCCAATGGAGGTAATTCCTGAAAAATGTCAGAATAATGGGGTGAGCTTAAATAAGCCCAGTGAGTAACACAGATTCCCTATCATGGGTTTCAAAACCAGTCCTTGCTTCCAAGGCACGTGGATAATTTAATCATTTCAAAATAACAATTTTCTAAATCCATTTCATAAGCAGTCTAGTATAATGGAACAAGATTGCACAAACAGTACAAACGAATCGGAACATAACATAACCAATCGGACCAAAACATAACCAATCGGACCAAAACAATAACCATTGCCAATATATCGATCAAGACACAGACTCTTCATTAACGGAACGAATCACAGCTGAGACTGAGTGGGAACAATAAGTCAATCAAGACAGAGACATATCATCGACGGCTAAAACATAGCGGATCTGAACAAGACATCAATCAAGACGAAGGCATACTTTCAATAGCTAGAACATAACGGAACTGAACAAAAACAATATACTAATCAAGACACAAGCACATCATGAACGGAACGAAACATAACGGAGCTGAGTAGAAACGATATAACAATCAAGTCGGAGACATATCACTAGCAGAACGAATCATGACCGAACTGAACAACGTTTTAATCAAGACAGGGGCATGTCATCACGGGTAGAACATAACGGAACTGAACAATACATCAATCCAAACAGACCTATTATCGACCGGCGGTACACAATGGAATCGAACGTATCAATCAGGGACATAGACATAGCATTAACGGATAGCACATAACCGAACTGAACGGAATTCCTAATTCAAAGGACACAATCACATCGTGTGAAATGTAGTGCAAAGGGCCTACATTAAGTACGTACATTTAAACAATATAGTATTTAGACAGTATACTATACAAGTAGTACGGTACGAGAAAATATCGTTCTTTACCTATATCACATGGTTAGTTTAATCATTTCAGGAATAATGGTTCAATACATCCATTTATCTCAACAGTTCAAAACAGGCAAAACAGTACGGGATGCTAGCACAGGGATCAGGAATATAGTCAATTATTTAAAAAGACTAAAACCATGTCATAAGTGATATGTACGAAAAGGCATGCATTTAAATAATTGCACTTAAATAATTGCATTCAAAACAGATCAATAAATCAAGGGACAGTATCAAAACAGTGTCAGAAGTTACTCACAAACTTTTAGGTTTATCTCCTTGCGCAAATAATCTGACAACCTTCAAACATTGTTTCAGGTACATCCTTGTACATCCTGAATAATCATCATTAATCATAGATAGATCAGAATTCATCCATTCAGGTCTTATTCGTCATCTTAGGTGTCTATCGGATTACCTAAGATAGCCTAGTAGCCTATCGCCCTTCCATTGGGTCTCACCCGAGGCTATTTCATTCTTTAATTAGGCTTAGCAATTATTAGGATTATATCCTAAGTCATTTAGACTTCAATTGTTATCAGTCAGGCACTCATCCAACCTTAGGGGCAAAATGGTAATTTTACCATTCTTGTCCCGGACCCTGTCGTGGTCTTCGAAATAGTCTTTATATCTTAAGTACAAAGTTCTACGTCCTTTGGACTCCAATCGGTATTAGTCAGGTTCTCATTTTAACCATAGGGGCAAAATGGTAATTTTGCCATTCTTATCCCGGACCCTGTTATAGTCCTCAGAATATCCCATATATCGTATATATGAAGTTTTAAGTCTTTTAGACTTTAATCGGTATCAGTTGGGTACTTATTTAGTCTTAGGGGCAAAATGGTAATTTTGTCATTTTTGCCCGGGACCCTATCATGGTCCTCAGAACGTCCCATATATCTCATGTATAAATTTGTAAGTCCCTTGGACTTCATTTGGTATCTACTTTAGATCGTCGGGACACATCGATCATTTCTCGTTTTACGCGTTGACTGTCTCGGAGTCTTATTTAGCCTTTCAGTGTTCATAATTATCCCTATGATAATTTATCATATCAGTTTGACCTTTATTCGACCTCTACTTTGCACTTACAGTGCTCAGGGGTATTTTGGTCATTTTACATTTTGTGTAATTCTGACCCCGATTCGTCATCTAATCAACTATACAGTCTCACCAGTGTCTGGGCTCCTACCGGTATCAGTTTCGTCCCAATCGGACTTTGTTTAGGTCTCGTACGGTATCAGGGGTAATTTGGTAATTTCATGTGTCGTATTTTTCGGCACGTCAGTTCATAAAATGGACCTCACCATTGGGTCTAGAGTGTCCAACATAGTGAAATTGGACTATCTGTTATGTTTAATCGGCCCTGGGTATCATTAAGGGCAATTCGGTCATTTATACCTACGTGTCTGTATTTTTCGGGACCTCGGTTCATTAAACGGACCTCACCGTTGAGTTCAGAATGCCCGAGATAGTCAAATTAGGCTATCTGATATTTTTATTTGGGTCTGGGTACCATTAGGGGCAGTTCGGTCATTTACACTTTATGTGTCTGTATTTTTCGGGACTGTATTTCCAAAATCGGACTGTACCATTGAGTCCAGAATGCTTGAAATAGTGAAAATACACTATTTATTTAATTTATTTGGACTCCGTTTGACATATTTAATGTCTAGGGGTAAAATTATAATTTTACCTAATTAATAAATAATTAAATAATTATTTTATTATTTAATTAATTTATTCAGGGCTTAAATGAAGAAATTTTCCAAAGTCTGGGCCACTGTATAATTCTTTAAAACAGTTGGGGACAAATCCGTAATTTCAGGAAACTTCAGGGGTCAAAATATAATTACATAATTTAGGGGTTCAAACCCCTTGGTTTTGGGGTTCAAAAATTGAACCGGTCCAGGACTCTAGTGAACCAACCGGTTCACTAACCCTCAGTGAACCGGAATTAAATATTCCTCTTATCCCCTAATTGGCCCTTATCCATGTTTAGGGCTAAGCCCAAACCAATTTTAATTTGCTATCACCGTACCCAAACAGGCCGGATTTGATTTTAAACAAATCAATCTACACCCAAAACGGCACAGTTTTATTAATTCGGTGGCACGCTCGTGGACAGACACGTGTCCGAGTCAACTCGCTAACTCGGTTTTAAAACACTGGGTCGACTCAGCGTCGTCTTCCCCGTTGAACCCTCACTGTTTGCCCTAATTTCTGCAGATTTCTTCTTCTATTTCGTGATGTTTCAAGCACGGATTATTCCTGCCTTCAGTCCCAATTTATTTCTGGGTATCATGCCAACAATTTGGCATTCATTTGGTGCTTTGAATCGAGCTCAATAGTTCGGTTCAACAGAGGATAACCGAACCTGCAATTCGATACCAAACCCTCATTCCTCAACCTTTTTCAGCGCGGTTTGTTGCTAAATGATCCTCATGGTATATAGTTTCATTTCCCATTCAATAAAATCGGTTTAAAGCATCCAAATCACAAATGGTATTTTGTGACCGAACCTGCAACTGAGTTGTTGGAGGGGTTGCATGGGGTTTTGGGGTCGCGGGTTAGGGTTTTTAGGGTCCTTAGGAGGTCTAGTTTAAGACCCAAGACACCAATTTAGGTTTGGTTTAACCTAATTCAGAACTGTACCAAATTTTCTTCAATTCTGTATTTCTAATTCCTCAGTCAATTTCCACTGTTTTTAAATCCTTTTTCTTGTAAAATACCACTGATATTATCTAGGTTAGATTTCCATATTTGCATGCATTTAAATCTAAACCAATTAAACAGGATTTGATTTAGAAGCTTACCTGTACAGTGGGTTTCCATGGTTTTCAGTCTCTGCCCGAACCTAGTTTCCATCATCAGTTTTTCTCTACCGATTTCTTGCTCCCTCTCGAGACCAGCTTCTATGCTTCTCATGAAGACACATCATCCCTCACACGCACACACACACTTGCATGTACACACTTTGGTCTCACACATGGATTTTCTCTAGCAGGTTCTTTCTCTCTCTAGACAATCAGTCTCACGGCCACATGCAAACCTTCAGCTTTGTCTCTCTCTCCATTTCTGATTTACACCCAAGACTTCTTTTTGTAACCCAAATGAATCCCCCATTCTTTATGCATAAGGTATATACACTTATACATATATATATCACTATATGTAGGTAGGTCAATGAGGTGATTGGGAATCAGAGAATGGAGTAGCTGGTGGGAGATGATGTAATCCATCATTTGGGGTTTGCATGTAACCTCATTGGTTGCTTTGGGTGGCAAGTTGGGGCAATTCAGAGATATATACAATTAAGTTGTATATATAGGCACAAAGATGTGGGTAGCCCAACTGATAACTTTTTGGATAAAATTCTTTCCCTCCATAGGTCAAGGGTTCAATTCCCCTTGACCACCAATTTGGCCATTTTTCCACATTTTGGGTTAAGGCCCTGTTTGGCTGCGCATTAATTCGATTTCAATGTTTCCTTCATAACTTTCATTCCGTAACTCCTTTTTCGATGCAGTTTCTTCCGGTCAGTTCCTATTTCAGTTATCTTCAGTGTCAGAGGTTCCGTGTCATTTATTAGTCATTCGGGATTTCTGGGGTTAACTAATTCGAGTTCCGTTAGTATTAAAACGGCGTTATCTCACCTAATTAAATGATAATTAGGTTCGGGTATTGTACCCTATTCTCGGATATGTTTTAATTATTTTATCGGTCTATCATGACCGTCGGGAGATTAGGGTTAATTCCCTTGATTATTCTCTAAGCCGGTACTAATTAATAATTAATTATTTAATTATTAATTATACAAAGTCGGGGTGTTACACTAGGCATATATGCGTACGCATGCTTGCATGCGAATACGTGAGTGCAAGCATCACGAGGCGCAATCCTAGGCTACTCGGGCACCGTCTGGCATTAATTGTACAAAATAGACTCTTCATATTCCACAATCGTTTAGTTCATATGATAAGATGTCATTGAGCTCGAACGGCTCAGGTCACTACTGCTAGTGTCACCACACTCGGCCCGGTCTACCCCAGTTCACATGTCATGTCCGGTTCAGGGTGTTACAGCCCTACTGTCAAAACAAAAAATTTGCCCTCAATTTTCCATGTCTCTACAATGTGACCTGAATTGGCTAGTTCAGGGCCTATTGGGTCCGGTCTAGGGTTACAAGGCATAAACCCTTTGGTTCATTGGGTTAAAATAAAATAAGAAAACCAAAACTTTCATAAATTACGGATTGACCCCAAACCTTCGGAAGAATGCTGTTCTGGCCCAGACCTTGAGAAATTAATTCGAATATACCCCTAGAAAAATAATTAAATAATTAAATAATTAATTTAATTATTTTATAAATAGGGTAAAATGACAATTTTACCCTTGGGCCATAAATAAAGCAAATAACGTTTGAATTAAGATCTAAAGAATGTTATCTTAACATTTTTGGACGTTCCGAACACAATGAAAATGTCAAATTGGACATCCGAGGACTCCGGGGTGGTCCCACTATAAGATGTAAAGTTACTAAAATGCCCCTAATATAATACGAAGCCCAAATGAAGTCCAAATTGGACGAAATTGACACCAATGGACGCCCAAATAATTTTGAACTTGTATGTATGACTAAATAATGATTCAGGGTCAGAATATCAGGAAATATAAATGATCGATGTGTCCCCATGATCAAAAGCAGATACCAAATGAAGTCCAAAAGACTTAAAAATTTATATATAAGATATGTGAAATATTCTGAGGACCAGGATAGGTCCGGGACAAGAATAATAAATTATCATTTTTCCCCTACATATGCCTGAAGCTAAATAAAATTTTAGAAGGTCTAAATTAACTTCTCTTCGGCACTCCGAATCCAACGGTGAGGTCCAAAATACCAAAATAGGTACTAAAAAGTAAGTTACGTGAAAAATAAAAATTTATTAAGTCACCACAAGTAGACCGATAAGACCAATCCTAGGAAATTAGGATACGTCGGGTCTAAGATTAAATGAAGAGCATCAATTTAGAGATGATTTGAAGTAAATGATGAATTAATTGAAGTCTTGATGAATTTGATTTTTAGGAATTTCAAAGGGAAAGGGAAAGCCCACCAGTAGTGCTGACCCAAGAGAACAAGGTGAGTAACCCTGTACTTTGAAGTGGAGGTTTTTAATCTCCATGGATTCTGAAGAAATTTGAAGTTCAAATATTTTGAAGTGTTTTCATGAAAATATCTACAATACTTCTAAAGTTAAATTCTTGTATTTATATGCTTTATATTTCAATGTTCTATCATTTTATTTATAAATTCTAACATGGCATGCAAAACTCACTTTTGATATTGCTGACAGTTGATACGTTTATCTTCTGCATGTCCATGTAAATGTCAATTTTATTAAATGCCTCTTGAAATAAATGATTTTATTCCATCTATGCTTTAATAAATCCCTGTCCATCATGATTTAAATTCTTGAAGCTCATGTGTTAAATGTTTCAAGTATGGTCCTCCAAGTATTTAAAAACTCTATTAAACTGTCCATGTTTTAAATACTCATGAAAATTCACCCTTTTTATTGAAGCCATATTTTTGTACTCATGAAAAGCATATATTTGAAGAAGTCGTGTTTTTAAATGCTCATAAAAAGCATTTCTTGAAGAAGCCATGTTTTAAATGCTCATAAAAAGCATTTCTTGAAGAAGCTATGTTTTTGCAAGATAATGATGCATAAGCATCAAAAACTATTAAGCTCCCGTCGGGTTCTCAATTTCGCAGATGCTTGGTAGAAGGTTTATCCCCCAGGCATGAGATCTCTCTGAAGTAAAATTAGGGTCTGGTTCGAAACGGATCCTTTAGTTAAAAAGTGAAAAGATGAAAAGGTTTTCAGAAATGGTAGCAGGTTTTAAACCCCCATTATTTGAAACGGGTTTTTATATAACCCTTTGAAGTTTTAAAGAAGAAGAAATTTACATCCTTCTATTTCATGGAAAGGATTTCAAATTATTTCCTTGGTCTTCAAATGGCCACTCTACACATGTTTATAAATTCTGTGGCATATTGAATGCTTTAAAAATGCATCATGCTATTGATTTGAAGATTCTTGTATTCTGTGATTATTGAAGTACGTGCCTAGCTTGAATGCCTTGTATGCTTCATGCTATCTTTTTGAAGAATTTTGTTTTCTATATCTGAAGTATATGTACAATTGGTAGTGTATGTTTATATGAACTTTCTCTTATAACTAACCCACTACCAGTTGAAACCTATGACAAAGTACTGGAATTACTCACTGGGCTTTTTGAAGCTCACCCCATTCCCTAACATTTTTCAGGTGATGATGATGGATAGGAGCCTTGCCCAATTTGAGGATTGGTGATTGGCAGCTCTATTTTGATCAGAAATTTTGGAAGTACTAGGGCCCGTGTTGGTCAAATTTTGATGTAGTAAATTTTGGACAAATATATACTTAAGCCCGAGAGGCAACGAATATGTAATATGTATAACTTTAAAATTTTTAGTATGCTTTAAATTGTATATCATTTGTCTACCGCTCCGAAGAAGAAGAAGAAGCGACGGTACCGAGGGGGTGTGTGAAAAGAAAAAAATTTTCACGCTTCCGTAATTTGCCAATCCTTGCCCGATCGCATAGTTGTTCGGCGCCTTTGCTCACGTGAAGCCTTACCCGACGGCCCACGGGTCGAAGGGTGGCGGTCGCGACTTCCTAATCCGTAGAGGAAGAATTCGGGGTCATGACAATAGACTGCTACAGGGGAAGAGTGATAGCGTGTACTCCTAAGGGAGAGTTTTTATTTCACGGGGGATCGTAGAGATTTCCTAGTGCCACCTTTGCATGACTCGAGGAGTTGGGGAGGCTATAGCTATTTTTTGGCTAGTTTGATAGCAGATGGGAGTGGGACTACAGAGAGTGTATTACCGCCAGTAATGGATGAGTTCCCAGATGTCTTATCGGATAACTTGACTAGTCTACCGTCGAGACGAGAGATAGAGTTCACGATAGAGTTTGTCCCAGGCACTATGCCTATTTCCATTCCAACTTACCGTATAGCTCCAGCTGAGTTGAGGGACCTAAAGGAGCAGTTGACTGATTTACAGGGTAAGGGTTTTAGTCATCCTAGTACTTCACCATGGGGTTCTTCAACATTGTTCACGAAGAAAAAGGATGGGACATTACATTTGTGTATGGATTATAAGAGACAGAAATAGAGTCACTATCAAGAATAAGTACCCGTTACCAAGGATAGATGACTTGTTTGATCAGCTTAGGGGTTCGAGATGTTTCTCAAAGATCGACTTCGATCGAAGTATCATCAGTTGAGAGTAAGGGAGGAGGATGTGGCGAAGATAACTTTTCGCACTCGTTATGGCCATTATGAGTTTGTAGTTATGCCATTTGGTGTGACGAATGCCCCGATGGCATTTATGCACTTGATGCATCGCATCTTTAGACCTTATTTAGATCAGTTTGTGGTGGTCTTTGTAGATGATATTCTGATTTATTCACCTTCTAAGGAGGAGCATACTTTTCACTTATGGATTGTATTATAGATTTTAAGGGAGCATCGTTTGTGTGTTAAGCTTTCGAAGTGTGAGTTTTGGCTTCATGAGGTACAGTTTATAAGCCATGTTGTATCAGGTAGTGGGGTGTCCGTGGATCCTTCTAGGATTGACTCTGTCATGAGTTGGGAGAGGTTAGACCTTAAGTTAATTGGGCTGGTTTGGATTACATGATTATGTGTGTGCTCGTTACTTTAGTATGTGTAATTGTACAATGTGCTTATTTTCTTGATTTTCTAGGAGTATGTGGTATGCTTGATTATTGATGAATTGGGACTAGATGCTTGTATCTATGTAGTAGACCTAATGATTTATGAGATAGGCTATATGCTTAGTTATATATAAGATAGGCGATAAGCCTGGATATCCATAGGATCGGTTGTGTGCCTAGTTACCTATATGATAAGTTATATGCTTATTTATGTATAGGTATATTCTTAGGATGGATCCTATACTTAAGTGTTTATGTGGTAGGCTACGTGTTAGCTGTTGAATATTAACTGTTGATTCTATATATGTATGCTAGGTTAGTACCCGATATTCATAGGTTATTGTACTATAACTATGATTTCTATACAAACTAGATTGATATTAATGCATGTATAAGGGTATGCTTAATCATGTAGTATGTAAGTGTGTTTTTATACATGTGTATATAGATTTATATATCCATAGTTAAAATTGGTAAAGAGTTTCACTAAGAATCTCATTTGTTTTGATACCTTATTTGATATATTGATTAGAATGGTGATGAATTAGAATAACCTTAGATGAAATTGGGATTTTTTTTTTTTACCTTCTCTAATGCCTTAGGTTTCATGTTTGGAATACATAGACTACATTGTCTACATTCGAATATCCAATTGATATGTATATGATTGAAATTAATAGGCTAATCTTCACTAATCCTTGATATTAATCTCGGTTATGTATGGACTAAAGTGGATGATGATGACCTTACTTTAAGATTAGGTTGTTGATGTCTTGTGGATAATTATAGTACTTAGAGAATATTGGATTATTAGATTACATTGAGGTGCAGGTGATGTATTGATAACATCGTGATGGATTACTTAAATGATCACATAACTTAATTTGTAGTTAGTTAGATAGTCATCACATATGTTGAGAGACTTTGGGGTATCATTGTGGGCATTGAGAATTTTATATTTTAATTATGTTGCATTATTGAGGTAGGTCATGATGCTTGGATGGATTTGAAAAATTGGCATTGATAAGCCATCATGTTTGAGGATATCATACCTAGTAGGGTATTCATGACTATTAGCCTTAAGTAGAAATGTCCATGATTATTAAATAAATTTTCTTATAATAATCATCATTTTTCTTAATTACTCCACTTAATTAGGTCAAGGTGTTATAGGAGCCATTGGGTTTTTAGTAACACAAGCTTAGTTTCTGAGGTAAAATAGAAAAAATGATCGTCGTTCCCACAGACAGCGTCAAAATAATGTTGTACTTTTCTTGTCTAAGGGCTTCTTATCTCAAATAGCCTGTTAAGAACTTAAGATCAGAGGATCATCAGGAAGGCTCCAGTAGTAACCGCTCTGATGATAAAGTTAGTGAAGAAATAAAGACAATAATTTAATAAAAGAATTAAATATCAATTGAAGACGTACCTTATGGCCTTATTTATAGACTGTAAATCTCCTAAGTTAGGTAAGATTAAGAACCATGAAAGTAGGGATTTGAAAATATCCAGAGATCGTAGTTTCTATATAGAACTATGTTTTTTTATTCTGAGGTCGGTAATCCAAAGAAGGCGGTGTCCATCTTGGAACATCTTGTCTCTCTTTTCTGTATTCTAATTTGTTAAACAGATGATCACTCTTGTGATTTGTACATTGAAGAGGTTCTTGTGAAAACGTATCATGTTCTAAGTACTGTAGTCAAATTATGGTACATCAGATATTGAGCTCCTTTTTTTTCGTTAGAAAGTAAACTCATAGAGCTTTCTAGTGATATATGATTTACATTCTAATTCATTAGGATCAAATTGTAGCTTTAATTTGAAAACAAGCCAAAAAATATTATTTAACAAAAATTCTCTACTGAGTGACTTTGAACATACTATGGTAAAGTAGTCATATTTTTCTCTACAAAAATTGAAACTAAGCTCTGTTTTTTTATTGGAAAGTAAACTCATAACCTTTCCAATGATATAATGTCACAACCCGTGACCCGCCCTGTGTAGATTACGGGGATGCGACCGCCACCCTTCTGGCCGAGGGCCAGCAGGTGGGCCAGAAGCAACGGTGTCAGATAGTAGTGCGGCCAGGACTGCAGCTACGGAAGCACGAAAAAATTTTTCTTTTCTCCTCACATCCGCTTGAGACTACCACTCTTCAGAACGATACAATACACATATATACAGAGCTTACTAAATTTTTACAAATTATACATATTACATGTCCATTGTCCCTAAGGACTTAATTACACAATTGTCCAAAATTACATTACTACAAAAGTTGACCAACTATGGGTCCTACATTCCCAAAAATTTGCTAAGTCACTGTGTGGAGCTCCCAAACCCTTCCTTAGTACGGGCAAAGCTCCCAACCTTCTTCATCACCTGAAATAGTCATGGTAAGAAATCTATGTGAGCTTTATGAAAAGCTCGTGAGTAATTCCAGTACCTTTTCATGGGTTTTTAAATGATAGTGGGTTAGTTATAAAAGAGTTCATAAAGATATTCACTACCAATTGCTCGTACACTTCAAATACAAAATACATGATTCTTAAAAATAGATAGCATGAAGCATTCAAGTCATTCAGGCTAGGCACTTCTTTCTTCAAATACGGATATAGGAAACTTTAAAAACACGTAACACGAAGCATTTAAAGCATTTGAGTAAAATAGATATTTCACGTATCAGAGTACAAGAATTGTCAAAAACATTTAAAAGCGTTCAAGTAAGGCATGTAATATGCAGTGAAAAACTTGTAAACATGTACAGGGTGGCTAATTGGTGACCAAAAGAGTTTAATCATTTCGTTGTTAACAAGATGAATAAAATCATTTTTCTCGTAAATAAGATGGCATGACCCTTTGCTATTTTAAAATCTAGGCCATTTCTTTAAAAACCCTTCTCGTGTAAATGGGGGTTCGAAAACCTTCTACTATTACTTATGAAAACATCAATCTGTTGTTCATAAAATCAGAACACGTAATCACGTTTAGAAAAATAGGGGGATATACCTTCTATTAGTTCTGAACATAACATCTTTTCACTTTTTAATAGAAGAATCCTGTTTCGAATCGGACTCTAGTTTTACTTCTCGTGGAGATATCTCATGCCTGGGAGATAAACCTTCTACCGGGCATTTTTCTAGTATGTGAGTCCCGAAGGGCCTCACGAGCTCGTGGTGCTTATGCACGATTATCTTGCATTACTAGTTCGCAAACAGGAGGTATTTAAAAACATTTCTTTACAAATAAATGCTATTTAAAAGCATTTAAACATAACCTCCCAGTAGTTGCTTTTCAAAGGCATTTAAAACATGTCTTCTTCAAATAGATGCTTTTCAAGAGTATTAAAATAGGACTTCTTCAAATAGATGCTTTTTTGAGAGCATTTAGAACATAACTTTCATGAATTTTAACAGAGTCTTCAAATACTTGGAATATAACATTCAGAACATTTAAGACATGAGCTTCAAAGTACTTAATTACAATATTGAGGAATATTTAAAACATGGCTAGTATAAAAACATTTACTTTTAGAGAGTCATTTAATAAAATTTGAATTTAACTTAGACGTGTTGGAATAAAAACTTACAAAAAGTCAGCAATATAAACAAGCTAACTTGCATGTCACAATAGAATTTAAAAATAAAAGTAATAATACTTTTGAAACTATGAGTCATGTAAATACAGGAATTTTGAGCTTAAAATACTTCAAAATTCAAGGAGTTAAAACCTCCACTTCAAAGTACAGGATTACTCACCTTTGTCCTTAGGGTTGGCACTACTGGTGTACATTCCACTTTCCCTTGTAGTTCCTAAGAACAATTTATAAAGAATTTAATTAATTTCACACTTAATTTAAATTACCACCTATTTGGTGTTCTTTGTTTATTTTTAGACACGGTGAATCCTAATTTCCTAGGATAGGTCTTATTTTCGTTAAATCGGACTATTAAGCATAATTTAATAAAGTTTTATTTTTACGTGTCTTATTTTTCAGCACCTAGTTTGATAATACATACCTCACTGTTAGGTCCAGAATGTCAAAGAAAGTCAATTTAGACTCTCTTGGACTTCTATTTGGCTTTGGGCATCACTAAGGGTAAAATGGTAATTTTTTATTTTACGTGTCTTATTTTTTTAAGATCCCGTCTCATAAAACGGACCCCATCATTGGGTCCAGAACATCGAAAAAAGTTAAAATACACTCCACTTTTATTTTATTTGGATAATGAGACAATTTACTATAATTTAATTATTTAATTTCATATTATATATTTATTTTGTTAATATTATATCACATGTGCCCTAGTGGCACAGTGGCCACGTGCTTATGGTTAGGGTTCACATTGTGCAAGAGGTGCAAGGGTTAAATCTGGGGAGTTGTGGCTCCCCTTTATTTTTCTTATAATTCGTATGCCAAACAGGTGGATAGGAGACAAAATAAGGATATGATATCCTTGTCCCATGAGGGGTTATTAAATTGAAGTCCTAACCCGTAGCCAAACAACCTCGTTCAGTTTTAAATTAAAAACCTAAGGCCTAAATGATGCCATCCCACTAAACCAAATGTGCGACTGGGCGAGTTCTGACCCAAACCCATCCCGTCCCGTCCCTATTCACCTTCTTCCCCATCACGCACAACATTGTTGCCCTAGTTGCAGGTTTCACAAATTTTCTATTTCGTGACTTTTGGGTTACTCTTTTCCTTTGCTTTCAATTCCTATGGATTCCTAAGACATCAAGTGAGGTTTTGGCGTTAGTTTGGGAGCTCGAATTGAGCTCAAAAGCTCCTTTGGGGTTTTGATACTTCTTCGGTTATAGGGTTCATACATGGCCATTTCTTGACCAAAACTAATGGGGTTGGGCTTGTCATGTTTGTCTCATCATGGAGGTTTATCTTGCGATCACAAAAAGAAGTTTTAGGTTCAGTTTTGTAGGAGTGGGTCTCCAAAACCGTGATTGAAATTCGAGGTTTAGGGGTCTTCTCCTAGGTTTTTAGGTCGTGGGCTAGGGTTTTTGTAACCCTTATGAGGTCTATTTTAAGTCTCTATCAACCAAACTTGGATTAATTGCAGTTGGTTCAGACCTACTTCTTGGAGGTCCATCAATGGCGGATTCTTCATAGGTCTCGTTGTAATAACCCGAAAATTTTTTATATATATATAAAATTTTCTGGTTATTATTATTATTATTATTATTATTATTATTATTATTATTATTATTATTATTATTATTATTGTTATTGTTATTATTATTATTATTTATATTATACATGTATGAATGGATGTGTGGTTATTTAAAAATGTGTAAGTTTGTGTATGTGTTATACATGTATATTACATATATTATATGTATATGTGTGGGATGATATATGTGTCACATCCCCCAGACCCACCCTGTGCGGATTTGGGGCAAGTGACAAGGCCAGTTAGGCACCCATCGGGTTTTATCAATTTTTTTTTTTTTTGAAAGCAAAACCCCGACGGTAATCCTAACCATAGGCCATACCGATATAATTCCCAAGTATAATGCATTCGACATATATAATTTAAGCAAGCGAAATTTTCACTAGAGAATGCATACATATATACTTGGCAGAGCATTCAGGATACATCATAGTCAGTCTTATCTTATCAAGATTACTAAACAGTTTCACTACAAAAGTCATAATCTGATCAGTTACACAAAAAGTACAAAAATGGTATAGGTTCACAAAAATGGGTTATCATTTTGTCTGGGGGTCTCCAACATTTTCCCCCTAAGTCCTGAACCTGCTAAACCTGTCCATCTGAGAGTTTCCCTGAAATTATTAAAATAATGGAATGAGCTTTAAAAAGTCCAGTGAGTAACACAGATATCCAGGCAAGAGTTTCGAGTTCAATCTTTGCTTAAATCACATGGTAATTAAATCAGTTGGAAGTTATAGTTCAAATAATCCAAGACAAGCTCAATAGATCAAAACAGAATAACGGTTCAGAATGCTAGCATATCAATCAGAAGTATAGTTAATCATTTGAGAAACTAAAAACCATGTCATCGGTGATAAAAGCATGCATTTAAAACATATGGTATCCGAAACAATTTAGCAGATCAAGGAGCAGTAACTAAACAGTGTCAGAAGTTACTCACCTTCAATATTTGAGTTTGAAGCTATGAACGGAGCCTTCCTCTTTTTTCCTTAAGCCTAAAACAATTCATAGAAATTTATCAACTCATGACCTTAGACTGAGTAAGTCTATCCTATGATGGGTTTCATGGAACTAACCATTGAGTTTGGAAGGTCAGAGAAAGTCAATTTAGACTCTCTCGGCTTTTAAATCTGGGTTCGGGTATATCAGGGGTATTTCGGTCATTTTTGTCGTCACATAATTTCTGTCTCGGATTCGTCATCTAATCATGTATATAATCTCACAGGTGTCAGGTCTACCACTGGTATTAATTCCGTTTTAATCGGACTTCATTTGGGCCTTGTACAGTGTCAGGGGTATTTTGGTAATTTCATATGTTGTATTTTTCAGTACTTTATTTGCTATTACGGACCTCATCATTGAGTCCGGAATGTCCAACATAGTTAAAATGGACTATCTTTCAGTGTAATTTGGCCCTATGTGTCATTAGGGGCAGTACGGTCATTTACCCTTTACATATCTGTATTTTTTGGGACTTGGTTTCACAAATCGGACTCCACCATTGAGTCCGGAATGCCCGAAATAGTAAGATTACACTATTCAGTTATTAAATTCGGACTTCGTTTGACTTGTTTAAGGTCCAGGGGTAATATGGTAATTATCCCCTTTTATTAAAATAATTAAATAATTATTTTTTTATTTTATTTAATTTTCTTAGGGGTGTAATTGCATAAGATTTTCAAAATCTGGGCCTTAGTATAATTCTGTCAAACAGTGGGGGTCACTTTGTAAATATTTAAAAGTTCAAAACTGAACCAAAGGGTTCAGTCCCTTTGTAATTGAACCAATTCGGTTCAGTCCGGTTCCAACCGGTTCAGTTGCCTTGCTGACGTCATGATGACGTCAGCCCTGTTATTTATTTTGATTTAAATCAGTGAGGAAACGGCGTAGTTTCATTAAAGTCCATCCGTTTTTTTTTAATCGGGTCGGGGTCCGACCCGAAACCCGGTCCGACCCAACCCGGTACTGGTCATCGTCCCCAACCCCCCCGGTTACTGTTGCCCTAAAAACCTGCAGATTTTCACTTTCTAATTCGTGATGTTTGGGACACGGTTTCTCTCTGTTTTTCACCCAGATGTGCTGTAAATGTGATTTCCATCAATTTGGCATTCATAAACCAACAAGATATCATCTCAACCAGTGGGGGTAAACTACACAAACCGTGCCTGCAACTCGATACTACACCCTCATTTCTCAACCATTTCATGTGCTTTTTGAAGCTATGTGCTCTACAGATCATAAGGATCGAGTTCTCGTTTTTATATTTCGGTTTGGTTGCATGTTTTGGCAGATTGCAATTTTTGACCCTTTGCTTTGATTTCAAATTCGTGGGGCTACAGTGAGTCCTGGGGTCGCGTAGGTAGATCTTTGAGATCCCCTTGGGGTCTATTTCAGGTCCTAACACTCAAGGTTTCATTCTGCTATGGTCGATTCAAACCTGGTGTTTCAAGGTCCATTAATGGAGGTCATCCTCGGTTTTCATGGTTCTTGACCATTTCAATACCTCTATCACACACAGTATGCTCAAAACAGTTCCTAGAGTCAATAATGAGGCATCCATGTAATCTATATCCTTAGTAACCCATCAAACAGTTCTAAAATTCAAAAATAAGAAATGAAGGAAATTGGTATTTACCTTCAACAGTGCCTCTTTCTCTCTGTCACGACCCAACTCAGAGCTTCCTCGGTTGCTGCAGGTATGTCCAGTTCCTTCTTCCCGTACACACAGTGCTTATACTCACTTGTATCAAGGCTTTTCACTCTCTCTAAGAATTTCTCCCACTCCAAACCTCTCATGCATTCACCAACCTAATATATATATATAGAGACATGGCAGCACACAGCTTGCTAGGTGGTTTGTCTTCAAAACCATGGTTTAGGTTTTGCATGCAATTTGGTTGGTGGATGGGGGTGTATCTTGACCATCATGATGTCTCTTATATATGTATCCAGATATACATATCAATGGAGTCTCGGTTGATTGAAAACCTGATGTGAGAGGAGATGAGGTAAGCTAATAATGGGAGTCTTGCATGTAAGGCCATTGGCCAATTTGGGTGGTGGCTTGGGCAAGATTATAGGTTATATACATATATTGCATGTACATATGCACAAAGTAACCAACAGCCTAGTTGGTAACTTTTTGGAACAAAATTGCTTACCTTGGTAGGTCAAGGGTTCAATTCCCCTTGGCCTCCCAAATGACCATTTTCTCATATTTTTCTGGTTAAGGCCCTGTTTGGTTGTCGCGGAATTCCAGTTTCACTATTTTGGCCTTAACTTTCAATCCGTAACTCCTTTTTCAGCGTGGTTTCTTTCTGTCACTTCCTACCCAGAATATCTTTCATTGACTATGGTCTAATGTCGGTTTTTATTTTCTCGAGTTTTCCATAATTAGCTAATTCGAGTTTATCACTATTAAAAATAGACATTAAATTAGCTAAACCCGACATTTCATTCCCAAAACAGTTTCCCATATACAAAACATGTCGGTTAAGTAATTGGGGTGTTACAATATGTACATGTATATATATATATATATAAACAGTGCATGTGTGCACTGTGTGTGCCAGATCGTGTAAGGGTGTGTGTACCAGGTTGTGTGAGTGTGTGTGTGCCTACGGGTGTGTGTATTGGGTGGGAGTATATAGAGATATGCATAGCGCAGCTTTGCATTAAATGCAAAGTTGCCTTGTAGAGAAACTAGGGTGGCTGAACATAGGGGAAAGGTCAAGAATAGTGGCTGTGCAGGTGGTGACGAAAGAGAGTGGATGTGTGTGGGTGTATATATCTCGGTCGGTTGGAAAGAAAGAAAGGAAAGAGAGACAGAGAGCGAGAGAGAGAGAGAGAGAGAGAGTTCTGGAAAAGGGAAGGAGATCTTGGAGCTTGAATCAAGCTTAGAACCAAGAAGGTGAAGGAGACACACGGCTAGAGAGAGAAACCCAGAAAAAATGATAAGTGGGACATTTTTGATTTTCCGTTTCCTAGCATATTGTTTAGATTTAATTCTTGGGTCTTATAGTGTATGAAATATGGATCATTTTGCAAAAGAAATCACTTAAAATGGTTAGGAAATAAGATATAAAAAGTGAGTTGCATGTGGGATGGATAATTGGGTGGTTGGGAAATGTTGATTAAAAACTTGGTTTTGGGGAGGATGGATTGTTCCTCCATAGTGCAGAAACACGTTAGGATAAAAATGGAGGTTGAACCGTGACCAAACAGTCACGAAAATGAAAGAGAAGGGTCAGCTAGAGAGTTGACTGAAATGTTTGAACCCTTATTCGTGAAAATCTAGTGGCTTAAATCCAAAACCGAACTTATATATGGAATCCTTGAGAGAAAACGAAGAGAACCACATTCAGAAACCATGAAAAACTCACCAGAAAAATCTCGTCGACGAGGGAGAAGGCGCCGGAACCCTACTGGTACCTCACCGAAAAAACGGGGAAGAAGGGGGGGTGTTCGGGTCGGGTCCAGGTCCGGTTCGGGTTCGGGTCGGGCTTGGGCAACCCGCCCCTGCCATGTGTCGGCCTGCTGTTTTAAATTAAAAGTTGGAATGGGCTGTTTGGCTACAAGTGTAAGAAATTGAAAAATTGAAATTGAAACGGGAACGGGAACAGGGATATCCTATCCCTGTTCTGGATTAATCCCTGTTTGGCTAATCGAATTGAGAATAGGAAATTGGAAAATTACAAATTTAACCCTAGACTTTTTAGAAATTAAGTTTGACCCCAGAACTTTCAAAAATTACACTTTGACCCCTAAACTTTTGAGAAATTATGATCTGACCCCACCAAAATAAAATATTAATTAAATATTAATTTAATTATTTAAATATTCCAAAATAATCCGGAGTCCAAATGGGACAAGTCATTAGTGTATTTTGACTATCTCGATCATTCTGAGGCGAATGGTGAGGTCCGTTTTACGAGACGGGGTCCCAAAAAATAAAAGACCCGTAGTAACTTTAAAAATTACCAAAATGCCCCTGAATTGAAATACAATCAAACGAACTCCGAATTAAATAAACAAATAGTGAAACTTTATTATTTCGACCATTCCAGACTCAACTATGGAGTCCGATTTGTGAAAAGAGGTCTCAAAATGTAAGGACCCGTGAAAAGTGCCAAAATGACTGTTTTGCCCTTTTTAGCTTAGATGTCCGAATTGAATTCCACGAAAACCTAAACTTATTTTCTTCGACGTTCCGGACTCAATAGTAGGCTTTAATTTAGCAAAATAGAAACTTATAAAATAAAGACATAAAATTTGTTGAATAGCATAATTCAAGTAACAAATGGACTGAGTCACATGTTATGATTTTAGGGACACGGAAGGGCAAGGAGAAGGTGATCTAACCTTCTTCATTATACTGCTAGTTCCGCTACCTTACGAGTACATTTTTCTGAGTTGAGACTGACTCACCAGGTACGATATATTGTGCTAAGTAAGAAATAGAATTGAGTTTAGGAATACTTGCTCTGTTGACTTGATGTTTCACATGTTTGTTTGATTGTTCACATGCTTATGTGCTTCATGCTATCTTGCTGTAAGTTGGGTGATAATGTGGATAACGATTATGTGTATATTGCGTGTGTTAGTATAGTGTGTGGATTATATTCTTTGAGAACTGTTGAGACTATGAAATATGTGATTGAAAGCATGCTTCATGTGTGACTGAGATGCATCATCGAGATTATATTGTGGCATGAATGAATCAGAGCATATTGGCATAGTGTGATTCCTTGGGCATGGTGTGAGTTGAGCACGTGGTGCTGTGCATTATGAGGATGCAAATCCTGTGGTGAAAAACCCAAAATCGGCCATTAGGTACTCGCATGCCTGACGGGTTCCGGACCGTGAAGCGAGACATATATTAGTACTCGGACTATCAGGGGAAGGACCATAAGACGAGACATGGGTGGCATAGAGTTGCATGGGTGCGTCACGCATAATGTTCATATGATGCATTGATGATATTGAATGCCATGTAGATATAACTGTACACTTGCACATGCCACGCCCTTAATTTTGTTTCTTGCATTAGCATTATATTGTACCAGCAGTTGAGCTGACCCATTCGTGGGACAAACATTTCAGATGACGCTCCAGCTGTACAAGACGTAGAGATGATTTGATTATGGATTATGTTTGGCCCGAGGGGCGCACTTAATATTGTACAAGGGCATAAGCCCGAGGCTATTTCTTATTTTTGTATGTCGTGAACTAATGGACCAGACCCTATGCAATGTATCAGAACAGTGTATGGAATGTATGTGATTGTCCTTAATTGTCCTTTATTTCTTTATTATTTTATTTCTTTTTGTCTCGTTACTCGTGCCTCGGGTTCGCTGGAATTCAGGGTGTGACACTCGTGTTCTAAGCCCTATTAGGTCTGTAACAACCTGAAAATTTTTTTTTTTAAAATAAATAAAATTTTCAAGTTGTTATTATTATTTTTATTAATATTATTATTATTAGTATTATTATGATGGATGTATGTATATATGTGTATATATATATACATATAATTTAAATTTAATTGTGTGTGTATATGTGTACAAGGTGAGTGTATATTTAAATGTGAATATATATATATATATATGTATATATATATCAGGTTGTGTGAGGTGTGTGTGTGTGTACCCGGTTGTGTGTGTGTGTAAGTTTGAGTGTGATACACTCAAACTAGGCATGGGAGGCATGGTGTGTGTAAGAGGGTAGTTGGAGGTGTGTGAGTGTGGTCTGTATGTATATGTGTGTGTGGTGGGAGTTGAGAGAGACAGACTGATCGTGAGATTAGAGAGAGAGAGGAAGAGAGATATAGAGAGAGAGAAAGTGAAGGCAAAGAGAGAGTGGGAACTGTGAAGAGAATAGAGGAGAAAGGAGGAAGAGAAGCTGAGAACCAGAGGAAGAACAAAGAGGTTGAACCAAGAGAAGGAGAGAGAAACGGAGGTAAAATTTCAAAACCCATTATTTTCTCTCTCTAGAAATCTCATATGTGCATGATCTGTTTTGTAACCTACTGCTTAGATTTAATTGTTAGAACTTATAGAGCATAAAATATGGAGAATTTAGGGACAAGAATCAACCAAAATGGTTGAGAAATGAGGGAGAAAAATGGATGTGCAGGTCACGGCCATGGGGGGGAAAATCTGATTTTTTGTTGTGATTGGAAGCCTCAAAACAGTATTAAAAAGCTCCAAAAATGTTTTAGAACAAGTTGGGATCGAAAGGGGCTTCGAAAACACCAAGAAAATCAAGTTTAAAAACTTGATTTTCTGAAATTCCGATCACCGGCGCCGGAGAAGGTGACCGGAGCTCCACCGAAAAAACGGGGGAAGAAGGGGGGGTCTGTCCGGGTCGGGTCGGGTCGGGTCCGGTTCGGGTCGGGCGTGGACCGCCCCTGCCACGTGTCGCGTGGTTGTTTTAAATTAAAATGGAATTTGGGCCGTTTGGTTGCAAGGGTAAGAAATCTAGAAATTGGAATTAAATCGAAATCGGGATATCCTATCCCTGTTCTAGGATTAGCCCCTGTTTGGGTTAACCTGATTTAGAATAACAAATTAAACTAGTTTTAATTTGAACCTTTTTGGAATTTGAACCCTTTGAATTTGAACCTTTTGAATTTGAACCTTAACCTGAACTTTCAGAAATTACGAATTGACCCCCCCAACTGTTAGAAATTACACTTTGACCCACCTGATTAAAATATTAATAAAATATTAATTAAATTAATTAATTAATTATTTAATTAAATTAATTTAATTAATTAAATATTCAAAAACATCCCGGAGTCCAAATGGGACAAGTCATAGGTGTATTTTGACTATCTCGACCATTCTGAGACCAATGGTGAGATCCGTTTTACGAGACGGGGTCCCAAAAAATAAAAGACCCATAGTAACCCTTAAAATTACCAAAATGCCCCTAACTTGAAACACTGTCAGACGAATTCCGAATTAGGTAAACAAATAGTGGAATTTTATTATCTCGAGCATTCCGGACTCAACCGTGGAGTCCGATTTGTGAAAAGAGGTTACGAAATGTAAGGACCCGTGTAAAGTGCAAAATGACTGTTTTGCCCTTTTTGACCCAGATGCCCGAATTGAATTCTACGAAAGCCTAAACTTATTTTCTTCAATGTCCCGGATTCAATAGTAGAGTTTAACTTAGCAAAGTAGAAGCTTATAAGATAAAGACGTAAAATTTGATGAATAGCATAATTCAAGTGACCAATAAACTGAGTTTCATGTTATGAATTTTAGGGACACGGAAAGGCAAAGAGAAGGTGACCTGACCTTCAGTGTTCTTATGGTGGTTTCACTTGACTACGAGTATACCTTTCCGGTTTGAGATCGATTACCAGGTACGATATATTGTGCTAAGTAAGAAATAGAATTGAGATTAGGAATACTTGCTTTGCTGTGTTCATTGTTCACATGTTTGCCCGAGTGTTCACATGCTTACGTGCTATGTGCTATCTTGTTTAGTTGAATGATGATTATGAGTACATCGCATGTGTTAACGTGGTGTGTGAATTATCTGCTTGAAGAACTGTCGATGTTATGAATTGTACACTTGAAAGCATGTTTTATGTATGACTGAAATGCATCACTGGGATTGCATTATGACATGATGAGATTAGAGCATATTGGCATGGTGCGATTCCTTGGACATGGCGTGGGTAAGCACTTGGTGCTTTGCATTATGAGGGTGCAGATCCTATGGTGAAAAACCCAAAATCGGCCATTAGGTACTTGCAAGCCTGACGGATTCCGGACCGTGAAGCAAGACATAAGTGGCGGTACTCATGCCAGCGGAGAATGATCGTATCATGAGACATGGGTGGCATAGAGTTGCATGGGTGTGTCACGCATATTGCTCATATACTGTATACTGTCTATATACTGTCATCCTGATATAGAATGGCATATAGAAATAACTGTACACTCGCACATGCCACGACCTTAGTTTTGTTTCTTGCATTAGCATTATATTGTACCAGCATGTTGAGCTGACCCCTTTAGTGGGGCAAACATTTCAGATGATGTTCCAGCTGTGCGGGATATAGAGACGGTCTGATTGAGGGTTATATTGGGGCCGATGGGCGCTTTTGATATTATGTAAGGGCATAAGCCCGAGACTGTATTTCATTTTGAATATTGTGAACCAACGGACCAGACTTTATGTATGTATTAGAACTGTGTACGGAATGTATGAGAATGTCATTGTTATCTTTCATTTCGTTATTATTTTATTTCTTTTTGTCTCGTTACTCACGCCTCGGATTCGCTGGAATTTGGGGCGTGACAACGTGGTATCAGAGCCTAGGTTCGAATACCTAGAGACCGTGGGGTGTTGTTTAACACCATGAGACCCTAGAGAAAAGAATGAGACTTAGTATGAACCTTTAGCAGCATGTGATAGGATCTTGTGTGCTATGTGGTTTTATATGTCCTGATGCATGACTTATTGTGACTACGTGCTGATTTATGCTATGTTGGAGGCATGACATGTATGATTTGTGAAAAACTTGTTAAGTATAAGTATCATGACATGCTATGTGTACTACCTGTAGAAGCATAGGCCATTGATAGGAACATGATTAGGATCACACTTGAATGCCCATATATTGAATATGAAAAAGTGATATTGAAATTTTTCTCTTGGACTTGTAGATATGCCTCCCAGACGAGCTCCTACGGGAGCTGGACCGCCCAGACGGGGTAGGGGTAGGCCCAGAGGCGCTACCCAGCCTAGAGGCGCCGCCCAGCCTCGTCGTGGCAGACCTAGAGCTGCTGCCCCTATTCCCGATATAGTTGAGGAGGTCGTTGCCCCGGCTGACACACCAGAGCACAGTGCAGCTGAGGAGGATGTTGCTCCCGCCCCTGCCCCTATTCCTGCTCCCGCTCCAGCACAGGAGGTAGAGCAGATGATTGGCGCCAGAGATATGGCGGCTCTTTTGCAGGAGTGTCTCCGCACCGTGATGGAGGCGCGGACCACTAGCGGAGAGACCAGGGATACCTTCGTGATGAAGGTGTTCCAGAGGATGAGACCACCTACCTTTGCCGGGCAGCCAGACCCACTTATTGCAGAGGAGTGGTTGAGACAGATTACCCGGATTTTGGATTCACAGGGGATCACTGAGCCCCATCTGAGGATCAGGTGCGCTACATTTCAGTTTACAGACCTGGCTAGTCAGTGGTGGGAGGTAGCTGCTGACAGACTACATCGGTACGGAGAGGGATGGGATGCATTTGTGGCCATGTTCAATGACCACTACTTCCCGATATCTGCCAGAGTTGGGTTTAGAGAGGAGTTCGAGGCACTCCTTCAGAGGGACATGACAGTGGCTCAGTATGAGTCACGGTTTACTGCTTTGGGGAGATTTGCCCCGCACATTATTGGACAGGAGGATTTGAGGGTGTATAATTTCCTCAAGGGGTTGAAGACCTCTATCAGGGACGGACTGGCTGGCCATATTATAGAGACCTACGAGGAGGCAGTGATCAGGGCCTCCAAGGTGGAGAGGGAGCTAGCTGATCTTAGAGGGATTAGAGAGACCAGAGCACAGGGCAGGGCACCCACAGTACAGACCTCTACACCTGCCCCGACATATAGACAGCCGAAGAGGTACCGAGCCAGTACTTCTTCCTCATAGCCACCAGCCAGACCCCTTCATTCGATAGCTCCCCGTCCTACCTTGCCATCTACTCCTAGGGGAGGAGGGTCACAACGACCTAGAACATGTTATACCTGCGGGCAGCCTGGCCATAGGAGGGCCGACTGTCCCTTGAGGGGACCCAGCAGTGCACAGGGTGTCGAATCCAGTCAGGGGTCATTTCCACTACCTCTACCGGCACCGAGTCAGAGGGCCCCGCCGATTTGTTTCACTTGTCAGCAGCCTGGCCATGTTAGGGCCAACTGCCCTCAGGGGCAGACTTCGCAGAGTGCGCCGAGGTCACACTATTATCAGCATACACAGGTGCCTCTGCCACAGCCACAGTCAGTTCAGGGACTCCCAGCGCCCTATCACTAGCCTACACCCTCCGCGCAGAGCGTCAGAGCTCCAGCACCTAGGGGAGGAGGTCAGCAGACACAGAGAGGGGGAGGCAGACAGGGCCAGACTATACAGGGCCGAGTTTACGCAGTAGCCACCCCGGAGACCTCTGCTGCCGGACCGTCAGTAGTCCGAGGTACATTTCTCATATCCAGTTCATGGGCCAGTGTACTGATAGATTCAGGAGCATCACATTCATCCATTTCTACTGCACTTGCCATGTCATTGGGTCTGGATATAGCTTGGTTGGACCCCCCGTTGCATGTTTGTCACGACCCGAAACCCACCTTGTGCGGATCCCGAATCGTGACCGCCGCCCTTCGACCGAGGCCTTAGGGCAAGGCGAAACATAAGCAACGGTATCGAATAGATGTGCGACACGTGGTTGCGGAAGCGTGAAAAACTTTTTCTTTTCTTTTCTTATTTAAAAAAAATTTGCACATCCGTCCGGTACTGCCGCTCTTTGCATTGCGGTACTCATGATCATACATTCAGAGCGTAAATACATTCTAAAGTTTTATACACAATACATATTCGTTTGTTCTTCAAAACTTAACTACATAATATACACAACCAAAAACGACTAACTACTAGTCCGAGTGCTTTTCCACATCCGCTAGTCCTGCAATAACTTCCTACGCCCTTTCACAAAATGAGCATAGATTATACACTTTCTTGATCAAAGTCAGAGCTTGCCTCCTGACACCTGAAAGGGGGGGGTCCGAACAAAGTCCGGGTAAGCTAATCTAAGCTTGTGAGTAATTCGGGCATTTGTCATGGGGTTTCAACTGGCAGTGGTTTAGCACATGAAAGTTTATAAAATACTCACTACCAATTGTTCGTATGCTCGGAATACAGAATATATGCATTCTTCATAAAGATAGCTTTGAACATTTAAAGTATTCAAGCTAAATACACATTTCTTCAATAGAGTATATGCATTTTAAAACATATAAATGTACATAATAAAATGGGGGTAAAAACCTGCTTCCATTTTAAAAGTGTTTGTCATCTTTTCTCTTTGGTTAAGTGGAATCTGTTTCGAACCAGACTCCCATCTTACTGCAATGCTACAATGGGAGATATCTCACTGCCTGGGGGATTAGATCCTTCTACCGGGCATTTACTGTTGAATCCCGAAGGATTTCAACCTTCATGGGGTGCTTATGCACATTTGGATGCCTTTTTAACGAGCATCAAAATACTGCTTCTTCAATAAATGGTTTTTGTTTAAAAACATTTGAAATATGACTTCTTCAATAGATGCTTTATAAGCATTTAAAATATGACTTCTGAACAAGAACTTCAGAATATGTAGACATGTCAACTACTTTTAGAGAAGACAGTGATAGAAATTATTCATTGAGCATGTCATATCAAGATTTATAAGAGCAAAATCTTTAAAACATGAATCACGAGATATTTGAATTTAATATTCAATACTTCAACTCTTTTGGAAGTTAAAACTTCTTCAAATCCGTGGAGTTAAATCTCCACTTCAAATGCAGGGTTACTCACCTTATACTCCAAGCTCGGCGTTTACTGCGACGCCTTCCTTTTTCCTTTTGTAGTTCCTGTTCAATTACAGTTTCCCACTTTTCTCCTACTTCAGTTCCTATCCTTCAATTTCTTGCTACTGCTTGCACACGTCTCCTCTTCCATTACAAGTTCTCTTTTCCTTTTATTTCCCCTTCATTTACTCATGCAATCGGTGGCCTTGCCACCTGTTGGTATCCGAATTTGCATGGCACACAGCCATGGCTGCCACCTCCCTTCTCATCATTATTTTTCACAAGCAGCTCACATGGGAGAGGCATGGAGAGCAGTGCCCACCGTCTCCCTCTCCTCTCAATTGTATTATATTAAATACAATTTCATTCTTTTGTTTGTAAGTATATATATATATATATATATATATATTACACCCAACTTTATATTCCTATATAAATATGTATATATATATATATGTCTTATATAATCATATTATATATGTCTTTATATGAATTTGAATAGTCACTTATTAATTTAACATGCATATTTATGTATGCATATACATCAATATCTATATTTCACAATATAAATATATTTATATATTTATATATATCCATGTTCATACTTTGATAATTTACCCGACGTAGTAATCTATTTTTTGTTACGTCTCAATTCGAGGTTGGCTTCCAAAATGAAAGTGTACAGTCTCAATGGGATTAATAGAAACAAGTTGGTGATTGAAAACCAACCTTGTTACTTTAGGTTTCAATCACTAGTTAATATTTAGTGACTTGCTAATTCTTCATCGGGTCGGGGTGTTACATCCTTCCCTCCTTAAAAGAGTTTTGTCCTCAAAACTCAAATATTTTTTGTTTCGGGAGTTTCAGTCTCCTCCCATTGCTTCTATCTATAGTATTCATGCATCTAATAGTGGAATTTAAATAGCAATTTATTCATGATACTGGAATTGAATAGTAGACAGTGTACCTATGGGCTTTTCGAAGGTTGTGCAGCATCAGCAAATATATTATACACCCGTCCAGACATTGTAGGTTCTTTACCCTTTCCGGTCTTTCCCGTAGTCACAGCCTGCGCATGGGGCGTAGCTGATGAAGCTACTCCCGTAGGTTCCTTGATAGTTGAGTCCCATTTTGGACAATTCTTAACGATATGCCCAATCTGCCCACACTTGTAGCAGCCCCCAGTATCACGCCAACAGGGTGCATGATGTTTCTTTTGACAGGTAGGGCACACTGGAATCTCCCCCGACTTTTGACCAGTGGTTCCCTTTTTGTTAACCGTAGTCACACTTTTAGCTCCTGGCTTTTTCATTGACTGGGGATTAGGGCCAGTCTTATTCTTGTCCCTCTTTTGAAGTAAGGCCATCCCGGCCCTCTCGAAGATTTTAGCACGCTCCACCACTGCATTATATGTGGGGAGTTCGAATGGTTCAAGTCGATACTTAATGCTATCCTTAAGGCCGGCTTCAAACTTCCTGGCTTTTAAGTCTTCAGTGTTAATCACATGAGGCGCAAAACGGCTTAGATTCATAAATTTAGCTTCATATTCTGCTACCGTCATTGCTTCTTGAGTCAGAGTTGCAAACTCTGCTATCTTCTGGTTTTTAAGTGACCTTGGGAAATATTTGTTATAGAATACTTCCAGGAATCTTGTCCAAGTCATTGGTGGCTCTCTTTCCTTTTCCAGAAGCCACCAGTCGTGCGCTGCATCTTTAAAAGTAAAAGCAGCGTAAGAAACTTTTTGTTCTTCTGAACATGGCATGACTGTAAATATTCGTTCCATTTCCTTTACCCATGTCTCTGCGTCAATAGTGGCATCCAACCCATCGAATCTAGGAGGTTTAAAGCCTTGAAATGTTTTGTAACCCGATGTATCTACCACCTCAACAAGTTGTCCTGGATTATTTGGTATTCCAGGGTTCTGTACCAGTTGCGGTGCTCGGATTTGGGCTTGGATGTCAATCATGTTACGGGCCATTGCTTCCAAAAGATGTCCAACTCGGTCCAGTCTGTCATCAGGATTCCCTTCATTCCTTCTCGTATTCACCATCGTTGCTGAAAAAAATACACAACTGTTAAGTTTCCATTACGTACTGTCATATAACATTACATTTACCTGCCCTATGTTTCAAGATTTAATACATTATTATTCTTGACTTCGTAGGGTTTATAACCTACCTTTATTTCTTCTCTTTGTTATGTTTCCCCCATGTAACTACGGGTCCCATACCCCGTCTTTATCCCATGTTACGTACCACCCATATCTACCTTATGTACTACGGGTCCCATACCCCGCCTTCATTCCATATCACACATGTCCCATATCTACCTTATGTACTGCGGGTCCCATACCCCGCCTTCATTCCATATCACATTCTTCACATCTTAGGTAGTCTAGGATCTACCTAACTCATAGTTCTGTCCCTAATTCTTCCATAATCACTAAGTTGATTAAGTCAACCTAGAGCTAATCTTAGTTATTTCTTAACCTCAATTATGATTTGATCTTTCCCGAAGATCATTAACCTAGAGCTCTGATACCACTCTGTCACGACCCGAAACCCACCTTGTGCGGATCCCGAATCGTGACCGCCGCCCTTCGACCGAGGCCTTAGGGCAAGGCGAAACATAAGCAACGGTATCGAATAGATGTGCGACACGTGGTTGCGGAAGCGTGAAAAACTTTTTCTTTTCTTTTCTTATTTAAAAAAAATTTGCACATCCGTCCGGTACTGCCGCTCTTTGCATTGCGGTACTCATGATCATACATTCAGAGCGTAAATACATTCTAAAGTTTTATACACAATACATATTCGTTTGTTCTTCAAAACTTAACTACATAATATACACAACCAAAAACGACTAACTACTAGTCCGAGTGCTTTTCCACATCCGCTAGTCCTGCAATAACTTCCTACGCCCTTTCACAAAATGAGCATAGATTATACACTTTCTTGATCAAAGTCAGAGCTTGCCTCCTGACACCTGAAAGGGGGGGGGGTCCGAACAAAGTCCGGGTAAGCTAATCTAAGCTTGTGAGTAATTCGGGCATTTGTCATGGGGTTTCAACTGGCAGTGGTTTAGCACATGAAAGTTTATAAAATACTCACTACCAATTGTTCGTATGCTCGGAATACAGAATATATGCATTCTTCATAAAGATAGCTTTGAACATTTAAAGTATTCAAGCTAAATACACATTTCTTCAATAGAGTATATGCATTTTAAAACATATAAATGTACATAATAAAATGGGGGTAAAAACCTGCTTCCATTTTAAAAGTGTTTGTCATCTTTTCTCTTTGGTTAAGTGGAATCTGTTTCGAACCAGACTCCCATCTTACTGCAATGCTACAATGGGAGATATCTCACTGCCTGGGGGATTAGATCCTTCTACCGGGCATTTACTGTTGAATCCCGAAGGATTTCAACCTTCATGGGGTGCTTATGCACATTTGGATGCCTTTTTAACGAGCATCAAAATACTGCTTCTTCAATAAATGGTTTTTGTTTAAAAACATTTACAATATGACTTCTTCAAACATATGCATTCATAGCATTTGAAATATGACTTCTTCAATAGATGCTTTATAAGCATTTAAAATATGACTTCTGAACAAGAACTTCAGAATATGTAGACATGTCAACTACTTTTAGAGAAGACAGTGATAGAAATTATTCATTGAGCATGTCATATCAAGATTTATAAGAGCAAAATCTTTAAAACATGAATCACGAGATATTTGAATTTAATATTCAATACTTCAACTCTTTTGGAAGTTAAAACTTCTTCAAATCCGTGGAGTTAAATCTCCACTTCAAATGCAGGGTTACTCACCTTATACTCCAAGCTCGGCGTTTACTGCGACGCCTTCCTTTTTCCTTTTGTAGTTCCTGTTCAATTACAGTTTCCCACTTTTCTCCTACTTCAGTTCCTATCCTTCAATTTCTTGCTACTGCTTGCACACGTCTCCTCTTCCATTACAAGTTCTCTTTTCCTTTTATTTCCCCTTCATTTACTCATGCAATCGGTGGCCTTGCCACCTGTTGGTATCCGAATTTGCATGGCACACAGCCATGGCTGCCACCTCCCTTCTCATCATTATTTTTCACAAGCAGCTCACATGGGAGAGGCATGGAGAGCAGTGCCCACCGTCTCCCTCTCCTCTCAATTGTATTATATTAAATACAATTTCATTCTTTTGTTTGTAAGTATATATATATATATATATATATATATATATTACACCCAACTTTATATTCCTATATAAATATGTATATATATATATATGTCTTATATAATCATATTATATATGTCTTTATATGAATTTGAATAGTCACTTAGTAATTTAACATGCATATTTATGTATGCATATACATCAATATCTATATTTCACAATATAAATATATTTATATATTTATATATATCCATGTTCATACTTTGATAATTTACCCGACGTAGTAATCTATTTTTTGTTACGTCTCAATTCGAGGTTGGCTTCCAAAATGAAAGTGTACAGTCTCAATGGGATTAATAGAAACAAGTTGGTGATTGAAAACCAACCTTGTTACTTTAGGTTTCAATCACTAGTTAATATTTAGTGACTTGCTAATTCTTCATCGGGTCGGGGTGTTACAATGTTGGTACGCCAGTTGGGGGTGTTGTAGTACTGACGAGGATCTGTAGAGATTGCTCGATAGAGATAGCTGATCGTGTTCTCCACTTTGATCTTATTGTACTTGATATGTCTGGGTTTGATGTGATTCTGGGGATGGATTGGTTGTTCACCTATCGGGCGAGTATAGACTGTTACAGGGGGAGGGTGACTGTGTGCACTCCGGAGGGAGACTGCTTTTATTTCACAGGGGATCGGGGGGATTTCTTGATTCCACCAGTGCGTGATTCTAGGAGCTGGGGAGGCCACAGTTATATGTTGGCTAGTCTGATTGCGGGTGATTTTGAGACTGCAGAGATTGTGTTACCCCCAGTCGTGGATGAGTTCCCCGACGTCTTCCCGAGTGACTTGACTTGTCTACCCCCTAGACGAGAGATCGAGTTCACTATAGAGCTCATTCCTGGTACTACACCCATTTCCATACCACCTTACCGCATGGCTCCAGCTGAGTTGAGAGAGCTGAGGGAGTAGTTGACTGATCTACAGCGGAAGGGGTTTATCCGTCCTAGCACTTCTCCGTGGGGTGCCTCGGCACTGTTCGCGAAGAAGAAGGACGGGACACTACGACTATGTGTAGATTACAGGAGGCTGAACCGGGTTACTATCAAGAATAAGTACCCGTTGCCGAGGATCGACGATTTATTTGATCAGCTGAGAGGTTCGAGATGCTTCTCGAAGATTGATCTTAGATCGGGTTACCACCAGTTGAGGGTCAGAGAGGAGGACATAGCGAAGACAGCCTTCCGCACTCGCTATGGTCACTATGAGTTTGTGGTCATGCCCTTTGGAGTGACGAATGCCCCAGCGGCATTCATGGACTTGATGCACCGCATTTTCAGTCCTTACCTGGATCAGTTCGTCGTGGTATTTGTAGATGACATCTTAGTGTATTCACCTGCCGAGGATGTGCATGCCTATCATTTGAGGACTGTACTGCAGATTTTGAGAGAGCATCGGCTATTTGCCAAGTTCTCGAAGTGTGAGTTCTGGCTTCGAGAGGTACAGTTCTTGGGACATGTAGTATCTAGTGGAGGGGTATCTGTGGATCCCTCTAAGATTGAGGCTGTCATGAGCTGGGAGAGACCGAGCAGTGTATTTGAGATTCGGAGTTTTCTGGGGTTGGCCGGATACTACCGACGATTTGTGGAGGGTTTCTCCCGTCTTGCCGCGCCGATGACTCGTCTGACGCGCAAGGGCATCAGATTCTTATGGACAGAGGACTGTGAGCAGTCTTTTCAGGAGCTGAAGAGGAGGTTGACTTCAGCGCCTGTTTTGATCATACCTGAGAGGGAAGTGGGCTATGCTGTGTACTGTGATGCTTCCCGAGAGGGATTAGGTTGTGTATTGATGCAGGATGGCAGAGTGGTAGCCTACGGTTCTCGTCAGTTGAAGAACCATGAGCGGAACTACCCCACACATGACTTGGAGTTAGCTGCCGTCATCTTTGCACTGAAGAGTTGGTGACACTACTTATACGGGGAGAGATTCGAGGTATTCTCTGACCACAAGAGCCTCAGGTATATCTTCACGCAGAAGGACCTGAATCTGAGGCAGAGGAGGTGGATGGAGTACATGGAGGATTATGATTTTGACCTTCAGTACCACCTAGGGAGGGCCAATGTGGTGGCTGATGCACTCAGCAGGAGGTCGAGGGGTACTATTGCCAGTATTGCCATCAGGGAGTGGGAGATGATGGGGGATATTGGCGAGTTTGATCTAGATATTGCTGAGTTTGAGGGACAGGCCACTCTGTTCAGCTTGTGTGCACAGCCCACCCTTTTGACTAGAGTGATAGAGGCACAGCTAGTGGATGTTGAGGCAGATCAGATCAGAGTACGGATTGCTAGTCCCGAGGGATTTGTGGGATGGACGGTGCATTCTGACCTTAGTTTGAGGTATTTGGGTAGGGTTTTTGTCCCAGAGTCTCTCAGGGCTGAGGTCCTTAGGGATTTTCACCACTCACGTCTGGCAATGCACCCAGGGGGCACTAAGATGTATCACGATCTGCGCCGTCAGTATTGGTGGGCGGGGATGAAGAGAGATGTGGCGCAGTTCGTGTCGAGATGTCTCACGTGCCAGCAGGTGAAGGCTGAGCACCAGAGACCTGGGGGATTGTTGCAGCCATTGCCAGTGGCCGAGTGGAAGTGGGAGCACGTTACTATGGATTTCGTGATGGGTCTTCCTAGGTCACCGAGGGGCCATGATGCAGTTTGGGTTATCGTGGACAGGCTGACGAAGTCTGCTCACTTCTTGCCTATCAGAGTGACTGATTCATCAGATACCCTCAGTAGGTTGTATATTCGAGAGATTGTACGACTGCATGGGGTACCGGTATCCATTGTCTCAGATAGGGATCCACGTTTCACTGCCCGGTTTTGGCAGAGTCTCCAGACGGCCTTAGGGACACAGCTCCAGTTTAGTACTGCCTTTCACCCCCAGACCGACGGCCAGTCAGAGCGTACCATTCAGATCCTCGAGGACATGCTTAGGGCTTGTGTCATGGATTTCAGGGGTAGTTGGGAGGATCACCTTGCCTTAGTCGAGTTTGCCTACAACAACAGCTATCAGTCCAGTATAGAGATGGCACCATTTGAGGCGTTGTATGGTAGGCCGTGCCGTTCCCCAGTGTGTTGGACTGAGGTAGGTGAGACAGCTGCCTTGGGACCCGATATAGTCCGTGAGACCACGGACAAGATACAGGTGATCCGACAGCGCTTGTTGACAGCCCAGAGTCGCCAGAGGAGCTATGCTGATAGGAGGCGGCGACCCTTGGCATTTGAGGTGGGGGACCATGTGTTCCTCAAGGTGTCTCCCAGACGGGGCTTGAGGAGATTTGGACGTGGTGGGAAGCTGTCGCCACGATTTATTGGCCCCTTTGAGATTCTTGGGAGAGTTGGTGAGGTGGCTTATAAGCTAGCATTACCACCACAGCTATCTGGGGTTCACGACGTTTTTCATGTATCGATGCTGAGGAAGTACCATCCCGACCCCTCACATGTACTTGATTGGGTAGATCTTCAGCTAGAGGGGGACGCTTCCTATGACCAGAGACCCGTAGAGATATTGGACTCGAGGGACCAGGTTTTGCGAGGCAGGACCATCCCTTTGGTCAAGGTTCGTTGGAACCATCATGGGGTCGAGGAGGCTACTTGGGAGCGTGAGGCCGAGATCCGTGCTAGATACCCCGAGTTATTTGATTAGTGATGTATTTTCTTTTGTTTTAGTTATTTTAAATTTCGGGACGAAATTTCTGTAAGGAGGGAAGGATGTAACAACCTGAAAATTTTTTTTTTAAAATAAATAAAATTTTCAAGTTGTTATTATTATTTTTATTAATATTATTATTATTATTATTATTAGTATTATTATGATGGATGTATGTATATATGTGTGTATATATATATATACATATAATTTAAATTTAATTGTGTGTGTATATGTGTACAAGGTGAGTGTATATTTAAATGTGAATATATATATATATATGTATATATATATATATCAGGTTGTGTGAGGTGTGTGTGTGTGTACCCGGTTGTGTGTGTGTGTAAGTTTGAGTGTGATACACTCAAACTAGGCATGGGAGGCATGGTGTGTGTAAGAGGGTAGTTGGAGGTGTGTGAGTGTGGTCTGTATGTATATGTGTGTGTGGTGGGAGTTGAGAGAGACAGACTGATCGTGAGATTAGAGAGAGAGAGGAAGAGAGATATAGAGAGAGAGAAAGTGAAGGCAAAGAGAGAGTGGGAACTGTGAAGAGAATAGAGGAGAAAGGAGGAAGAGAAGCTGAGAACCAGAGGAAGAACAAAGAGGTTGAACCAAGAGAAGGAGAGAGAAACGGAGGTAAAATTTCAAAACCCATTATTTTCTCTCTCTAGAAATCTCATATGTGCATGATCTGTTTTGTAACCTACTGCTTAGATTTAATTGTTAGAACTTATAGAGCATAAAATATGGAGAATTTAGGGACAAGAATCAACCAAAATGGTTGAGAAATGAGGGAGAAAAATGGATGTGCAGGTCACGGCCATGGGGGGGAAAATCTGATTTTTCGTTGTGATTGGAAGCCTCAAAACAGTATTAAAAAGCTCCAAAAATGTTTTAGAACAAGTTGGGATCGAAAGGGGCTTCGAAAACACCAAGAAATCAAGTTTAAAAACTTGATTTTCTGAAATTCCGATCACCGGCGCCGGAGAAGGTGACCGGAGCTCCACCGAAAAAACGGGGGAAGAAGGGGGGGTCTGTCCGGGTCGGGTCGGGTCGGGTCCGGTTCGGGTCGGGCGTGGACCGCCCCTGCCACGTGTCGCGTGGTTGTTTTAAATTAAAATGGAATTTGGGCCGTTTGGTTGCAAGGGTAAGAAATCTAGAAATTGGAATTAAATCGAAATCGGGATATCCTATCCCTGTTCTAGGATTAGCCCCTGTTTGGGTTAACCTGATTTAGAATAACAAATTAAACTAGTTTTAATTTGAACCTTTTTGGAATTTGAACCCTTTGAATTTGAACCTTTTGAATTTGAACCTTAACCTGAACTTTCAGAAATTACGAATTGACCCCCCCAACTGTTAGAAATTACACTTTGACCCACCTGATTAAAATATTAATAAAATATTAATTAATTAATTATTTAATTATTTAATTAAATTAATTTAATTAATTAAATATTCAAAAACATCCCGGAGTCCAAATGGGACAAGTCATAGGTGTATTTTGACTATCTCGACCATTCTGAGACCAATGGTGAGGTCCGTTTTACGAGACGGAGTCCCAAAAAATAAAAGACCCGTAGTAACCCTTAAAATTACCAAAATGCCCCTAACTTGAAACACTGTCAGACGAATTCCGAATTAGGTAAACAAATAGTGGAATTTTATTATCTCGAGCATTCCGGACTCAACCATGGAGTCCGATTTGTGAAAAGAGGTCACGAAATGTAAGGACCCGTGTAAAGTGCAAAATGACTGTTTTGCCCTTTTTGACCCAGATGCCCGAATTGAATTCTACGAAAGCCTAAACTTATTTTCTTCAATGTCCCGGATTCAATAGTAAAGTTTAACTTAGCAAAGTAGAAGCTTATAAGATAAAGACGTAAAATTTGATGAATAGCATAATTCAAGTGACCAATAAACTGAGTTTCATGTTATGAATTTTAGGGACACGGAAAGGCAAAGAGAAGGTGACCTGACCTTCAGTGTTCTTCCGGTGGTTTCACTTGACTACGAGTATACCTTTCCGGTTTGAGATCGATTACCAGGTACGATATATTGTGCTAAGTAAGAAATAGAATTGAGATTAGGAATACTTGCTTTGCTGTGTTCATTGTTCACATGTTTGCCCGAGTGTTCACATGCTTACGTGCTATGTGCTATCTTGTTTAGTTGAATGATGATTATGAGTACATCGCATGTGTTAACGTGGTGTGTGAATTATCTGCTTGAAGAACTGTCGATGTTATGAATTGTACACTTGAAAGCATGTTTTATGTATGACTGAAATGCATCACTGGGATTGCATTATGACATGATGAGATTAGAGCATATTGGCATGGTGCGATTCCTTGGACATAGCGTGGGTAAGCACTTGGTGCTTTGCATTATGAGGGTGCAGATCCTGTGGTGAAAAACCCAAAATCGGCCATTAGGTACTTGCAAGCCTGACGGATTCCGGACCGTGAAGCGAGACATAAGTGGCGGTACTCATGCCAGCGGAGAATGACCGTATCATGAGACATGGGTGGCATAGAGTTGCATGGGTGTGTCACGCATATTGCTCATATACTGTATACTGTCTATATACTGTCATCCTGATATAGAATGGCATATAGAAATAACTGTACACTCGCACATGCCACGACCTTAGTTTTGTTTCTTGCATTAGCATTATATTGTACCAACATGTTGAGCTGACCCCTTTAGTGGGGCAAACATTTCAGATGATGTTCCAGCTGTGCGGGATATAGAGACGGTCTGATTGAGGGTTATATTGGGGCCGATGGGCGCTTTTGATATTATGTAAGGGCATAAGCCCGAGACTGTATTTCATTTTGAATATTGTGAACCAACGGACCAGACTTTATGTATGTATTAGAACTGTGTACGGAATGTATGAGAATGTCATTGTTATCTTTCATTTCGTTATTATTTTATTTCTTTTTGTCTTGTTACTCACGCCTCGGATTCGCTGGAATTTGGGGCGTGACAAGGTCTCTTTTTTTACTTTTAAAACCTTAAGACACCTCAAATAATGCCATGCATGTACTCTAGACATGGTAGACATTAAGTTTTGCAAAGTTTTATAGAAAGAGAAACTTGGAAGGGTTAGGGTTTTACCTTCGTGAATGGCTTCTCCCTCTTCTTTTTGGCTGAATTCTGAGCTTCTTGGGCTTCTTGGAATCTGCCTCAAGTCCCTTCATTTCCCTTTCTTCTTCTTCTTCTTCTTCTTCTTCTTCTTCTTCTCACTCTCTCTACCTCACTTTCTCTCTCTCTCTAGCCGCCCTCACACATGCACACATTTCTGATTTTGTGTCTCACGCAAGTCATGTATATATACATATACACATATATTTTTAATTTTCGGTGCTGATGTGTTGCATGCAGTCTCATTGGTTGTGATGGGTGGTGGGATGTGATTTTATATAGCATATATATATATATATATCTTGTAAGATATATAGCACAAAAGTACTTGCAGCCCAAGTGGTTTATTTTTTGGGTTTAGAATTCTTCTTAATTTTTTGTCTAAAGTTCAAACCTTTTGGCCAATACTTTGGCCTTATTTTCTCCATTTTCCTCCTTATGCCTTGTTTGTCATTTTACATATTTTACCTCATTTTTGTTCCTTGATTTATTTTCATTTTTTTTTCTTATGTACTGGTATTTTTATTTATGTTTCAATTTCATAAATTGATATCTCAAAACTTTTGTCACGCCCCGGATTCCTACGAACCCGAGGAGCGACTGAATGAAACAAAAGAAAGGAAAAGAAGTGACAATTCGGTAAATTTAATTGAAATCTCCATCATCATTCCTCAAGTTTCTCCCAACAATTTAAGTGAAGATTCGACATTCAATATACTCAAAATCGTTCCTCAACATAGCTCAAGTACCTCTCTCAATTAATGCCCAAAATACTTTAAATCATATTTAAAAACGGTTCCCAAAATGGTCTCAAAAACCTTTCTCAAAGTGCCCTTTAACGGTTGCCCAAATGTCGCCCAAGTCCTTGTCTCAATTAATGTTTAAATTAAATTAAGTCGTATTCAGAAATTTTCCCCCAAAATAATATCAAATCATCCTCAAAACTGCCCTAAAATGATGGCCTAGATGGGCCTCAAAAATGCCCTATGGCATGGTCCAAAATTAAGTCAATGGCGCCACCCAAGATGGTTCTGGTAAGTGGCCAACCATGGCCTTGTACTATGACTCAAATGTGTCTCATGAGTTGCCCAACTTGGCCTTAGGTAATGATCCAAAGTAGCCTAAAACGTACTCAACAAATTGAGGTTAAACGTATAATTAAATAACCTTGAAAGGGTTGCCAAAACCTAGTTCAAGGGGTGTGTCATGGAGGACAGCAAGCTGGTGCACAGGGCAAGGCAGCAGGCCATGCGCATGGGACAGGGCAGTGGCGCGCAGGCATGCGCAGCGCGAGCGCGCGAGGCGGCTGGGCTGCGGGCTGATTTCTGATTTTTCTGAAAAATCACTGTAGCAACTACAAGCTCAAAATCTGATTTTCTGTAGATTTACTATTCATGGCTGCAAGCAAATTTCTCTGTTTGCTGCTCCAAAATTTCTCATTTTTCCCAATTTTTTCCCAAGTCTTTGAAGCCCCTTTTTCACTCATTTTTAGCCCATTTTTCTCAGGTTATATACCCTCATTTTTCAGACCCTTTCTCACCCATTTTCAGCCCAAATTCCCTAGCTTCTAAGCCCCCATTTTACACATTTTTCTCACCCATTTCAAGGGTGTTTTTGCATGCTTAATTTTTCACTTTAATTTACCAAAATTTGGACATAGTTTCCTTTGTTTCTTTAAATGTTTTCCCACCTAATTTTCACAAGATATATGAACATAATTTCATCCACAATCCACCCTCACTCAGTGGCCACAAATCCATGCATCCATTATATTTCCAGTACATCAATTTAATATACATTGAAATGGAACTATCAAACATTCATTACAAAATGGCCCAAGGCCTAATGTTCACAATTTTACATAAGTTTAAATACAATAAGTTGGGCTCATGCCCACACATTCAAAACATGCCCCCAAGGGCCAAATCTTCCACAAAATCCATTTCCTTTCTTTTTCTTCAACACTCAAGGAAGTCTCAAGCAACTGGTGCTGTCACAACCCGAAACCCACCCTCTGCGGATCTCGCATCGCGATCGCCGCCCCAAGGTCCGAGGCCCTCGGGACAAGGCTCACGTCTGCAGCGGTATCGAATAGATGTGCTTCATGTGGTTGCGGAAGCATGAAAAACTTCTTCTTTTTTTTTTCTTTTCCTTTCTCATTTTTAAATTTGCACATCCGTCCAATACTGCAGCTATTCACAATGGTACACATGATCACACATTCAGAGCATAACTAAAACTTAAAAGACTTCATAATTACAATCTTAATTCAACTCCCCCGTAGGGCTTAATACATATCCTTAAGTTGTCTGGTAATACAAAATACACTAATTAGAGTTCATGTGATTTCCCAAAAAAAACTACTTAGGCGAGTCTCCCCAAAAGCTAGACTCATCCTCATCGTCTTCAAAAATCAACCTGCCATTAGTCACCTGAAAGGGGGGCGGATAAAATCCGGGTAAGCTAATCAAAGCTTGTGAGTAATTCCTGCATTCGTCATGGGGTTTTCAACTGGTAGTGGTTTAGCACATGAGGGTTTATGAAATACGCACTACCAATTGCTCGTACATTTTAGAACACAGAATATATGCATTCTTAAAACAAATAGCTTTGAACCAATTAAAGTATTCAAGCTAAATACACATTTCTTCAAATAGAGCATATGCAATTTAAAAGCATATAAACACGTGAAATAGAATAGGGGTAAAACCTACTTCTATTTTCAAAATCACTTTGTCATCTTTTCTCTTTTATTAGGTGGAATCTGTTTCGAACCAAACTCTCATTTTACTGCAATGCTACAATGGAGATATCTCATTTGCTTGGGGGATTAGATTCTTCTACCGGGCAATTCTTCGTGTCATAGTTGAATCCCGAAGGATTTCAACGTCACATGTGGTGGTACTTAGTACCGTTTATCTTGTAAAACATTTATCACATGACTTCTTCAATAGATACGTTCATGAGTATTTAAAACATGAAATGTATGACTTCTATCATGAAGCTTCAAATACATGTGATGATCAAATTCAGAATATTTAAAGAGATTTGTATTTGATTTAGACATGCTAATTATTTTCAAGAGAAGAGCTGAATATAAAACATTTATCAAGCATGCCGTAACAGAATATTTTAAAAGAACGGAATCATATAAAGGCTGAATTTGATATTTAAAGGCTGCAATTACTTGAACTTAAAACTTCTTCAAATATATGGAGTTAAATCTCCAGTTCGAATACAGGGTTACTCACCTCGTACACAGCAGACCCTACTGAGGCTTCTTGCCTTTATCTGCTCTTATCCTAAAATAATTTTGGAAAAAGACTCGTAAATTTCACAATGAAATTAATCAACTAAAACTTAACTTTTTCCTTTTCTTCATAAGTCAACTACAACTTATCTTATAGTGGTATCGTATATAATGAGTAAGAAACACGCATTACCTTTTGACCGACTCGTTTAAGGTTTCGGTGTTTTCTTTTTCTTCCTCTTTCCTTTTCTTTTCTTCCTCTTTCTTTTTCTTAGCCTCTGCCACCATTGCCTTGGTGGGTGATTTATGAATGAAGGGTCTCACCAAGACGACCTCCATCGCCTTGGCTATCCTGATGAACCTGTCAATCACTCTCTGCCGATGTAACAGTTCTTGCATGAAGGCCTGTTGTTTCGGATCCTTAGCCCTGTGGGCCTTGGTCATGATCGTGAACTTCGGTTGTTGTTCTTCCATAATTATCACCTAAGATCAATTTATGAGTTAGAAATTTTATTCTAAGGTTGATGTGTTGTCGTGTCTTTTCGCAATTCATGTCCTCGTATACGCCGTAGATTAGTACTTGGCATTACTTTAATTTATAGTCATCTAACAGATGTTATTCATCAAATTTTATGTCTTCATATTTTAGACATTTCTTTTGGTCGAATAGACTCTACCATTGAGTCCGGAGTGTCGAAGAAAGTCGGTTTAGGCTTTCCAAGATTTTAATTCGAACTTTTATATGTAAAAGGACAAAATAGACATTTACCGTTTTACGTGTCATATTTTTTCGTACTTTGTTTCGTAATTTGGACTCCATTATTGAGTCCGGGATGTCAAAGAAAGTCAATTTAGACCTTCCTTGTTTTTAATTTGGCTTTTGGGGTACTAGGGGTAATTTGGTCATTTTACCCATTTACGTGTCTTTATGTTCGGGACCTCATCTCGTGTCGTGGACCTCACCATTGAACTCAGAAGGTCCGAAATAGTAAGATTACACTAATAACTTGTTAATTTTGGACAAGGGGTATTTTGGTCATTCAGCCCTTTACGTGTCTTTATTTTTTGGGCCCCGTCTCGTAAAACGGACCCTACCATTAGTCTCAAAATATCCAAAATAGTAAGGATACACTATTCATTTATTTAATTTGGACTTCATTTGCTCTATTTATGACCCAAGGGTAATTTAGAAATTTTACTTTTTTAATAAAATAATTTAATAAATTATTTATTATTTATTATTTTTCCAGGGGCATATTTGCATAATTTTTCCAAAAATTGGGCCACAGTGCAAATCCGTAGAACAGTTGGGGGTCAAAGTATAAATATCCAAAGATCCGGTCTGAACCAGTTGGTTCAGTTCAATTTCAACTGAACCGGTCCGGTCTTAACTGAACCAACCGGTTCGGTCGGTTTAATTACATAGGGCTGACGTCATCATGACGTCAGCCCTAATAGCTTATAACTTTAAAACATAACACCAAAACAACACCGTTCAACTTAACCGTTTATGCGATGGGTCGGGTTCCGACCCGAACCCTGATTTGACCCGTTTTGACCCGAACCGTCACTGTTCATCTTCTCCCCCGTTTCTTCCCCAGTGTTGCCCTAGTTGCAGGTTTTCATGTTTTTCATTTTCGTGATGTTTTAAGAGTCCATTTCTTCTGCTTTCTTTTCTAAAATATTCCTAATACTTTATGGAATATTTTTACATCGATTTAGAGCCTCGAATATAACTCAGGGGCTTGGTTTGGTCGCGATAACCCGACCTGTAATGTCACGACCCGAAACCCACCCTATGCGGATTTCGCGTCGCGGGGCCGACCCTAAGGCCGTCCCTACTTTTTTCATTCCTGTATCATAGTACTAATATGCAAAGTACTAAACTCTTAAAACAATAACAGCGGAAGTTTATCACTACAGTAGTCAGCGGAAGTCTTAACATACATCATATGGTTTTACAGTACCAAGTCAAAACTAAACATAACCAGCACCCGTGGGTGGTGAATACATGGGAGAATTAAAACATAGTCTGATACAATTCTTCAAAATATCCTCCTATGCTTCCAGACTCCTATTGGGGTCTTGCGGTGTCATTACCTGAAAAAGGGTAAGTAGGGTGGAATGAGCTACAAGAGCCCAGCAAGTAAATACAGATCTCCGATACTGGTATCAAGGATCATAAAAGAATATGAATCCAAGAATAAGAATATGATAGCCAATCATAAAAATAAGATGCTATAATAGCCAATGGGAACAATTGTCATGATGGCAAATGAACAGTGGGATCACAATGTGTAATCAGTAGGAATGGCATAACAATGTCCTGGAATTCTCGACGATAATACAATAACAAGAAAGTACTGCCATTATAATTGATCACAATAAATCAATAAAGGAATATCTCGCAATACAAGATAATCACAAGAATAATGTAATTCAACAATTATAGTCGAGCAATCGTGTAAGAGATGCTTTTATTCTATGTCAGGGCTTAGCACGCCCTCGGTCCTTAGGGGCCCGATTTACCCCCTTCAGTGCATTCCAGTGTATGGCCATATGTCCGTTCACGGACTCAACCCGAAGGTCTTCAGTGTATTTAAAAGCATCGGATGGATATTGTGACTGAGCACAAATCCAGTATACATAAACATTTCATGATCATAAATGGTTCCATAGGAGTATATAAAAATGGAATATCATAAATTCAATGGAAACATAACAATAGGCATTTCAAAGCACGGTTCAACATGATAACAATGGTACAACAATAAATCAATGTCCACCAGATAGAACAATATCACATTGTGGAGACAATAACATCAGATACGCTCAGGAGTACAAGTTTGGCAGTAAAAGAATGAACTTGGCTTGATAACACCACATGGAAGAGAAAAGGTATCTACTTACCTCTAATGAAATCTTAGCTTAGAAATTCGTGAGTGGGCCTTTCCCCTTCAAGTTCCCTATATATCAATAAACGTGTTTCAGAATAAATGTTTATTCATCAATCTTACGTCTCGTCATCTTAAGTATCTCTAATGCCAATTTAGACTTCACCATTGAGTCCATAGGGTTCGGAATAATAAAAATTCACTAGTTCTTTAATTCAATCGGAGTCCATTTGACTCACCTATGAAGCAGGGGTATTTTGGTCATTTTTACAAGTCGTAACTTTTTGGGACTCCGTCTCATGAAACGGACCTCACCATTGGACTCAGAGCATCCGAGATAATAAAAATCGACTAATCATTTACCTTGTTTGGACCTCGTTTGACTCGTAATTAAGGTAGGGTTATTCTTGTAAAATTAACATTTTCTTGTTGGGCCTTAGTGGAATTACCTACAACTTTCAGGGTCAAAGTGTAATTATGCAGAGTTGCGGTCTGAACCAGTTGGTTCACGACCAGAAACCCTAAATCGGTCTGTCGATTTCCTGAACCAACCGGCTCAGTTCAAATCAGAGAACCGGATTGAGATATTCTCTTATCTACCTTATCCACGTTTTAGATAACCCCAAAAACCCAATTTGATTTACTATGTCCGTGTCCAAACAAGCCCAATCCCTTTTAATTTTAAAACAAAACGACACAGTGTTGGTACCTGTATTGCAGTCGGTCGGATCTCAACCCGACCCGACCCAGACCCAGTCTCATCCTGACCCGAAGAAGCCCCCGATAATCCGGTCGTCTTCTCCGGTGGGTTTTCCGGCCATTATCGCCGGAACAGTAAAATTCTCTACGGATCTCACTGATTTCACGTCCGTTTCCTACTGTTTTCGTTCCAAATGAAATCTAGGATTTAAAGAAACGTTTGAGGACTAAATTTGGCTCTCCATGTCAGCGGTTTTCCAACACCCATTCCCAGTTTCCGGCGTTGCACCGGTGAGGGAATAACTGGCCATAGAATGGCCATTTCTTGACCATTTAAACTGATTCAAAGTGTTTTGAGATCCTGGGGTAATTTCCTCTTCATATTATGGTTCAATTTTCCACTTGGGTTCACCTATGTTTAATCAATTTTTCTAACCGAAACCCAGTTCTATTTTTCTTGTTTTTTCCTTCTTTGTTTCAAGTCCTGCTATTTCAGTAATCAACTCTATTATCATATGAAGTAAAATTAGAGAGTGAAGGCGCAGTAGTTTACCTGTTCTCAGCCAACTCCTGTACCTCAAGTTTCAGTTCTCTCTCTATCTCTACGTCTGGTTCTTTTCTCTCCTTCCAATTCTTGCGATTCTATTTTCTCTCTCTTCAAATTCCTTCTTTATTCCCTTAACCGACCCCCAGTCGGTGGCCCTTGCCACCTGTAGCTGCGGTGGCAACATACCCATTCACACAAGACACCTCACACCTATTTCTCTCTCTCCTCTCCTCCTTACACGTTGCACCCTAGCCCTCTCTTGCTGATTTTCTAATCGGTGGCTTTGCCACCTTCCTTACAATGCAATGCTCACATGACACACACACACCTTACATTTATGTTCACAATTTTTTATATATATATTTACATATATTACTCAATCTACCATATATATGTTTATATGGCCGTATACATATATATATATATATATATATATTCATAAGATCACTTTAATACATTATTATGCATATATATTCATATCTACATATCCATTTAATTATGCAACATAAACTTAAAACAGTTCGGGTTTTATTATTGTATCGACTTACCTCGATATTTGTGCCATATCCCGGGTCGGGGTATTACATGTAATACACACAGTTCATGCTTGTTTCTTGATCAATTTTTGCGGGGTCGGGCTTATTTTGATCCCCTCTTCATGAGGATTCAGTTCCCATTCATATATGTTGATTTAAAGGGGAGTTTAGAGGTTTGGGTTGTAAACCCGTAACCTGCAAGTCAATGGTTGGGGGCCATTTCTTGTGATTTTTGGTCGCGGGTATAGGTTTTTGGGATGCTCGTGAGGTCTACTTGAAGTCTTGATAAACCAAATTAGGTTTAGAGAAAGTCGGTTCAGACCTGCTCCAAGCAAGGTCTTCAATGGCTGCCTTGTGTACGACTGATGTTTCTAAGGTGTTTTAGGTTGAAATCTCATGCTTATCATTGTTTAAACATGCTATAAACATTATATACACTAAATCAAGGCTTAAAACAGTTCATACGTATGGAAATTCTAGAGAGAGAAATTCAAGTGTTTTGTGGGTTTACCTTATTCCAAACTGTTTCTCTCCCCTTTGCTCCTTGCTTCCCACTTCTGAACGTCCTAGAATCTCATTCAATCTCTCCCTTACTCTCGGATGGTTGTGTGTGTGTGTGTACAAGCACCATGCATATGTGTATATAGAAATGTGAATCATGGCAAATCTGATTGCCCCTATACTTGGGTTAGCCAATTTCAGGTTTCTTCATGAGTGGGTCTGAATTGCTACTGTTTGGCAGGCCATTGAATGGCCGGTTGTGTGTGTGTGTGGTGTTTGACTTGTATTTTACTTACATATATATATATATATATATATATACATGGTTCAACCCTAATACACCTTGGATAATACACACACCTCTCTTTGACACACACTCATTTTTGTACACTTTGGACAATAGCATGCTCTCTTATTCCATATATAATATACATACATTTCATATATACATATTTTAACATACATGCATGCATGCATACACACACTCATATATATATATATATATATATATTTAAAGTTATAATTATTTATATAGTATATGTATTTTTGCATTTAATTATATATATATATATATATGTATGTTACAATTTACTTCTTATATTAAAATAATTAATTACTTTAAAAATTAATTATTTTCTTAAATGTATCATCTTTGTACTAATCTTCGTATCCTCGTAACACGTGTCACAATACCCAGCATTCTCGGGTCGGGGTATTACAGGTGCCTCATCTGAAATATATTGCCCACGAATGGGTCAGCTCAACTGCTGGTATGATAACTCACTAATACTAGCAACAAATTTAGGACGTGACATGTGCAAGTGTACAATTTCAAGATATAATTTCCCTTCCTGTTGTATAATGCAATGCAAACACACTATGCATGACTCACACATGCAAACTTTATGCCACACCCATGTCTTATGATACGGTCCTTCCCTGTTGGCATGAGTACCGCCTCGTATGTCTCCTTTTCGGTGCGCCCCCGATGGAAAAGAGTACCAACGGCCGAATTTTTGGTTTTTCACCACAGGATCTGCACCCTCATAATATCCAGCACCGCGTGCTGACCCACACCATGTTTCCAAGGAATCACACTATGCCAAGATGCCATGATTTCATCATGAAAATTCAATGTGACAAATGATCAAACACATGGTGTGCATTTTCAAGTCATGCCTTTAAACCCCACATGATTCATAACTTTAAATTTTCATACCATGCTTCACATAACATAGGTCATAACCACACACCTTAACATATTTTTCAAGCCACAATGTCACCATTTCACCAACCACAATGAATTTCACAAAGTCACTAACATCACGTAAAAGACTAATACATTATACAACCAATTCCCTTCCAAGATGTCAAATAAATATTACATAAATACACATCAAATATAGCAATCAAATACAAAAACAAAATAAGTCATCCTCATGGCAACAAAACATCAAATAAACCAAAGAATACATAAAGCCCCAAATTACTAACTCTAAGTCCTTCAAAGTAACACCTCTTAGATAACTTCCTACCATGAAATAAACATCAAAACCAGTCAATCAACAGGTAATAAGGTAGGAAAAACTAAATCTATTCCTAGCTTAGCAAGAAACCATACCTAAAATCAGTTTTTCTCCAACTATAGAATCTGTACTTGCTAGATCGCCAAACTGTTTGGTGAAAATATAGATCTTGGGGAGGGGAACAATTTCCTAGAAGGGACCTAGATGAGATTCCAAGTGGAAAGGTGTGTTTTGGAGGCTTGAAATTTGAAGAAATAAGGGTTTTTCGCTCACCTTCATGACCTGAACGTGGGTTGCTCCCAAATCTGATATAAAATGGATTCTAGAACACTCTAAGTGTTCTATTTATAATGGTGGAGCAAAAGGCATGGGGCAAATGACCATTTTGCCCTTAATGAGCCCGAATCCCGTTACTCTACAACCCGTTCCTAAAAGCTTCTATTCAAAATTTTGTTTTAACCAATATTCATAAAATTATTTTAAATGAAACCTCTTAGAAGAAAACATTTTCATTTGAGGTCGGTTTAAGCCCGTTCCACCCGGGCCACCCGAACGCCCTTTTTGTCCAATTTTGAAACGGTTTCCGTTTTAGCTGAAATTTGAACAGTATCTACCTCACAATATTCTAAGCATATTTCTCTTCTATGACACACTCCAAATATGCTTCTAAATATGTCAAACGGTGAACTGACGCATTTAGATGCTTTACTAGCAAAACCGGGCTTTACCGACAAAACCGTGCATGCAAAATGTTCTACCGGCAAAACAAAAAATTTTTCCTCATTTTTTCAGATCTCTACAACTTTATTTATTTTCTTCATGTGTCGATCTCATTAATCGAAGTCTTGTTATTTTATTTTCTTCACGTACCGTTTTCATTAATTGTATATTTATTTTATTATTGCCTTCGTTTTCTTGATCTAATTTTTTTAACTATTATTTTGCTTCATAAAGTCCCTAATATTTAATTAGTGACTTAATTTCCATTAATCGGGTCGGGGTGTTATATATAATATTTTCAAGCTAATTTATTTGGAACAAATTGCAGTTTTAATTTGAAGACAATCCAAAAATATTAACTACTAAAAATTCTCTGTTGTGTGAGAGCTTGAACATACTGTGGTAAACTAACCATATCTTGCTGTAGAAAAATCGAAACTGAACTCTATTTTTTTTTTTTTTTGTTGGAAAGTAGACTCATAGATCTTTCTAGTAATATAATATTTATAAGCTAATTTATTTGGAACAAATTGCAGTTTTAATTTGAAGATAGTCCAAAATATTAACTAACAAAAATTCTCTGCTTTGAGACAGCTTAAACATGATGTGGTAAAATTGTCATATCTTGTTCTAGAAAAATCAATATTGAGCTTTGTTTTTTTTGTTAGAAAGTAGACTCACAGAAATTTATAATGACATATGATTTGCATGCTAATTCGTTGGGATCAGATTAGTGTTTTAATTTGAAAACAACCCAAAAATACAATTTAACAAAAAATATTCTCTATTGTGTGACAACTTGAACATGCTATGGTAAAATAGACATAATCTTGCTCTAAAAAAATCGAAACCGAGTTTTTTTTGTTGGAAAGTGGACTTATAGACCCTTCCAATGATATAGTATTTATAGGCTAATTCATCTAGAACAAATTTCAATTTTAATTTCAAGACAGCCCAAAAATATTAACTAACAAAAATTCTTTGTTGTGTGACAGTTTGAACATGAGGGATAAAATGATCATATCTTACTCTATAAAAATCAAAATTGAGCTCCATTTTTTTTGTTGGAAAGTAGATTAAGAGCTTTCTAGTGATATAAGATTTGCAAGCTAATTCATTAGGAGCATATTGTAGTTTTAATTTAAAAACAGCCCAAAAAACTAGTTAACAAAAATTCTTTCTCAAGTCATTGCTTGTACATTCTATGGTAAAATGGCCATATGTTGCTTTAGAAAAATCAAAACTGAACTCCGTTTTTTTGTTGGAAAATAGACTTATAGACCTTTCTAGTGATATAATATTTGCAAACTAATTCATTTGGAACAGAATACAATTTTAATTTCAAGAAAACTAAAAAATATTAACTAACAAAAATTTTTTGTTGTGTGACAGCTTGAATATGCTATAGTAAAATCGTCATAGCTTGCTCTAGAAAAGTTGAAATTGAGCTCTATTTGTTTCATTTGAGAGTAGACTCATAAAGTTTTCTAGTAATATAAAATTTACATGCCAATTCATTGGGAACATCAAAACTGAACTCTATTTTTTTTGTTGGAAAGTAAACTCGAAGCTTTCTAGTGATGTAATATTTGCAAGTTAATTTATTTGGAACATATTATAGTTTTATTTTGAAGACAATTCAAAAATATTAACTAACAAAAATTCTCTATTGTGTGACAACTTGAATAAGCTGTGATAAAATGACTACTATCTTGCTACAGAAATCGAAACTGAGCTCTGTTTTTTTTTTTTTGTTAGAAAGTATACTCATAGAATTTTCTAGTGATATAAGATTTACATGCTAATTCAGATGGAGTATATTGCAGTTTTAATTTGAAAACAACCCAAAAGTACTAGTTAATAAAAATTTTTTGTTGAGTGACATCTTGAAATACTGTGGTAAAATGATCATATCTTAATCTAAAAAAATCTAAACTAAGCTCCATTTTTTTTTGTTGGAAAGTAGACTCAGTCCTTTCTAGTGATATAAGATTTGTATTCTAATTCATTGGCAGCATATTACAATTTTCATTTGAAAACAACCCAAAAATACAACTTAACAAAAAATATTCTCTATTGTGTGACAACTTGAACATGCTATGGTAAAATAGACATAATCTTGCTCTAAAAAAATCGAAACCGAGCTTTTTTTGTAGGAAAGTAGACTAATAAACCTTCTTAGTGATATAGTATTTATAGGCTAATTCATCTAGAACAAATTGCAATTTTAATTTCAAGACAGCCCAAAAATATTAACTAACAAAAATTCTTTGTTGTGTGACAGTTTGAACATGAGGGATAAAATGACCATATCTTACTCTATAAAAATCAAAATTGAGCTCCATTTTTTTTGTTGGAAAGTAGATTAAGAGCTTTCTAGTGATATAAGATTTGCAAGCTAATTCATTAGGAGCATATTGCAGTTTTAATTTAAAAACAGCCTAAAAAACTAGTTAACAAAAATTCTTTCTCAAGTCATTGCTTGTACATTCTATGGTAAAATGGCCATATGTTGCTTTAGAAAAATCAAAACTGAACTCCGTTTTTTTGTTGGAAAATAGACTTATAGACCTTTTTAGTGATATAATATTTGCAAACTAATTCATTTGGAACAGAATACAATTTTAATTTCAAGAAAACTAAATAATATTAACTAACAAAAATTTTTTGTTGTGTGACAGCTTGAACATGCTATAGTAAAATCGTCAAAGCTTGCTCTAGAAAAGTTGAAATTGAGCTCTATTTGTTTCGTTTGAGAGTAGACTCATAGAGTTTTCTAGTAATATAAAATTTACATGCCAATTCATTGGGAGCATCAAAACTGAACTCTATTTTTTTTGTTGGAAAGTAAACTCGAAGCTTTCTAGTGATATAATATTTGCAAGTTAATTTATTAGGAACATATTATAGTTTTATTTTGAAGGCAGTTCAAAAATATTAACTAACAAAAATTCTCTATTGTGTGACAGCTTGAATAAGCTGTGATAAAATGACTATTATGTTGCTATTGAAATCGAAACTGAGCTCTTTCTTTTCTTTTCTTTTTTTGTTAGAAAGTATACTCATAGAATTTTCTAATGATATAAGATTTACATGCTAATTCAGATGGAGTACATTGCAGTTTTAATTTGAAAACAACCCAAAAGTGCTAGTTAATAAAAAAATTTTGTTGAGTGACATCTTGAAATACTGTGGTAAAATGACCATATCTTAATCTAAAAAAATCTAAACTGAGCTCCATTTTTTTTGTTGGAAAGTAGATTCAGTTTTTTCTAGTGGTATAAGATTTGTATTATAATTCATTGGCAGCATATTACAATTTTAATTTGAAAAGAACCCAAAAATAGAAGTTAACAAAAATTCTCTGTCGAGTGATAGCTTGAACATGTTGTGGTAAAGTAACATATCTTGTTCTAGAAAAATCGAAACCGAGCTCCAATTTTTTTTTCTTTTGGAAAGTAGACTCAAAAAGCTTTCTAATGATATAAGATTTGTATGCTAATTCATTAGAAGCTGATTGTAGTTTTAGTTCAAAGACAACCCACAAATAATAACTAACCGAACTTTTTTTCCTTACAAAAAAACTCAATTTTTTTTGTCTATAGAACTAAATTTTTGTAAAAAAAACATGCTTTTTTTTTTACCAAGTTTCATATTTAATATAGATCTTGTTTATAGATCTCGATTTTTAAATCTAAATATATATTTTTTATGAAAAAAATTTTTATATATTGCTAGTTATTTAATTTTAAAATTTATAGGAAAAAATGGTGATGACATGGCAGTGGTAAAAGCCACTTGCGCCTCAAACGCGAATTTTTTAGTAGCGTGCTCCTAATACATTAACTTTTTATACTAAATGGGCATTTTTGTCAACAAAATACCAAGAAATTTTTTGGGTTAAAATTTTTTGGGTTAACTCTTGTACTAATTAAGCACTTTACAAGGAATCTACTACCCAATCCCCCTACAAATTTTAGACATACTTTCACGAGAAAAATAATTTTCATGTGTTTTTTTTTTAGAAACAAGAAGTCATGCGTACGGGAAAAACCTAGAATTACATGTGGGCGCCAATGCCGGAAAAAAAAAAAATCTTTTGTGTATGTATTTAAAGGGATCCCGACTGTCTCCTTTGCTAATGGTGGAAAGGAATGCCTCTTATGAAAAAGATGAAAGTTAAGAGTCGCAAGCTTATTTTTGGACAAAAAAAAAAAAAGCAAACCTGTTACAAATAAGGAAAAACGTAAAGAAAGTTAATTAGATTACAAAGCTTTATTTCCAAATTACATTCTAAAGATCCCTCAATATGGATCAAAAGTAAAACAAAAGCACTGAACAATACAAAACCAAAGAAAATATGGATTTGGGAGCTAAGGTACGGAATGGGAACGTGTTAGGCACCCATCCCACCCGATCTGAATGGATAAGCCTTTATTAGGAAAGAAAAAGAAAAGAGAGAGGTGAGTCTAGAAAAGATTGATAACAAACAATCTTTCATAAAGAAATAAAATGAACGAAAAAGATAGAAAGAAAATCTGACTTGAGTCCGAAAGCTTCCTACGTATTCGTTTAGAAAATGGAATCAGAGTCTCGTAATTTTCTAGTTTACCCTCTTTTATAAAAAATGATAAAAGATGTGAGATCATCCAGATAAAAGAAGACTGTTAAGGGTTTGAGATACGTACATTATTTAGTCGTGGTAGTCGGGCAGCACTTCGACTAGGAAAGTCTTATTTAGCGGCTTCAATCGGGCAGATCTCTAGCTTGTTCTTCAGTTCGAAAACCATTGCTTCAGCTTGCTTCTTGAAGGGAGACTATCACTTTAGCAAGGCTTCGGCGTTGGGAGAAGGAGAGTTCTTGTAGAGAGAACTCTGGAATTATACTAACAACATAAAGCTATGAAAATTGTGTGTTTAAAACTGATGGCCAATGAGCTATATTTATAGGCAAAATATGGAGATTCAATCCAAGAGTTAAAAATGAAACCTAAGAACCGAGGGCCAGGATCATGTCTTGAGTGATAATCATCTAATTAAATAAATAAAAAATCAAATAATTATCTTAAAGAACGATTATCCTAGATAAATGAATTAATAAATAATTATGACAATGCAAGAACCAATAGAATTGATGTCTACATACAATAGCCAATGAGATAAAAGTGAAATAGAATTTACTTGAAAATAAACTCTAAAATAAAAAAAGTCAAGATTCAATGTATCTCATTTTAAGAAAATATCAAGTAACTAGATTTATAAAAACTCTAAAAATAGAAAGTCCTGATTATGCCTAAATAAATTACTATCACTCAAGATTATCAAATTACCCGCAATTCGGTGGAGAATCTCTAAATTGCCACAAGATATGTGAAATGACAAAATTACCCATAATTTGTCACTAAAGGGTTAAAATTATCAAATTACCCCTAGAAAGGTCAAATGAAATGAAAATTATGAAAATGCCCCTAAAGTGACCAAAGAATAATACTGAGAGTGGAATTGTGCCAAAATTATCGAAATGTCCTCCGATGGGCATAAAAGTCCTACTAGGTGTGATTCTGACAAGAAGAGTCCTACTAGGTGTGGAACTCTGATAAGGGGAGTTCTATTAGGAATAAAACTCTGATAAGGGGAGTCCTACTAGAAATGAGACTCGACTAGGAGAGTCCTAACAAGAGTAGGACTCTATCGAAAAGAGTCCTACTTGGACTAAGACTCTAATGAAAGAGTCCTAACGGGAGTAGGACTCTTTCGGAAAGAGTCCTACTTAGATTAGGACTCTGTCGGGAGAGTCCTAACGAGAATAGGACTTTGTTAAGAGTCCTAATACAAATGGGACTATGTTAGGAGAGTCTTATCAGGCTGGGACTCTGTCAAGAAGAGTCTTACTAGGAATAAGACTCTATCAAGAAAGCCCTACCGGGTTGGGACTCTGTTAGGAAGAGTCCTATTGGGAATGAAACTCTGTCAGGAAGGTCCTAATGGGAATAGGACTCCATTAGAAGGGTTCTAATAGGAATAGGACTTTGTCAAGAAGAGTCCTAATGAAAATGAGACTTTGTCAAAAGAGTCCTACTAGACTAGGACTCTGTCAAGAAGACTCCTATTGGGAATGAGACTTTGCTAGGAGGGTCCTAATAGGAATATGACTCTCTCGAGAAAAATCTTACTTGCACTAGGACTCTAACAAGAGTCTTAATGGGTTTAAGAATCTGTCGGGAAGAGTCTTACTTAAACTAAGACTATGACAATAAATTTTTGTGGGCTATAATATTTAAACTTTGATGTAATGTGATAACGAGAACTTAATATTTGTTCTGCCAAGTAATGATGGAATCCATGTTTTATTTCCGCAGTTATATATAAAATTATGAATGTATGACATTATCTTCCATGGATAGTAGTTAAAAAGAGTTGTAATGATAGCTACTGGTATTCGTAAACATATATACATATAATTGAAAGTTACAAGATATATAATAGAATCATGCAAGTGTTTATGTCAGTTAGTTTTGTAAGATAAATCATGATAAATATAAATCTGAAGCTAAATAAACGAGTGATAAAATAATGCATGCCAAACATCTATAGATTTTGTCCCTTGGAACCATAAGTTGTCATATAGTGACTGTAATACCCCGACCCGGGAATGCCGGGTAATAAAGCACGTTTTACGAGGTTATGGAAAATGAGTGTAAAATAAATTAATTTAACATAATTAATTTATTAAATTGAATATTAGTTATATGTAATATAAATTATGAGGATAATTATAAAATATAATAATAATAATAATAATGACAAAAAACAAAGAAGAGGAAAGATGTGTATGTGTATGTGTGACCAAATTTGCGTGTGTATATATATATATATATATATATATATGTTTAAATGATAAATGAATATATATATATATATATAGGGATGAACAGTGCATGTGTGTGTGTGTCACGTGCATGTGTGTGTGTGTTGTGTTATATATATATATATATATATATATATATATATATATATATATATATATACACATGAATACTTTATAAACCATTAGGTGAGGGGAAGCATGATGAAAGGGAAAGAAGTATGGGCAAGGTCAGAAAATATGAGTGTGTAAGTGTATAAGGCAGGCCAACAGTGGAGAAAAGGTAGAGAGAGAGAGAGAAAGTGGGGCTAGTGAGAGAAATATATATATATATATACATATATACACAAGAAAAATCTTCACCATGACACGGACAGAGAGGGAGAGGAAGAAGAAAACTGAAGAGGAGAAGAAGGAAAGGAGAATCAGGGCAAGAGGAAGGGAGAAAACAGTGGGAAAAGGTAAGAAAAATGCAAAATTTTAATGTTTTCTCTCTCTAAAATTTTGATGTATTAGGGACTGTTTTTGAATTATGCACATACATATGGTGATAGATACATGTTCATGAGGTTGTCAAACACGGTTTTAGGCTTTGAAAATGACCAAAAAACAGTACACCCACGAAAACCTCCATGGCCGACCACCCTCAAAATGGGTCTAAGCCAACTTGAGTTTGGCTTTAGTTCTACATGTACGTATGTGTAGGAGATGATGCAAGGGTTCCAAATCTGTTAAAATCTATCAAAGCGACCAAGAACCGGCCATGCTAGAGTAAACGATAACCGATCGGAAAACCGAAATGGATAACTAAAAAACTGTGAATTTTGAGGTTTAAACCAACCCCATAATGATGCCCAATGTCCCAGAAACGTTTCGGTGTAAAAAACTTGAAGTTTGGACGTGAAAACGGCGCAAAACGGCGACTGGTTCGTTTTTCCGGCGACCGGCGCCGGTTAGACCAACCGGAGAAGACGACTGGGAAGTCGCGGGGCGTATCGGGTTAAGACGGGACCGGACTCGGGTCTGGGTCGGGTCGGGACCGACCGGATCCAACGGGGCGATGAAACTACACCGTTTAACCAAAGAATTTTAAAATTTTAAATTAGGGCTGACGTCATCATGACGTCAGCATGACCTCTTAAACTGGTTCTCTGAGTTAGCTTGAACCGGCTGGTTCGGTGCAAAATCGGTCCGGTCTAGGGTTACCACAAGTGAGCCGTTTGGTTCACTGTACAAAATTCAGAAATTGAACCAAAACTTTTCAAAATTTAATTCTGACCCCAACTGTTTACCCTAATTCAAATCTGGCCCAAACTTCAAAAAATAAATTTCAAATGTACCCCTGATAAATAATAAAATAATAAAATAAAATATTTAAATAATTTATTAAATAGGAGAAATTACCATTTTACCCCTGAGTCACAAATAAGTCAAACGAAGTCCGAACGGGGCGAATAAATAGTCAAACTTTATTATCTCGGGCATTCCGGGTCCAATGAGGAGGTCCATTTTACGAGACGGGACTCCGAACATTAAAATACAATGAAAACAAGTCTTAAAATGACCGAAATACCCTTGTGTACTAACAAGGCAAGTTATATGGGTATTCTTACTATTTCGGACCTCCTGAGTCCATTGGTGAGGTCCATGACACAAGATTAGGTCCCGAAAAATTTGAGACCCTTAAATATGTCAAAAATGACCAAAATGCCCCTACTCTATGAACGAGTCAAACGAAGTCCAGATTAAGTAAATAAATAGTGAATTTTTACTATTTCAAACATTCTGAGACTAATAGTAGGGTCCGTTTTACGAGACGGAGCCCGAAAAATAAAGACACCAAACGGGGTAAATGACCAAAATACCCCTTGTTCAAAATTAACAAATTATTAGTGTACTTTTACTATCTCGGACCCTCTGAGTCCAATGGTGAGGTCCACGACATGAGATGAGGTTCCGAAAAATTGGAGACCTGCAAAGGGGTAAAATGACCAAATTACCCCTGGTACCCTTAAAGCCAAAATGAAACCGAAGAAGGCCTAAATTGACTTTCTTTGACATCCCGGACTCAATAATGGAGTCCAAATTACGAAACGAAGTACGAAAAATGTGACACGCAAAACGATAAATGACCATTCTGCCCTTTTACATATAAAAGTCTGAATTAAATTCTAAGAAAGCCTAAACTGACTTTCTTCGACGCTCTGGACCCAATGGTAAAGTCCATTCGATCAAAAGAAGTGTCTAAGATAAAAAGACATAAAATTTGATGAATAGCATCAGTCAGATGACTATAATTAAAACATTGCCAAAGTATTAAACTGAGGCAAATACGGAAAAATAAAGTACGAGAAGACGCGACGCGTTAACATGTGAAGCAAATAACTTTAAATTGAAGTTAATGGAGCTACCAGAAGAGTATAAGTTGAAATAAATTAAGTTTCTAACACATTAAATTGTGTCGTAGGTTAAAGTACGAGTTTAATTAAGTACGTGCGAAGTTATAGGATGTTAGTAAATCGACTAGGATAAAATACGAACTAAGTATAAATTAAGAAGCATCAGTAGGTGATATTGCAGTAATGTGAAGTTAATGAGATTGTTATGGATTGTTCTTAGGAATTACGGAGGAAGTGGGAAAGCGCACTTTAGCACTAACCCTAAAGGACCGAGGTGAGTAACCCTGTATTTGAACTGGAGATTTAACTCCATATATTTGAAAAAGTTTTAAGCTCAAGTCATTGCAGCCTTTGAATATCAAATTCAGTCTTTATATGATTCCGTTCTTTTAAAATATTCTGTTACGGCATGCTTATTAAATGTTTTAAATTCAGCTCTTTTCTTGAAAATACATCAGCATGTCTAAATCAAATGCAAACCTCTTTAATATTCTGAATTTGATTATCACGTGTATTTGAAGCTTTATTGTAGAATTTATACATTTCATGCTTTAAATGTTCATGAAAAATATCTATTGAAGAAGTCATGTGACAAATGTTTTATAAGATAAACGGTACTAAGTACCACCCCCTATTATGGTTGAAATCCTTCGGGATTCAACAGTACATGCCCGGTAGAAGGATCTAATCCCCCAGGCAAATGAGATATCTCCATCGACAGTATTGGCAGTAAAATGGGAGTCTGGTTCGAAACAGATTCCGCCTAACAAAAGAGAAAAGATGACAAGTGATTTTGAAAATAGAAGTAGGTATTATCCCTATTCTATTTCACGTGTTTATATGCTTTTAAATTGCATATGCTCTATTTGAAGAAAATGTGTATTTAGCTTGAATACTTTAAATGTTCAAAGCTATTGTTTTAAGAATGCATATATTCTGTGTTCTAAAATGTACAAGCAATTGGTAGTGAGTATTTCATAAACCCTCATGTGCTAAAACCACTACCAGTTGAAAACCCCATGACGAATGCAGGAATTACTCACAAGCTTTGATTAGCTTACCCGGATTTTATCCGCCCCCCTTTCAGGTGACTAAGGGCAGATCGATTTTTGAAGACTATAAGGAGAAACCTAGCTTTTGGGAAGATTTGCTTGAGGAGTTCTTTTGGGGAAAAATCACATGAACTCTGATTAATATGTTTTGTATTAGCTGATTTAATATGAATGTATGATTATACATGTATACCGAAATGTGAAGAGCGGTAGTATCGGACGGATGTGCAAATTTTAAAATGAGAAAAGAAAAGAAAAAAAGTTTTTCACGCTTCCGCAACCATATGGAGCACATCTATTCGGTACCGCTGCAGATGGGAGCCTGGTCTCGAGGCCTTCGGGCCTCGGGGCGGCGGTCGCGATCCGGTAATCCGCACAGGGTGGGTTTCGGGTCGTGACAGTGACCATCCCTTTTGCAACATATTGATGATGTATCTGACCAAAAGCCTTATAACTGGTTCAGATTTTCGAAACCCATAACAAGGGACTTGTGTTACTCATGAGCTTTTCATGAAGCTCATAGAGTTTTATCCTATATTTTTTAAGTGAAGGCCCAGATAGCGCAGTCTAAGGAGATGGATCATAGATTATGGCCATTTTTGTAGAAAGCTTTAGCTTTTGACTATCATAGCATTGTTTTGTATTAGAATGGCAAGAGAAATTTTTGTGGGCTGTAATATTTAAACTTTGATGTAATGTAATAATTAGAACTTAGTATTTGCTCTACCAAGTAATAGTGGAATTCATGTTTTATTTCTACAGCTATCTATATATATAGATTACTTGAATCAATTAGGAGGCCTTTGGTCAGACACATCATCAATATATTGCAAAAGGGATAATATATTGACAAGGTACCTAACTAGCTAGTCGTCATTCTTCATTCGCACATGGTGGGTTTTGGGATGTGACACACAAACCAAAGAAGAAACTTGTCCTCAATCTTCATCCATAACAATGATGAGGAAGAAGAAGAATAAATAAAAAAAAAGATCAAGGAAATGATGAAGATGTAGCGTTCATCACAAAAAAATTCAAGATCTACCTACAAAGAAAGTAACAAAACCGAAACCAACAAAAAGGGGAATCAAGAAAAAACCCCAACTTGCTATGAGTGCCATCAGTCGGGACACATCAAGGCAAAATGTCCCCAACTAAAAGGAGAAGGAAGAAGAACCAAGAAAAAGACAATAAAAGCTGATTGAAGTGATTTAGGGCAAGAATTAAGTGATCAAGAGATTGCCAACTCTTGTCTTATAGATCAAGAAGACGAGGTAACTTATAATCTTGACTCATCTCCTTCTTATGTAGAACTACAAGATGCCTTTGAGGAATTGCATGAAGAATTCAAAAAAATACTCTTTAAAATCAAAGATCTCAAGAATAAAATATATTCTCTCAAACGATTTGAAAATTTCAAATGATCAAAATGATAAGATTTTAAAAAAAGAGAAAGATTCATTCAGTTTAAAAAACAAGGATCTTAAAGAGGTAAGTTTCTCTTAAGAAAAAGACGAATGATCTAAATTTCACCATTAAAAAGTTTACTAAGGAAAGTAAAATTTTGGATAAGATCATCCCACAAGAAATATGTATTTTTGATAAAAGCGAGTTTGGGATATAATGTGTAACTCAGAGCTTATTCCCCTTGGTTTCTCTTCTTTCTTTTTTTTTTCTTTTTTTTTTTTTATGTTTTGATGTTCTGTCGTCATGTTCTAACTGCTTGTTTGTTTCTTATTTTCAGACTATGCACGGCCTTGCTGTCATTGTTGAGTTTTCAGCGGATTCAGAGTTGATTGATAACCTCCAATCCGAGCTAGATGAAGCCAGTCTGTTGCTGGGGACGGCCCAGTCCACTACCTCTGCAGCTAAGGAGAAGTTGAAGGAGGCTGCGAACTCTTACTCCATCCTGGAGTCTGAACGAGATTCCCTTGCCCTAAAGTTGGAAGACCTCCAAAAGAGGTTTGAAGACTTCCAGTCTACCTCCCTCAAGAAAGTCCAAGACACTGTTGATTTTGTCAGAGCTCAAACCGAGGTTGATATGAAGGCCGAAGTCGAGGGCATGGGTGGAGAGCTGATTGAGCACGGGTACCACACCTTTAGGGCCAAGCTCCTCAATAAGTATCCTGACCTTGATCTAGCTGGGATTGACGACATTAAAGTCTCTCCTTGTGAGATCGGGGTGCGGGACGATGATAAGGTAGTGCCTCCTAACCTTCCTCCAGCCGAAGCAACAGAGCAGACTGATATGGATGCAGTGTGCTGAGTTTGAAGAGAATGAAGAAGAGGAAGAAGAGAATCATCTTGATATGGTGCAGAGCTTTAGAACTTTTATCTATCACTGACACTTTAGAGGTTGCCGAACCAGCAGTAGACTAGGAAACTTTGTACTTTGTTTTATTTCCTTGTAATGTTCCCAAGTTTGGGCTAGTTTTGAATAAAATTGTCTTCTTCAGAACTTTGTGTATTGCCATTTTATTTCAATGCACTTGTGTTGTTTGTCAATAGAATCCCTAGAGTAGTCATACTTGAAAAATTTTTTAGATGTTGACATGTTGCTTGTTATGATGTATTGAGCTTTAACGCTTGAAATGAGTTTTGTCACTTTAAACAAGTCTTGATTTCAAACCTTCATAGCTTTGTAAAACATTAAGTTTGATCCTCACAACTTGTAATTAAACCAAGTAAGAATCTTTGGGACTTGAAAGTGAATCAGGCTTTAAACCTTAGATCTTCTCAACTTGTAATTAAATCAAGTATGAAAAGTCTTATCAAAACTTTTATGTAAGAGCCTCTAATTCTAATGCAACCACTCATGCACAATCTTTAAGAAAATCTAGAAAATGCTTGAAGGACAAAGGCAAAATAATTTGGATTCCAAGGGAACACACTTACCTAAAGCTAACCCAAAAAGATCCAGGAAAGTTTGGGTACCAAAAGGAGTTACTTAAGTTATTTTTATAGATGTGCTTGAAGTCCTCCTCAAGCAATGATAAATGGTTCCTTGATAGTGGATGTTCAAGACACATGACCAGAAACAAAGCCAAGTTCACATCTTTCACTTCAAAAGATGGTGGATAAGTGAGTTTTCGAGACAACTCTAAAGGTAAAATTTTTGGCATTAGAAGCATAGGTGAAAATTATTCCTTATTCTTGCATGAGCACAATGAACGAATGCACAAAGAAACCCAAGCAAACGTTGTTGAAGTCAAGGAAATCCTTGAGTGGATTTTGATGACTGGCCGCCATCCTCTACCTCAACCCGCTCATCCTCTACTCCCTTGATTTTTATGATGACGAAAGGGGGAGAAAAATGAAGATAAAGACACAAAAGGAAAGAAGAATAAAGACACACCAAAGAGAAACTTGTTCATTTGTGTATTTCTTTTGGGACTTTTGTTTGATCTTGTAAAAATTATAAATAGTATATGCTCATAGTTGTGATTTGTATAAGATCAATTTTAATACATTAATAAAAATTTCTTTTTGCAAAATTTCATGCTCTCTCTATATATGCTAATTGGTTGATCTCATGAAAACTTGAAATAGCATATCTTAAACTTTTTCAAATAATTGCATAATGACAGGAGATGATTCATACATTTGATGTGAGGAAAATTAAACTTATAATATTTTGGCATAATTATGAACCATTCAAAATAGTGCATATTGATAGGAGAAGATTTATAAAAACTAATCATAAATTCCTTACGTGCATTATTTTCTTATTTGCTTAGATGGTTTGTCGTCATCAAAAAGTGAGAGATTGTTGGCTCTAAAGGTTTTCAACCAAGGGCATTTTCGTAATTCTAATGATTACAAGGCATTAATAATGTGGACTGATAATTTACCTTAAATGCTAAAGCAAATAAGTCAATGAACTCAAAAAGATGGCCAACCAAAGCTTGACTAAAGATAAAGATGATCAACATCATGAATCATGGTCACAAGATCAAAACATCAAGTCAAAGTCAAGGGAGCACTCATGCACAAAGAATCAAGTGAAGATTTTTTTCTTTTATGTTGGGTGTTTGAGTGATCTAGAGTCGATATCAACTAAAATCAATCAACCAAGTGATTTTTCAAAAGTATAACACTATTAGAAACTATGTTTTGAAAAATCAAGAGACTTGAAAAAAAAAAATAGTAAACAAAATAGTCATTAAAACTAAACTGTCAAATTCAATCGATTGAGTTTTTACTTTAGTCAACTAAATTATGATTATAAAAAAACATGCCTATTTTGTCTTTGGAAGATTCAGTCGACTGAACAAACATTTTGTTAATAAGGCCCTAACTCATTGTCAAATTCAATCAACCAAATAAAATAATCAGTCAACTAAATTACCTGAGCCTTTTTACTCAACAAAATGACACTAGAAGATTCAGTCAACTGAACCTAAGATTCAGTCGACTGATGACTTTTCATGAAGAACAACATCTACCCTTTAGACAATTCAGTTAATTCCTTCAATCGACATCGATTGAATTATGATTAGTTGACTGCATGGTAAACTCAATCGACTGAATTTGTCGATCTAACATTTTCAAATTCAAATTTTAAATAGATCTAAAGAAGGGAAACAATTATTTTTAAATTCAAACAACTATATTCTCACAAGGTCTATAAATAGAAGTTGTTGAAAGCATTTATTGCTATCCTTAACATTTACAAACTTGCTTTCAGTTTTAAATTTCTCTAGTGACTTGAGATTACATTAATTTTCAAATCTAGATCTCAAAGTTCTCTTAACTCTTAAATACTCAAGCATTTATTGATCAATCTTTAGAGAGTGAACTTATTTGTACCATTTAGCTCTTAAGAGAACATTCTTTGGTAAAATTTTTTGTATCATCTCATTGCAGTGAGAGATGTGTATAGATACTACCCGGTGAGGCAAAATGGGATTTTGTTAAGAAAAAAGAGTGAGCTCTTATTATAAAGGTTTGACCTCTACTTGTAAGGAAATCAAGATAGTGAAAAAAAACTCAAGTGAGATGCTTGAGTCGATGACATAGGAAGTTTTCCGAACCTCGTATATCGTTGTGTTTCCTCTCTCTCTCTACTCTCTACTCTCTACTCTCTACTCTCTACTCTTTACTTATGCATATTTATCATTTATATTTAAAGTTCCTAAAAGTAGCCAATATTTGTAAAATACCATATTTACCCCCTATAGGGTAAATATCTTAACAACAAAAAGTATTCGAGGAATAAGGATCAGTAACTTCTAATGAGATGAACATTAGAGCAAGGATGTAAGAAATCTTAGGAGAGTCAAACCCAATTAGGGTAAGATAGGTAGGAGCCTGCAATGGTAAACTGTCGAGTGACACACCATCAGTGACGGTATTATGATAAGACAATTATTGTGAATCTATAAGAAAGATTGATGTACGATTGATAACTTTGGAAGAACCAATAAGATCCAATTGCGGGCAATGCTCTAAAGAGCTAGTAGTGTCTATCACAACAAATAAGTGATTGATGATTCCAAAGAAATTTAATGATTGAGATGAATAAATGGTCGAGGGAAATGGAACTATGATGATAGTGTCCAGATAGAGAGAACTGTTAGGAGGATAGTGGTATGAACTGGTATACTATTAGACCCTTTAGTTACAGGTGAGACTGATCACCTCACTATATAGCTTCGGAGTTGAGAAACATAGACAGTACTCCCTGTCCAACCAAAGAAGTTCCATAGGGGAACAAACTTAGAAATTATGAATATCAAAGAATGATTTGAAGAAAATGTGACATGATGATGACTTAGTCATGACAATAAGAATGAGATGATAGGCACATAAGTGGTGACCATCAGAATATAGACTATCGATATAAGAAGTCATAGGACTCTAAGAGCAGACTTAATGTCCTTCAGCTCAAAAATGAAAAAGGCATGGACTCTATAATAATTTAGTATCCTTTTGAGGGACTTAAGACCAATTAACTCTTGAATTTATCCATAATAACAAGGGGACCGAATAAATTTTAAATATCTGAGAGTCTTCGCCTACGCCCTCCCTCATCTTCCTCTATCTAGCATTAGATTTACTAGCTTAGAAGATCAGAACTAAAAGGATAACAGGTCCTAGATAACAAGATCAAGCAATTAATTTTTCAGAACCTCTAATTTTTGCAATAATAGCGGTAGGACACAATTCTGGTGCATAATTTTCAAATAAACTATAGAAGTGACTTCAAAGTTCTAACTCATGGATCAATTATCAACGTAACATATGCCTTCAGGTTATTTTTCAGCGTTTATAACCACACATCCATTCAATCAATTAAGAGTTTTCTTCCTATACAAAGACAAAGTCGAAGTTTGTTTCCTTTTTATGTTACAACATTTCTATACCAGTATAAACACAACCCCCCCCCCCCCCCCCCCCCCCCTCTTTAAAAAAGAAAAGAAAAGAGATTTGCAACTTACAGAAACTGGCTCTTGTCAAACTGAAACTTGGTAGAAGCCTCAAATTGAAAAGCTATAATATTCAGATGAATTTGAACAGTATCGATTGACAACTATGCAAGAACTTCTGATCATCTATCAGATAAGATGGAGTTACTCCAGGAAAGCATGAAATCCCGGGCAACAGATGGTAAGTCTGCAGGTACAGCAAGTCCCAGCATAAAATTTGAGAAGCATGCATAAATCATGAAAATATGAGATTTAGTTTGTCTGATTTGAAAATTACACCTACACTCAACGGAGTATGATATGGGTCAATGAAGATTTACCTCGTGCAACCTCCAAAGCCACCGAGGGTATATCTATTTGGTCTTCAACCAATCTATATACATCGACAAGCTACAGGAGACAATTTTTTTAATTACATTTCAGCAAGCATCTCAAAATTAGCTATATGACTAAAAACATATAATAATTATCATATATTATATACCTCTTGAATGTGGAGCTTGGAGTCTTCAGTCAAAGCAAGAAGCAGTTGCCTACGGATTCCCTCGTCAATTAGAAAAAGGCGAGCTCCATCCTTGATGGTGTCTGTGAGGTCCAGTTTTCTTTCAAACTGCCAGTCTCCTGACTTTTGCCTACTAAACAAAAGTCCAGGAGCTGTAAATACGTTCTTCAGACAGGCAATTGGAAATAAAAATATAATTCCCAAGCAGAAAAGAAAAAAAATTAACCAATTGGGTGATGAATTTATACAGACATGTTTTTCACTTGCAATGCCGGGTTACTGCTCATTTTTGCCACATTTTCCTTTGCCAGAATAATTAGGTTTTCAAGCCGTTTCCACTGGAAAACACCATCTTTAAACAGAACCTAACACATGAAGCAGATCATTACAAAAAAAATACAATTTGAAAAACGATACCTAATGCTCAGATTTAGCCAATTAGGTCATTTGATAATATAAAAAAGTTGAAGGAATAAAAATTATTAAATTAGTATTACAGTGAACCATACTAGCTTTCCATTTGCCCAGTTACGCTTCCTCAAATTATGTGGCAAATAAAGTTAAAAAACATTATTGCCCAGTCAAAGAACGGATCACCAATACTATATAGCAAGATTATTCAACCAAAAAAATACATAAATAAATAGAAACATTCACCGGAAGATTATTATATTTTTTTAGAGAAATAAGAACCTCGTTGATTGATACTGAATGGAAATCAAATATACAGAAAAATGGCTATAGCAAACATGAGGGGAGGGAACAATGACTATAGGAAAACAAAACTGTACATGCCTTCCCCCTCTAAAATAGACCACCCTAGCTAAACTACATTACCACAATCTAATCTACAGCACAAAATGAAGATCATGCATAGCATCCCCAACTTTCCTAGCCTGTACATGAGCAACAGAAACAATATTCATATTGGTTTTGCCAATGCTGCACTAGAGCTATGATGACATCTGTCTAGCATCAAGAACTCTGCTGACATGGCATTCCACAGATTGCTTGCCTACAATCTAATAATAAATTTATACAATCAGTTTTAAGCTTCATCTTGTGAAATGAACTACTCACTGCATTTCAGACTGAAACAGAGATGTGAGCCTCAGAATGGACTCCAGAGCTTGCAACAAAGACAGAGAGAGGCCGTCATAGTCATGGGACCATCCTGTAGGCAAGCCTGGAAACTTACCCCCGGTATCATATTTAGATATTTCTAAACCTGCTAAATACAATATTAGTATGGTTGTCACAAACTTCCAGATTTGCCTACCAGGTTGCTTAAGTTATGGAGGGTTCATTAGGGGGCATATGCAAGTAAGGAGAAGCAAAAGGAATCCTCAGCGGAAACAAATATGCTAGACTACTTCTCACCTCTGAGATTGTGGAATGCAGGTTGAATTTCTCCGAGAGAAACACTACTTTGTTCTACTGCATATAGTTTTCCCACCATGTAGCTACCAGCAGAAAAAATTGGTGATCTTCTATTCAATTTGGCCCCACGGTGTGGTCTGCCCAAGACAACTCATTTAGAAAAAGGGGATTGGATGATCCAATCTGAGACCAAGGGACCCAAACTGACACATTGAACTCCATCACTGTAGAAAGAGATAACTATGGGATTCTTCCACCTAATTGCAAAGGGAACATAGAAGGTCGCTTGCTTGAGCAGCTTATTGTTGCACCATGTCTTTTTTTCATCCTATAGCTTTTGCTTAAAAAAATTTCTCCTCTACTCTTCACAACATTGTCCAAAACACAAGCTCTTAGCGCACTGTTAAAGAACCAAGCCCCCAGCCCGTATTGATTGGACTAGGAAAAACATTTTGCAAGACTATTTTGGGGCAGTGGCATCTCACATTTGTGTTAACCATGAGACTAACGATAAGCTGTAGACAACATTTTTATTGAGAAGGCAGAACTTAGGGCACCTCCTTATCTTTGCATCTTCTCTCACCTTTATTCCTTTCATTTTTATCCTGGTTTGCGCCAATGCTGTCCTTTGTGCTTTTTAGCACTAGGTCAGGAAAGCAATGCTTCACCATCATAAGATACTGCATCAATTTTTTGTGTATCTTTTTTATGACAAGTAAATCAAAATTTGTGCTTCCTTCACATAAATTTCATTCTTTTCAAACAGAAGTGTGGTAGAATTGGGAACTTTAACCTCATTAAATCTTCAAGACTGCCAATTCTGATTGGGGATTTAAGAATTCTGTGACAGGTATTATGTAAAGCATAAAGGCAGAGCATTCAAACAGGTGTGAGGATGCAGCAATATATGCTTTACTTTAAGGTATTAATTGCACCTATGGAATGGTTTGCTGAGTTTTGCATAAACTCAATAGAGTTGTCTTCTACCTAAATTTCCTTTTTTATGGAGCTGGAGGCAGCCATGAATTTCTAATTGTCAATGTTTACTTGAGTAAAGCAGTAATGCAGTGATTGAGATACAACATTTTTTGGGTTCAAGGCCAAGTTGGTTAAAATAAATTCTAAAAACTTTAACTCTGACCCAAATCTTCAAGAACCTGGACTCACATTTCCTGACTAATTGTAGTGTTTTTACCCTACCTATACTAAGACGTTGATTGTGTGCGCCATGTGTAATTGGTCACGGCATGAGAAGCTTTAGCCTATGGAACAAATGAAAGGCTAAGTGTTAGCGTTAGCTCGTTGGGATTGCATCAAGAGCCAAGATGCTAAGTCACAGAATTCTAGGCCATTTCGAGAAAGCTGTGATGGCCGAGGAACATAAGACTTGGAATTTTCTCAGGTCCTAAGCCTCGGACGACTAAGAAGCTCAAAGTTGTGGACACCTTGGGACAACAGGTAAAGTCAGTTATGAAGAACGTGGAACAGGTGTCAACAAGAGTGGGGACTTCTCCAATCTACGTCTAGAACAGCCAAGCATGATCAACATGGGACATGTGGCATCAAACAAACCAAGTCAGAGTCAAATTCACCTTTTGCAACGTTGGGTAGTTGCTAACAAAAAGTGGCAACATCGCAATCCAATATGGCTAACTACCATAGAGCGTGAGAAGTGGGCAGTCAATTAGAACGTGCACAGTAGTTTCAACCACCATTCTTAGACATCTAAGTTGAATTGCACAGTATTTAGCGTTTTAGAAATAGAGAAGAAAAGGAACAGAGAGTAAATAATGGTTGTGTAGATCTAACAACCTACACTTTACCAGATATTTATATAGTGCAAATAACTATAGAGAGAATTACAATATTGTCCTCACTAGTAAGGAAACACAAAAAAAAAATAAGAACTCTGACACTCCCCCTCAAGCTAGAGCATATAGATCAAATATGCCTAGCTTGGAACATAAACCCTTAAAGGTAGACTGAGCTAACAACTTGGTAAAAATATCACCCAACTGATCTCCAGACTGAATATAAGGAGTGACAATTTCTTTTTGCAAAAGAAGATCTTGAATAAAATAACAATCCACTTCAATGTGTTTGGTTCGCTTATGAAACACAGGATTACTAGCAATAAAGATAGCAACCTGGTTGTCAAATGCATCTACATAGGAGACGGAACATCAACACCCATATCACGAAGCAAAAGATCGAACCCATAACATATCACACGCTGTACGAGCTATAGCACGATACTTAGCCTCAGCACTAAAATGAGCTATCACATTCTGTTTCTTACTGCGCCAAGTAACTAGATTATTACCAATAAATATGCAATAGACAGAAGTAGACCGTCTATCATTACGATCTCCTGTCCAATCGGCATCAGAGAATCAAAAAACTGACAATGATGAAGACGAGCTATACAACAACCCTCTACCTGACACTCCTTTGAGGTATACGACAAATAGCCTACTAGTGAGGCTTACAAGGAGTATGCGTAAATTAACTAACTATGCCAACAGCATAAGTAAGATCTGGACGTGTCGCAGTGAGATAAATCAGCTTACCAACCAACCTCCTATAACGTCTAGGATCCTAAAAAATTTCTCCATTTTCAGCATCTAATTTCACAGTAGAATCCATTGGAGTATCAATTGGCCGAGCTCCAAGTGTACCAGTTTTAAAGAGCAAGTCCATCACATACTTCCGTTGACACAAACTGATACCTATCTTGGATCTAGCAACTTCAATCCCAAGAAAATAACGAAGAAGACCCAAGTCTTTAGTATGAAATTGCTTACTCAAATGGATTTTTAAGTCGACAATACTTGTAGAGTCATTACCACTGATAATAATGTCATCAACATAAACTATCAAAATAATAACACCCGAGGAAGAACAATATATAAAAATAGAATAATCGGAAGTAGAGCACCGAAAACCATACTGAAGTGTAACGGTACTAAAATTATCAAACCATGCACGCGGAGACTGTTTCAGACCATATAATGCTTTCTACGGATGACACACCAATTGTTCTTTTCTAGGAATAACAAATCCTGGTGGCTGAGCCATATACACTTCTCTTGTAAATCTCCATGCAAAAAATGCATTCTTAATATCTAACTAATACAAAGGCCAATCATAACTCCCTGCAATTGAAATAAGAACTCTAATAGAATTAAGACAAACAACCAGGGAGAAAGTCTCACAATAATCTACACCATAGGTCTAAGTGTAGCCTTTGGCAACTAATCGAGCCTTCAAGCGCTCAACAGAACCATCAGGATGATACTTCATAATGTAGACCCAACGGCAACCAACTGGGTGCTTGCCAGAGGGGAGAGTAGTGAGATCCCACGTGTGATTTTTATGGAGAGCATTCATCTCCTCATCCATAGCCAGTTTCCATACAGGAGATGCCAAGGCCTGTTGCAAAGAACTAGGAACAAAGAAAGAGGACAATGATGAAAGAAAAGAATGAAAAGACGAAGAAAGATGATGAAAGGAGACAAAATTAAAAATAGGATGTTGTGTACAATTATGAGTACCTTTTCGCAATGCAATAGGTAAACCAGGAGAAGGACAACGGATGGTGCAGTGGACAGAACCTTAGTCGAAGCTGGCGTTGATTAAGGAGCAAGAGCCCATGGTACAAGTCGTCGTTCTTTAGAATGTTGGTAAACCTAGAGAGGAGGAGCAGACACAGATGGAGAAACGTACACCGATTCAGAGAGGGTAGGCAAAGGAAGCTCCCCCTGACGAGAAGAGACCAAATCAGAATCAAGAATATGTCCAGTCGAAGAAAAGAAAGAAGATGACTCAAAAAAGGTAACATCTACACAAGTGTAATAACAGTGAGAAACAGCGTCATAACAATGGTAACCTTTTTCTAGAAAAACACATTTAACGAAGCAAGGAGGTAGCTTATCTCGACCTAGACCAAGATGATGAACATAAGCAACGCAACCAAAGACACGAGGGGTGAAACCAAATGTTGGGATACCCGAATATAGAAGAGAAAAAGGAGAGCAGTTGGCCAGAACTAAAGAAGGCATGCGATTAATAAGATAAACAACAGTTAGAACAGCATTAGCCCAATAGGACTTGGGCAGCTTCATGTTAAACATCAAAGTACAAGTGACATCCAATAAATGACGATACTTTCGCTGTGCAATGCCATTTTCTGTGAAATATGTGGACAAGTGGTTTAATGGACAATACTGCGCTCAACACAAAAACTATGCATAAAAGATTTAGTGTATTCAAGTGCATTATCAGAACCAAGAATTTTGATATGTTTATCAAATTGCCCTAAAATTTCATTATAAAAGCTAACAAAAATTTTAAGTAATTCAAATTGATCTTTCATAAGAAATAACCATGTCATCCGAGAAAAATCATCCACAAATATCACAAAATATTGAAAACCAAAAATATTTTTTATTCTTGTAGGACCCCAGATGTCTAAATGTACAATATTAAAAGGACTAGATTGATGATTCCCTAAACTACAAGGAAAGAAACTACGGTGATGTTTGCCTAATTGGCAAGCCTCACATTCTAAAACAGAAACATGACTCAAATTTAGAATAACTTGACATAACTTTTGCAAGGACGGATGATCCAAACGAAAATACAACTGGAGAGAAGAAATTGTAGCACTCAAAGCAGCACCAGAACATCCAGGATCTAAGTAGTAAAGACCATTACACTCATGCCCCAAACCAATCACCTTCTTCGTCGTGAGATCCTGAAAAATACAAGAAGAGAGGGAAAAGGTTATTGAACACTGTAAGGATTTGGTTAACTGACTAACAGATAATAAGTTGAAGGGAAAATGTGGCACAACCAAACTAGAAGAAAAAGTCATAGACTTGTTAGGTTGCAGATCACCGGTACCAAGAACTGGTCGAAAAGAATCATCCGCTAACACAATGCGAGATTTAGAAGAATGAAAATTAGAAAACAAAGAGGGAATACCAGACATGTGAGCACTTGCTCCAGAATCTATAATCCAAGGAGCGGAAGACTTACCAACCAGATATGCAGAATTACCAGTGTTGCCCATGCTAGCATTAGAGGTAGACAGATTAGGAGAGAGAGAAGACAAATGCTGGATGAGTTGGCTAAGCTGAGAAATAACGTCACCATGAGAACCAGAAGTGAGGGGAACATAAACATCTGAAGAAGTCTGTGACACGATAGCCGTAGAAGTATCATCAGAAGTGTGATGGGCATGGGCTGGCTTCCCCCATTTATCCCAACAATAATCCTCTGTCTGGCCACTACCACCACAATAGGTACACTTCCACTCAGAACGATTACCACATCCCATCCAGCCACCACGACCGATACCTCAACCACCACAATTATTGCCTTGGTTGAAACGAGGTCCGCCACCACAACTACCACCACGACTACCAAGAAAACTACCACGAGTACCCTAATTAGAGACTAGAGTTGAGGACTCTGTAGACATAAAAGAAGATCCACGTGTAAGAGACGCACATTGAAGACAAGAATAAGCATTGGCAACAGTCGAAAGTTTCTCACTTGCCAAAATCTGATCTTTAAACACATTATACTCGGGACTAAGGCTAGACAAAAAAAAGCAACTTGGAACTCTTCATGCTTAAGACGTTGAACCTCCAAGTTAGTGCTCAAGGGTTGATAGAGCATAAGCCCTTCCCACAGTCCTTTCAGAGTACCATAATGTTCCGCTAGAGGCTTTTCCCCTTCTTTAGTATTAAACATACACTTAAAAAGCTCATAAACCCGAGATACATTATGCTCCTACGAATACAACTCTTCAAATGCTACCCATATCTTCTTAGCCGTGTCAAGGAGTTGAACATTTGTGACTACATGAGGCTCCATGCTAAGCCACAACCATGTCATTACTAAAGAATTCTCATTCCACTAGTATTCTAACTTTTGCAGCTGAAGGAGGTGGATCTACAGTGAGATATTTAATTCTTTTCTTTGCACGCAAAAAAAATAAAAAACTTTGAAAGCATGAGACCAAGCATAATAATTATTTTCATTTAACCTCACAGAGGTAACCTATCGTATCTGCTCATCTACATCATGATGTTTGACATCATCTGAAAAAGCCATAACAAAAGAACAATAGCAACACTCAATAATTCACACCAAAATAAGCAATCTAACAAGGACCCAACAAATTTAGGAGCAAACCAACCAACCACTTCAGCATAATGGAGAACAAATAGCCCAACCAATGTAAACCACAAGGGCAATGGCTCAGTAGAGTAAGGAACAACCCAAATCAACCAACCAAATCAACTACACACCAACTGAGATGCAGAAAAAACTCAAAAACAATACCGGAATGAACCAAACACATCAAAAAATGAACACTGGAACGCACTAAACAATACTCCGAATTCTTGAAGATGGAATTTCTCCACCAAAATTCATCAAACAACACAGTGACTGATCATAGAAGGACAGAGAAACCCTAGGCGCACCTGCTGCAACACAATCGAAGCATCAAAAACCTCCAAATTTGTCAGGAACCATAGATCGAAAAAAAAAAAAACACCATATTCTTCTAATAACATTTGAAAATAGAAACGACCTTCTAACTGACTTCAAAAAATGCAAAAAAAATCCACAATAATAAGGAGAGGGAGACGACCCAACTGGTAGTTTCCGATTGCCAGAAAGTGATGACATCAGCATGACGTCATACCTTGTTGCTGATGTCAACAACTCATCTGAACAGCACCTCTTCTTGTAACCTTCGATTATGCTTTTAGTAATGCCCGACCTCTGAACCTTACTCTGATACCATGTTGAATTGCATAGTATTTAGGGTTTTAGAAATAGAGAAGGATCATAGAGTAACTATTGGTTGTGTACCAGATATTTATATAGTGCAAATAACTAACGAAAGAATTACAATATTGTCCTTACTAGTAAGGAAACACATAAAAAATAAGAACTCTATCAATCTATAAATGAGAGAACTAAAAATAGGACCCCACGTCAATCAAATTCCTGCAGTTAGTTTGTCCTAGTTTAGCCTAGCTTTAACGTAGTAATAGTAGTAGCAGTAGCCAGGCCTAGCTTTGTTAACTTAGTTGTAGTCCGAAAATCTACAATCATTCTTACCATTTCTATTTCTCCCATCAATGTTTCCAAACTACAACTTATCTATTCATCAGGGTTGTAATAGTACTTTCTGTTGAGGAATGATATTGAGCTCCACTTCTATCTTGTTTTTGTGTTTCAATTCTGGATCAACCTGTGTTTGAAGTCCTTTGCAACAAAGGCAGTTGAACCTCAAGGGGATGGTGATTCTCTGCTTTCCAACAACACCTGATCTATAGTCACAGGGATTAATGTTTGGTGATACATGAGCCCATCCAGCTGTGGGACGCCATGCATTGGTTCATATGTTATGAGCCAAGAGATAGATTTTAAGCCGAACATCAACTGTTATTGTTGTTTTTGTGGTGGTCCTTTAAACTTGTTGGTTGATAGCTAGTTACTGAGTTAACATGGCCCTTTCTACCTGCATGTATTCTTATTTCACAAACTAAAAATAAATAAGAAAACATAAAATCTTTTGGACTTGCCTTGTTGCTGGCCTGTTCAACTCTGCTATTAAAAAACACCAATTTCATAAAGAATCCCTTGAACCCTACTTTTGGTAGCATCTTTGCTCACAACGTGCCCATGTTCAGATACATCAAAGGTGTGCAACACTATTGTCATCCACAATTAGTTGGTGAGCTGTCCTTGGCAAGGTCTTTGGGAAACAATCTACAAGTAAAACTAGTGTTGCTACCCATGGTTCAACCAGGTGGAGTTATCATCACTAGATATTAGATAAGTACATTAATACTAGACCTATAGATAATGAAAGAAATGAGAAAAAAAAAAAAAAAAAGGACTTGTCGGGAACACAGTTTCTCAGCACACTTATTAAAAAGAAAGGGTGGGGCTATTCCCACTCCAAGATGCTATGTTTTCATCACTTACACTCCTCTTTAATGTATCTACAGGTGGAGTGGATGTAACACATGAGGGAGCAGGGAATAGCTCTCCCCCCCCCCCCCCCCCCCTAAAAAAAAAAAAACACAGTTTCTCAACATAAACTATTATGGTTTGTTACATAGAATAAGGCAGTCTATATCATTATGCTTTGTCACATAGCATAAGGCAATTTATCATGATAGATAAAAAACTAGTTATGAAACATTTAAATCAAATAAATTATACTCATGAATGTGAAGATATTAAGTAATGAACAGTACAAAGTAGAAATGGATAATCTTTCTGATGAATAGTTCTAAACAGACCTGTATAAGGCGTTCACGTAGAGCAGGGTTGGGGTCAGTCAGAAGGCGCTTCGCTATGTAAGGATAAGCAACCTAGTAGACAGCTTGTTATTAATACACACATATTATAACGAAAAAAAATGCTGCCAATGATCAGAATGAATTAAATAGTTGGTGAATGCTTCTTCCGAAGGTGATTAGAGAGCTAATAGTCATAATTAATTTTTAAGCTGGTGGGGAAAATGGAAATTAGTGTATTTTTTTCAAAGTCAACATGTCTCAATACAATACCCTACAAGGAAAAACTATGATGAACCTATTTATTATTACTTCCACTTTTGTCTTCTTCTTTCTCTTGCTATGATGCATAAGAAATAACGAGCAAAGAAAGTATGGTGGCGGTGGTGATTTCCATGGTGGTCGTGGTAGTTGCCAATGTTCGCACCAAGGTGGTGGTCGTTGTGATGGTGGCCGCGGCTCTAGACGTCGTGGATAGATTGGACGTGTCAATCGTTCCAAGTAAAAGTGTTCCTATTGGGGTGGTACAGAGCATATTGAGGATTATTGTTGGTATAAACTTGGGGGGAGGGGGATACAAATGAGACATCTGATAATACTTCTACTACAACAATGCCACAAACACCTAAAAATAGTTACATTGCTTCCACTTCAAGTTCTCATGATGCTATTACTTTTTCACTTAGTCAGTTCATACAACAATTGTCTTTTCTCTCTTCTCACTTGTCTAGCTCTACAACTATCTTAGCTAGTACAGGTAATTTTGCATGTGTGGTTGGAACGACTTTTGCCCTATGAATTATTAATTACGGAGCCAATGCTCATATATCTAGTAATTATTTCATTTTCTAATTTTCATCGTTCAAAATCCCAAATTGTGTTAGCTGATGGTTCCTTTTGACTACTACTTAGTTGAAATGGCGATCTACATTCGTTGTCTTCTACTTTATTTGTGCCTCATTTTCTCTTTAGTTTATTATTTGTGAGTCAGTTAACTAAATCTTCAATAACTTTTTTCTCCGTCTTCTTGTATATTTCAAGATCTCAAGATGAAGGTGATTGAATTGGAGCATGAGTGTAGTGGTCATTATTATTTGGAGCCTGGCGAGTCCATTGATGCCTTGAGTACCCCAGTTTCTCCTCCTTAGTGAGATTATCATTTTAGTCATTCATATCATTATAGAAGTAACATCAAGTTGTCCCTAAGTTGAGTCATGTATCTATTTTGGAATGTGAGGCTTGTCTTGTCAATTAGGCAAGCATCACTATAGTTCTTTTCCCAATAGTGTAAGAAGTCATCATTCTAGTCTCTTAATATTGTGGATTCAGACATTCAGAGTCCTACAAGAATAAAAAAGTACTTCCACTTTTCAATATTTTGTAATCTTTGTAGGATGATTTCTCACGCATGACTTGGTTATGTCTTATGAAAGACCATTCTAAATTATTTAAAAAAAAATTTACGTTTTATAATGAAATCTTAGGACAGTTTGACAAATGCATCAAGGTTTCACAATTTGACCGTGCCCTTGAGTATACTCAAACCTTTATGCATAATTTTTTGTGTTGAACGTGACATTATTTACCAAAGTACCTACCCATAGTACATCTCAAGAAAATGGTGTCACATGTCAGAAGCATCGTCATTTATTGGATGTTGCTCGTATCATACTGATTAAAATGCATGTGATAATATCATTTTAGGCTGATGTTATCCTTACTGCAACTTATCTCGTTAATTGCATGTCATCCTTTGTTTTGGCTCACAAGTCTCATTTTTCTCTCATATGTCCCACCTTTTAGTTTGAGCACTCGTACTTTTTGTTGGTAATGTTCATCTTCTTGGTATAGGTTGTGATAAATTGTCTCCTTGTTTCATCAAATGTGTTTTCTTGGTGTATGCTCGTGCTAAAAGAGGTATCATATTTATGACTCCGTCTCTCATCGGTATTATACTAGGGTAAATGATATATTTTTCAAGCTGTCTACTTTCCTTTTAGCTACCAAGCGACATCTTGAGCTTGGCTTAGTTTCTTCTCATCATGGGGAGCTTCATTTGGTGTTGTTTTTAGATTCTGGGTTCTCCTCCTATCTTGTGATTACTCTTCTTCTTTAGGTTTATCAACGCTCCAAAGACCGACAAGTTGTACCATATCTATTAGGAAATTTGAGTTAGTCATGCTTATAAAATTTTCCTCTTAATATAAGTTGTTGGCATTTCATTCCAAAAATCTATATTGAGTCTGTAATGATTAGGAAGACTAAGTCTCGTTGCAACTTTCACCATTAGTCAATACGCATCGAGGAAAACTAGTCAATATCTGGACTCAACTTAGAGCTTGTAAATCTGAAGAGACACCTCAACGATCAATCTATTGCTTTAGATTACACTCTTGAAAGGTAAATCACACTTAGGTACTGTTGCAATTCATGATAGAATTACATTAGTGTGTCTAATAGTTTATCTAGAGTTTAGATTTAATATTACTATGGTTATTTTAACCTTAAGTGAGTGAGTTTTGACTATAGGCTAATACACTTTTGGTAAAAATATTTTTTTTAAACTTCCAAACTTATTTTATTACCTAAATAGAATTTTACTTAAAAATCACACAACATATGTATCAAAATTGGAATATGATTTTCGGTAACATTCTAATCTAGTCCAAATGGAGAAGCAACTCCCATCCGAACGCGTGTTGGAATTCTGCTACTTCTGTTTGGTTATTTTTTATTCCGAATTCTATTAAGATTTAGTTGCCTATAAATACATAATGTGCGAAAATAACATAATATACAAGAGAGAATTAGGTTTTCATACCTTAGAGGCAACCATGTGATATTTATTATCTGAGTACTTAGATGCTCTTTATGAATCCTTGAGTCTATATACAAATCTTTATATTATGATTTCATATAATTCCTTTTCACAAAAGTTATTGTGTCTTTGCAAGTTTACTTTTTATTACAACACGTGGAATTTTAATTGGTCGAGATCAGATTGGTGGTACAAATGGTGTCGTAGAGAAGATCATTGGTAAAGGCGCAATTGGCTGTACGAAAGATCACAACAGAAGGACTGTGGACATTAGCTAACAGCGAGAGACTACAATGAGTAGTAGTAAGGTTACTTGAATCGAGGTCTAGTGTATCTTTGTACTGGGTTGGATTCATAGTGAATTTTCTTGCAGGTGTGGGTTTCTCATGTATGACTCAGTGTTATCTCTCTCTCTCTCTCTCTCTCTCTCTCTCTCTCTACTGTGCTTGGTATTATTATTGATTAATATTTGATAAATAAGCACTTGACCATATATTGCTTGGAATCTGGTATTAATTTTTATATCTAATAAAAACAATCGGTTTACGTTTAGTTCAACAAATTCCTGCCTAATTAGTTAGGTTAATTAGGAAAATTAAATTTGGGTCTCTTTGCACAACTCTATGGGATAATTACATAATTAATTTAGTTAATTAGTTGCGACCCACAACCGCCTCAATGGTATCAAAGCAGAGTTTAATTAGATATTTAAACTTGATATCTTATATTATGGCCTCGGAAAATACTATCAACAGCAGCCATTCTCTCATACCTAGGGCTAGTTGTTATATTTAAACTTGATATCTTATCGAATGGTCAGGGTCAAAGGAATCAAGCGAAATACTGTCAACAATAGGCTGGCCTCCTTGTGGCAACTTCCAGATGTGATTTTTGTTGAGCACTAGTTCATGAAGTGCATGGCTTTGGATGCCGTCCAATCTGACAAGAAGGAGGCTGTTATTGTTAATGTATTATTTTGTGTAGTTGATCCACTCTCAGGCTATGAAAGTAGTGTTTCTTGGCTGCTTGTACTGGCCTTGTTATGATCTTTCTGTACATCTCTCTTTTGATCTATTACATCACCTTTGCCTTCCTAAAAAACAAAATCGATAAATTCGATAGCTATGCCTATTGAAAGACTAGGATGAGAATCTTCCTACAATCTCTAGACGAGAAAGTCTGGATGGTAGTAGAAAATGGCTGGTTGCCTCCCTCTACATTGACTGAAGGTGTTAGGACTCTCATACTTGGGGCTAGTTGGTCTTCTGCGGATACAACAACTGCTAATTATAATTCTAGAACTTTAATTTCTATATTTTCTGGAGTTACCCCAAGTGAGTTCCAAAGGATCTCAACTTGTATAGCAGCCAAAGAGGCTTGGGATGTGCTTAAAGTGACCTATGAAGGGACATTAGTGGTCTAAAGAATTAAGCTTCAGTTCCTCATGAACCAATTTGAAACCATTAGGATCGAGGAACATGAAACCTTTGCGGAATTCTATACTAGGTTGAATGAGATAGTGTCTCAATGCCACAATCTAGGCAAGGTAATGAAGGAGCAAAGGTTGTAAAGAAAATCTTTAGATCATTACCCAATAGGTTTCGAACTAAGATTACTGCTTTGGAAGAATGTATTCTTAGAGTTAATGAATTAGTGGGTGCTCTACAAACCTATGAGTTAACTCTAAAACCCCAGAATAAGTTTCAAACCTTAGCTTTAAGAGTTATTGATAATGAAGGCAATCTAGGAGAAGATGGCGAAACTTAGACCACAAAACAATTTAAAAGGTTTCGTAAGGAAAAGAATAAGAAAGCCACTTCTAGTGACAAAAAGAAATATAACTCGAACAACCTTAATCGAGAAGAGACTAGTAAAAACAAAACAACCGATGACAAAGAGAAAAACTTCGGTAGATGTTTTGGTTGTAATAAACTCGGTCACAAAATGGCTGATTGTCCTTCAGAGAAAAAGAAGATGAAAGAGAAAGCGACGAATGTGACCTCGTCAGACAATTCTAAAAGTGATCAGTCTGACAATGACTCTGAGTCAAAGGAGGTTGCAAATATTATAGCCTTTACATCCTCTCTGGACGAGAAATCTTCATCAAACTCCAACTCTATTGAAGGGGGAGTTAATGTCTTGGATGATGAAACACTTCATGCTATGTACGAGAAACTCTTACACGGTTACTCAAACAAGAAATTAAAATAAAAAGAGAGATTTTTTTTTATAGAAATAGAAAGTTTAAAACTTAAACTACAAGATAGTAATTCTAAGTTAGAGACATTTAGTTCTGAAAATTTATCTTTTACAAATAAAATAAAATTTCTTGAAGTTGAACATTACAATGTTCTTGAGGAACATAAGTCCTTGAAATTAAAAATCTCAGATCTATGGAAAGAACATTCCTTTACAAGTTTAGCTCTCCAAAGAGAATTAAAATTGAAAGAGAGCTCAATGCACCTACAAAACTTGCTTCGGATAGGGAAACCTGTAGGAGATAATAAGAGATAGAACTGGTTTAGGATACAATGAGCAACAACTTGAAAAACTCAAAAAACCTAAATCTAATGGAAGTCCTAGGGCAAAAGTAGTTCCTAAACACAACCTAATGTAGCTCCTCAAAGGTCTCACCCTCAGAGGAAACTGTTTGTTTCTATCTATTTCAAGTGTGGTGAAACATGACATGTAATGCAAGAGTGTTTAAAACTTAGAAAAACAAAACACTCTAAATGTGCAATTGAAGAATTCTGTGAAGAATTAAATGTGCATTCATAGTTGCAAAACTTGGTGAAGTTACTTGGTGAGAATCCCTCATCTCCTAGTGTTAAGAAAGTAAATGCTCCTAAGAAAAAAAAAACACTAATAGAACCTCTTATGTTCCATCACAATCTAATGATCCAACTGAATTAATACAAATTAAGAAAGCCTGGGTTAGGAAGGAAGTTCTGGATAAGATTTTGTGAGTGAACCCATGGTTAAAGGAAAATAGGTGAAGTAGTTGATTCACTCAAGTAAGTCTAGATGGTTTTATTTAATTAAAATACATAAAACACCTAATGCAATTATACATTGGTGGTTTTAGATTTTCTATTAGAAGAAGCCTTTATTCTAATCTCATAAAATCTAAAATCTAGGAGGGTAGTGATTGGACCTCTTAGTTAGACTACACACTCTCAAAGAAGAAAAGAGCAATCTAAATTTCAATGTTGATCACAAAAAACTCAAATGTAAAGACAAAAATGAGTTGCCTTGGTCAGTGCGTTGGATAAACACAAAAGGTTATAAATCTGTTTTTCACAAAATTGATCTATAAATGTGACTCAGGTCTTGACTAAAGAAAAAAAAAATGCAATACAATGAAAATTCTGCAATAAATAGCCCAAAAAGTCAAGTATCACATTCATAAAAGGTTGATGTGTGTTTAAATGAAGAAGTAAAGAGATGTGTAAAAAAGTATTTGAAGGTGTTGTATAACATGCCTAACTATTTTGTGTAGTCTGAATTGTCTTGGTCTCAAAATTTGTTTGATTTCTATAAACTCTTTATCTAATTCAGAAGCTGAGATCTACATATGTAGTTGATCACTAATTTGGAATTAAAATCGATAGACATTGTCTTGATGAATTGAGTGATGAAAACTACATATTTTTTTTTTGGTAGTGTTGTACTTTAAGATCTCTAATTGACTGATTTCAACACCAATATTTATTATGAATGCTCTAGTTTTAAAATATACAGATATAAATATATATATATCAATATATTATTAAAAAAAATTCAAAAAAATATATACTAACTTTAAAATAACAAATATTCTAGAAAATAGAAGGTGCATCCAAACGGGGACCCTAACTCCGTTCGAACAGGAGAAGAACACGCGTCTGAATGGGACAGCACATCCAAATGGGATAGCACATCCAAACGGGGGACCACGTTTCGCTATTTAAGCTACCGAAAGGTCATTTTCAAGAAATTCGCCATTTAAGATATTCTCTCTAAAATCTCTAGGTGATTTCTTTGCTTACTCTTTGTGTCCTTGCCTTCATTTGAGCATTTTTTTCCGTGTGTGTGTGTTATAAACCCCTTGTTCCATAACGATATTCTCATATACACTCTTCATCATTGTGTTCCTCATGGCCTACGGTGGTCTAGGACGCAATGTGCCTGCTAGAGTGGATCCTCAACCTATTCTACTCGAGTTCAGATCTATTAAGCAGTACGATAGGTTCATTGGCATCACCACATTCAAATGGAGTGCAACTTCGACCTCACGAACTTCCTAGCAAACCAGGAGTTCATCACTTGGTTTCGACAACATGAGTGGACACAGTACTTGACAATAACTGGCATGGCACAGAAAGAGTCTGTCAGAGCCTTCTATAGAGGTATAGTCAATTATGATGTATGTACTCATACTCTGACTTCCTATACAGGCGAACTTAGGATAGAGATATCCCTAGCCTTGGTAGCTCAGACCTTAGGTTTCATAGACATTAGGACTCACGTAAGGTATTTCCTTTCTTGTCTGAGGCTCTAGGTCAGGTTCTTGAGTTTGTTATAGGCGAGACTAGAGGTGGCAAATGTTATCCAAATCCGTCAACCCGCCCTAATCCGCCCACTATCAACCCACCCTAATCTGCCCATTTAGTTAGCAGGTCATAAACAGGTTGGGTAATAAGGAATCCGTCAATTTAGCAGGTCAATACAAGTTGAATATGGGTGTTTGACGTGTTGAGAATGGAAAATAATAAAATAGTATAAGAATATATATATATATATATCTCCATTTATATATAAGAATATATATATATATATATTTATATTTATATCTCCATTTGGGAAAGAACAAAATACTAAAACATATACAATAGATTATAAAACAAAATTAATATTTAGAGAATATAATTCAACATCACCATATATATAAACAAAACACAAACTAAAAACTTGTGACTCAAAATAAGTTGAATTAGTTTTCGTTAGGAGCTTTGAATACCATTTTTCTCCATAAACAATAATGATTTTTTCCCATGTATTTTATAAGAAAAATTTACATGTTAAAATTTTATACAAAGAACAAGTGATTTCCAGTACATTTATAGAGAGAAAAAATCCAAAATTGTGTTGAAAAACATAACAGAATAGGCCTCTCTTGTGTTTTCTTTTTCAAAACCCACTTTACAGTATTTTCGGTTTTATTTTTGGAGAATCCGATTACAAGAAAGTAATTGAATTTAATCAGCAATCAATGGTACCGTGATGACGCGAATTCATTAGGCGTGATAGAGTAATGAGCCCAACCCATTCCTTCTTTATTGTTTCCAAATTTCTTTTCTATATATATATATATATATATATATATATATATCAATTTGAGAGGACACTCATTTTTTCTTCACATTGTTATATATATATATATATATATAGGTTTAAATTTTATAATTACTTTCTCGATTTTGATCTAAGAATTCTTAATTCTAAAATAAAAGTTCAATCTAAAAATTTCGCCTGATTAAATTTAGTAATAGAGAAATAATTTTTTTTTTAATGTGTATTCACAAAAGTTTTAACAGAAAAACATGATCAATTTTGTTAGTCATATTACTTGATTGAGATGTGGCAATTTTAGATAGTGTTTTATTTCTAAAAAAAAGTTGGGTAGTGGGTCAAATTCGGGTCGACCCGATCAATTCGGATCAAATATGGGTTCAACTCGTTTATGACTCGACCCGTTTACAACCCGCCCAAACCCGCCCGTTTTGCCAGGCCTAGGCGAGACTAACCTTCCTCTTGCTCTGCTTATTGCTTCTAGAGTATGAGCAGTATAGATATCTATTGAGCTTTATCTCTACATATATCTTTCCAAAAGTCACATCACTCATCCCACAACTGAGATGGCGAGACTCCTATATACCATATCTAGTGGTATTCCGATAAACCAATCCACCTTGATTTGTTACCTCATGTTTGACATTGTTCATATACCCCATAGAGTTAGTCTATGATTTCCTATTCTTCTCTATACCATTTTGAGAGACCATTATGGTCTTGCACTTGAGGGGAGTGAGCTTTCTCATGATTACCATGAATGTGATATCACGTCATTGTGGTCAGATCTTTGGTAGACACGACCCACAACCTCCACCTGGTGATGACACACCAAATACTGGTACTACTGGCACTTCTACATCCTCATCACCTGCACAGCCACAGACCAAGACTTTACAGTCTGGATTTACTCAGGTCATGGAGCATATCACATCACTTTGATTATTCATTGAGCAGAGCGTTGCACTTCATGATCACCAACCAGATGATCTTCAAAATCAGCTAGATGCCCCCAGAAGAGCACCTCAGCATGATGCAGCAAGCATATACATATATCCTCACGATGATCTTTATGTGACTGATGATGATTCAGACGACGATGGTTCTCAGTAGTTTTTTTTTTCTTCTGTTTTTTGTGGATTAGGTTCTAGTTAATATTTCAATATATTTGTAGTATCTAAAATCCTTTACCTTGTTTTGGACATCTTTTGGCACAATTATAAATAACATTTTATTGCCTTATGTTCATGTCCTTATATTGATAGTCTGCATAGTTTAATTGCTGATATGCTTTTCTATTGAATGTCTTCGATAATCCATCTTGATGCCTCTCTATTCTATGTTTCTTTGCCACTTTATGACAAAAAAGGCGAGAGATGATATTTTAAATTTTACACATGAGAGAGATGTTACAAGATGAGTGCCTTTAATCTGCTTTGATTAAGAGGAGTGATTTATTCGATATTTGTTACTTATCATAACATTGACGTTATTCATGGTACGTTTGTTTAGTTGTGTTGTGCAGATAATAGTTATTCGATATTTGTTATTTATCATAACACAGATGTTACTCATGGTATGTTTGATTAGTTGTGTTGTGCAGATAACAAATATCTTCATCCCTTTCAGTTATAAAGTCTTGGTGGATTATTCCCATTTTGATTTTTGTTTTTGATAGAATGTAATGGAACAACATAGTAAAATTTTCTTTTTATATTTTGTCACGAAATTGCCAAAGGTGGAAATTGTTAGGAAATTTCAGTTATTCATGCTTACAAAATTTTCCTCTTATTATCAGTTGTTGGCAATTCATTCCAAAAGTCTATATCGAGTCTGTAATTGTTAGGACAGACTAAGTCTCGTTACAACTTTCATTGTTAGTCAATATGCATCCAGGAAAACTTGTCAACACCCGGACTCAACTTATAACTTAAACAGCTTGTATATCTAAAGAGACACCTCAACAATCAATCTATTACTTCAGATTACACTCTTGAAAGGTAAATCACACTTGGGCACTTTTGCATTTCATGATAGAATTATATTAATGTGTCTAGTAATTTATTTAGAGTTTAGATTTAATATTACTACAATTATTTTAACCCTAAGTGAGTTAGTTTTGACTATAGGCTAATATACTTTTGGTTAAGGATCAAAATATCATTTCGATGTATAGTCTCGGTCTATCCAGAAACGGAAATGTTTCGAAAACATAATGAAAACGGAAAAAAAATTGGAAACATGTGGAAACATAACTTAATATTTATTTATTTATACAAATAAGCTTATTTATTGAATATGTGTGAATGTTTAAGACATATACATCATATTCATGATAAACAACACTAATTTAAATTGAAAAACTAAAGACTAACTACTTGTTTTTTCATTGTACAGTGTGAAATACAATATTTCTTAACTTTTTAATCATGTAGTTTTGGTTAAAATATTTTTTGGAAACTTCTAAACTTATTTTATTACCTAAATAGAATTTTACTTGAAAATCACACAACATATTATCAACATTGGAATATGATTTTCGGTAACGTTCCCGTCCTTACAGAGAAGCAACTCCCGTCCGAACGCATGTAGGAATTCAGCCACTTCTGATTGGTTATTCTTTATTCCAAATTCTATAAGGATTTAGTTGACTATAAATACATAATGTGCAAAAATTGCACAATACACAAAAGAGAGAGAATTAGGTTTTCATACCTTGGAGGCAACCTTGTGATATTTTCTGAGTACTTAGTTACTCTTCAAGAATCCTACAGATGTTTATATTAGGATATCATATAGTTCCCTTCTGACAAAGGTTATTGCAAGTCTTCGCATCTAACATTGAGTCTTAGGTTCACTTTTTATCACAACACGTGAATTGTTAATATGTGAAGATTAGATTGGTGGTAGAAGTAGTGCTGCAAAGATCATTCTTGAAGGTCCAATTGGTTGTATGGAAGATCACAACAAAAGGACCCAAGGATCAAAATTTTATTTCTTTTCTATCGAAATGGACGAAATGTTTCTATTTCTCAGTGAACCGAAACAAAATATTAGTGGAATACCAAAATTCACATATTTCTACGAAAACAAAGTTGTTTTCATGGAAACATACTGAAACTAATGAAAACATTTCTTTCGTATCAGCAATAATTCTAAAAGTTGGTAAATGATAATATCCATTTGTTTTTCAAATAAAGGAAGAGATTGAAGGATTAAGACCCAAAATTACAAGAAGATATTTCTATTTTGTTTTCTAAAAATAGGATACAAGTTAAAGTAGTAGCAAAAATAAAAAGTAGATAAACAATTTATTTTAATATTTAGTTATTAATCATAACAGGTTTTCTATTTGTTTTATTTATTATTTAATATGTAACTTGTACCAAATTTTCTAATTCGTGGATATTACACAATACACAATATATATCTATTATGTAATGGTATTGTATTGTATTGTATTTAATTATAATAATTTCGCATACAACTCAAATCAACTCAACAAAGCCTCATCCCAATTATTAGGGGATATAATGATTTCATATATTTTATAAAAAATGTATAATAATTTTATATCGGATAAAAAAATTGGTATATTTAATTAGTAAAAGAGTTACTTGGTATTAATGACTAATTTACATTTTTTTTTTAATTTTACCTTAGTATCTTCTTGTGTGAATCAATTAATTAATTATAATATTTCACACATTCATATATTTTACTTTATGTTTCCAAATATCTCTACACATTTTAATTTTTTCATTGTTTTTACTATGTTTCCGATTTCTAAGTGACCGAAACAACACTACGAAACGAAATTTTGATTCTTGGTCACAGTTTGATGAAGAGAGCCTGTGTGCATGTGTTGTTTTGATGCATAAAAATTGTTCTGAAGATTATAAAATAACTTCATGAATCATGTAGCACCGAAAATGAATGAGAAAAGTGAAGGTGGAGAGTTAGGGTTTTCGACTAAACAATGAGAATTCAATGGAGAAGATGACCAAGTTAACTAAGCGCATTGATCGTTTTGCTACAGTTAAAAAAAGGGTCAAACTGGAACTGCGTCATTTGGCACCTTAAACCTATTAAACTACATTGTTTCAGGAAGGGAGAAAAGAAAAATAAAAAAAGCACCGGTGCACCCATGGTTTGAACCCATAACCTTTGTGGTTAAAACCAAAAACCTAACCACTCGGCCACCCTTGTGACCTTGATAATATATGGAACCAAATATATATGTATATTATATTTGGGTAAGTAAACAACATAAAAGAGCAATTGCTGCCAAAGAGTTACGAACTCAAGACCAAAGGATTCAAAGATAGAAATTCTTACCACCAAGCCACTATTGTGCCTGTGTCACATATTGACACCAAATATATTTATATATATATATAATCAAATATTAATTATTAAATAATAATGGGGCCCAATCAAAATACGGAGAGAGGCTACTTTAGCATTTTCCGATATTCCAAACATAGTGGCGGAGTCCATTTTAGCATACAAGATGCCGAAAAATCAAATACAAAAAATGTATAATTACAATAATGCCCTAGTTATAGCTAAAGTCAATTAAGTGCCAAAAGGGCCTATTTTTGACTTTTCTCGACGTTCCAGACTCAACGGTGAGGCCCATTTCATCAAAATAGATTCCGAAAAATATGAAACAAGAATTAGAATAATTCCAAATGTGTCGCTAGCAATAATTAAGCTACCAAATGAGTTTAGAAAAACAGGAGGGAACTATCCTAAAGTTTTCGGGGCTGCTGAGCCCAATAATGAGGTCCGATTTAGAAAATTAAGTAACAAAAAAATAAGACACACGAAAAGGCAAAATTACAATTATGTCCTAATGGAAGAATAAGCTATCAGATAAACTCCAAATGTGACAAGAGGACCTACCCTAAGGTTTTGAGGCCCATTGGACCCGAAAATGAGGTCCAATTAAGCAAATAAGATTACTAAGATAACATTTTAAGTTATGAAGTACTTAGAGCTAGTACTTAATAAGATTCTGATTTGTGCTATGGTAACTTTTGATAAAGGAAAGGGTTAAAGGATTAGAATAAGGACTTAAGGTGAGTAATCTTGTATTTTGAATCAGTGGTATTTTACATCATGTTTAAACTATGTATTTTGTGAACAATCTTGCTCTTTGAAACTGTAATCTTTTTACTATATCTGTAAATATTATCCATGTACACTATTTACAAACAATTCTTTGTTTTAAATCTTGTATAAGTGTTTTGATAAAGAACTCAATATTTGTTTTATATGTGAAAACCATGACACTCCTTTGATTCAAAAACGATTTGCGTGATCTGATCTTTGTCACTATATGAGGCTTACCCACGTGCCGCTCCGACTCTATTATGAGGCGTACACATGTGGCGCTTTGACTCTATATGTGATTCTTTTGTTACTATATAAGGCTTACACACATGGTGCTCCAACTCTAGTTATGAGGCTTACCCATGTGGTGCTCCGACTCTATTATGAGGTGTACCCACATAGCATTCCGACTTGAACTATGTGGCTTAACACGTGATGTTCCGACTCTATAGTTAACCCTCCGACCTGTTTGATGATGCATCGGCCATCAGGATTAGTATATGTTCAATGTTTTGTTGCAAGCAAGTTTATCATTTGAATTGTTTTACCATCCAATATGTGTTTTAGAAAATGCACACTTTATATCTGCTTCAAAATACAGTATTTGCTTTACTTCAAAATATCTGCAAAGTTAGGCTAATCATACTCTCATCTCATCAACAATGGGCAAAGGAAGGTTATTGTGCTTATAGATTATGTAGATGATATTGTTATTAGATGAGATAATGTTGAAGAGGTGCAATATGCAATTTTCGAAGTCTTAGGCCAAGGAGTTCGAGATTAAGGACTTGGAGGACTTGGAATATTTCTTTGGGATACAGGTTGCAAAATCTAAAAGAGAGAGTTTTATCGCTCAATGAAAGTATGTTTTAGACTTATTGAAGGAGAAGGGAATGCTTGGTCGCAAGCCTTATTATATTCCGATTGAGTCGAACTATAGGCTTGGCGGGCATAGTAATGATACAAAAGTTGATATGGCCATGTACCATAGACTTGGGGGCAAGTCAGTTTATGCATTCCTCATGATCATCCCATTTAGAAGTTGTCTTTAGAATTCTTTAGTGTCTAAAGTCAACTTATGTAGGAGCTAGACGGGGAGTGTTAGAAATATTGAGACAATCGGCATCCTTGTAATCTTTTTGATTATTTAATATAAGTAGAAAGGGTGTAGGAATAAGGATTATCGAGCCCTATTCTTGAATCTTTGTATCACTTCTTCTTTTTCTTCTTCTTTCTCCTATCAAATCCTTAAATCTACAAGCAACATATTCTAAATCTCAGTTTTTTCTTCATATTGAAATATTTTACCATTAGCTTGATGATTTCAACAAACTATTCTAGCCTACGTACTTTAAGAGCTTAACTACTCTGATGTTTTACATTGTGAGTTATGACCAAGAACTCTAGTGTTTATTTAGATTTTCAAAGCCTAATTTGCCATGCAGGAGTGGTCAAAGGCACAAAACTTCTTTAAAGGGTGATACAATTTCTTCGCTTTACTTGGGCTTTTAGAGTAGAACTATAATGTGGCAAAGCAGAGTTGTCTTGCAACTGCAGTACCAATTTCATCGTTAAATTACAAATCCTGAGTAGTACTTAATAAATCATGCAAGAAATGAAAATGAAAATTTTAATTTAAGAGTCTTTTAACTTTCTCTAATCTCTTCATTTGTGATGTTTTTGTTTATTTTTTTCCTTTTTCCCTAATGAAATTCTCTCTAGCCTATTCTTTTATGTTATATTTTCTGCAAGATATTTCCAGAATTGTTACTTCTTGTTCAATTCGTTTATCTATTTCTACTAAATTATATTTATCTGCTATGCCTATAAATCTGCTAGATTAAATAAAATTTTGAACTCGGTACAGAATGCTCTTAAGAGACCATAAATTGAATGGCTAGATGTGTTAGGGTTTGCGCCCAAAGAGTCTTCTGTGTAAAGACATTTTTATTAAAAAGAGTTATTATATTTGAGAATCACTTTCATCATTTAGCACACGGGGCTTGACGGGTGATGTAATAGTGTTACCACAACTGGGATGAAAGGTTCACTGTTGAGAAGTATTCGGCGATGAAGGATCTCTCAAGTCAAACAATGATGAAGGCACTGATGCTTGATGATGATGAAGGCACTGATGGAGATTTGCGATGATGAATCTGCACTGTGGTTGATGAAGGGGATGACGTACTTCACGTGTGATGAACGACTGATTTTTTTTAAAAAAAAACATGATTAACAGTTATGAGGGATCGAGTATAGGCTCTGATACCAAATGGTGCAGCACAGTAAGAGGGAAGAGAGATTGAACAGAAGAGAGGGAACTGAGAAACTGCCACGAGAAATTATGATATCATGTATTATTCAGAATGCCAAATCTCCAACTTCAATATATTAAGCCTAATTTATAGGCAAACCCTAAAATACCAAAATAGTTACAATTACCAAAATTAACAAAATTACTAAAATAACAATAAAAATAAGAAAATATAAAATAACCATAAATAAATCAAAAACCCTAATTTCCATTCCAAATTAGTCATCCAATGCCTTTGTATTCCCCATCACTTATCCATTAGGAAGAAAAAATTGAAGATAATGTTATTCATATAATTAAAGCAACATGGGTTAAGTGGAGAAGTGCATCTGACATATTGTACGACTGATCTATACCTTTAAAATTGAAAGGTAAATTTCACATAACATCTATCAGACTGGCGATGTTGTACGGAACAGAATGTTGTATAGAAACAAGATGTTTATAAACTGAGTGTAACTGAAATGAAGATGTTTATGGAGATGTGCAACAACACAAGAAAATATATAATAAAAAATGAACATATTCATAATATGATAGAATTATTACCTATAGAAGATAAAATGACAGAAAACTAGTTAAGGTGGTAATGGTATGGCCGATAAAGAAGAGAAACATGGTTCATACTGAGGATCATGCTAGAGGCCGGGGCAACCAAATTTAATTTTTGTAGAGATAGGAGATAATGTGGTCTGACTAAGAAAATGTCATAAATAGAGCATAATGACAAGACAAGATTCATCTAGTAAACCCCAAATAGTTGGAATAAAGCTTTGGTGAATTGAGTTGAGTACTAATTTACAGGAAAAAAAACTAAAATTTCACTAACATTGGGTTTGAGTCCCGGCTTCTCCAATGTGTGTTGCTTGAGGGTGGTTGCCCACATCCAAGGTTTCCCAGGCTATGGCAAGGGTTCCTCATTATCCAAAAATTTTAACAAAAAATTCATAGGTTGTGAAAAAAAAAATTTAATACAGATTATAAGGATAATAATAATTATAACTCTAGTTCCTTTCCAATATTTCAGAATTTAATAATATGAATTATTTCAGATATTTATTAGAAGCCACAAAAGCTTAGAAAAGAATGTAGGATGAAAATTAAAAGAACAAGATTTTTCACCTCAAGAAATTTGAAATCTGGCTTCAGTGTGAAACAGATGCCTTCTTGAGTCAACAAAGAACGAATGACAAGAGAGAACCTCTCGGGTATACGGATTGGATACTGGTAAACCAGCTGATTGAATTTCCCTGCAGCATGTAAAAAGCATGTCCTAACTGAGAATGCTTACTAAATGATAAACCAGCAGAAGGAAATAACAAACAAAACAAGTCTAACATAAAAAAAATAGGCTCATGAAGGTTCCTTTTGTTATAAAATTACAACTAATATTAGTAACAAAGTCCGGGAATGTATTATCACAATTAATTGACCCTATGACAACATAAGAGAATCAAATTCTGCATTTGTATTTTGTCCCTTTGCAGAGCCGGTCATAAGGTTGCTCAACTTAATCTCAAACAGATATGAACAAGTGAGCATTAATTTATAAAAGAAAATCTTCGCAAATATCTGTAGTTTATATTCTTATGTATCCTAAGTATAAAATAAAGATACGAGTAATGGGACATTAGAAGTAACGTTCAGCATCCAAAATTCAAAGAATAAAGCACAGTATTAGGAAATGATCAGATTTGAATGCCTAATTCTACTCTATAGTTTTTATTATGGAAAGAAAAAATATATTATCTGAGAACTGCTGTTTCTAATATATATGACCTGCAAAAAATTGCTGAGCAATAACAAAGCACTTATAACTGATCAGATTTGAATGCCTGATTCTACTCTATAGTTTTTATTATGGAAAGAAAAATATATTATCTGAGAACTGCTATTTCTAATATATATGACCTGCAAAAAATTGCTGAGCAATAACAAAGCACTTATAACTGCCACGATAGATCCATGGTGGTCGTTAAACTAATTTCTAAGTTTAACCAAACATCGTATTTAAAATACCAAAATGTACAAGGTATCCACCTAGATAGCTAATTTATATGAACTGGGGAAAATGTCTTGGCTGCAGGCTTGTGTCAAGTGTCCAGTTTGTATGATTTTCAAATCCTAGGACAAAGGAAGATGGGTGAATTACAAAAGTATCTAACATCCTTTTTTCTTGTAACCTCTGAAAAAAAAATGAAGTGTCTGGATAACATGTCATGTTTAATATGGATAATACTTCACTATGATTGCAAGAGATATAGATTTGTTTTCCTTGATGGCATGCAGTTTAAATGAGAGGATGACCTTAAATAGAGCATAATAGCTAAGTCATGTAGCTGACTCTAAATAGTATAAGGCTTTGTTAGTTGTTTTGAAGAAATTATAGAATAAATAAATTAAGGAAGTTGCCAATGAATTTCTACTGAACTAAAAATAAAAAATTAAAAAATATCCTATACTGTTTAATCTGCCTCTCCAACAGGAGCCTGTTTTCCTTTCTTTATTTCTAATGGATACCTTCCACTCCCTCATGTTTCACAACTTAGTATCTAGGGTAGGCAAGCTGTCACACCCTAAGCGCCAAAGACTCAAGGGTGACCCTGCTCCCAAGGATCCCTAGGGTCATTCAAGGTCTTTTAAACCAGCTTACATCTTTAGTGATTCTAACAATCTTGATTAAATCCAACTCTAATATATCTAGTTTCATTTTCACATGCGTAAGTAGTGTAAGGTCATTTTAAACATCTCATTACTCCTACTCATTACATGAGTGTTAGGAGTCTTTTATAACTCCACTAATCCACTTTGGTCACATGGTCACAAAAGGGCTATGCATATTTAAAAATAATTATAAACGACATCATAGTGTCAATGTAAAACCCATGTAGTAGATGAGCCATAAAGCCCCTGTCAATTCCTCACATGCTTAGTTTCGTTTTCAACTCACTAGTTGCATTAAAACCTAACTTGGGGTAAATTCAAGTGCCAACACTACTCTTCTTAGTTTATTTAACAAAATCAATTTCATTTAAATCAGTTTGAGTATTTAGAAACAGGTACTACTTCAGTTTGAACACTATGCATTGAAACTAACCATTGAAAATTTAGAAAATTTGATTCATCAAGTGGATCCTTTTCATAATAAAATGAGATTTTGAAACACTTATTTCAGCCCTTGAGTTTCATGAATATTATCATCTAAGCTCCAAAGATTTTTCGGGCAATTGAAGGTCATCAAAGCCCCAAAATATCACAAATAATGAAGAAAGAGAAGGCTGGGAATTCACCCAGACTGATCATCCGGACCGGCCTGACCAGACTTCCGATCACAGATGTTGGGAAGATCCTGAGAGCTAACACAGACCGGTCTTCCGGTCTGAGAGGACCAGTCATGCGGTCCACTGGCAGGGGCTGCTTTGTATTTTTTTCACTTTTTGCTCATTTTTCCTGTCTCATTTTCATTTTCTTCATTTCCAATTGTTTCCTTTATCTCTTAGACACATCAAACTACTTATTTAACATTTAGTTTTCGCAAGAATGGAGGAAAACAACAATTTAAAACCATGGTTTGTATAGAGGGTTTATAAGCCTTTCTTTCGTTTCGTTGGAAAAACCAAGGCACCAACATCAAAGTTTCTTATTCAAACAAGCTTCCATCAATTTCAAAACACTTAATTTAATTCCTTTTCATTTAAGAATACCAATTACAACTTTCCAGATGTTCAAAGGCATAATTAAACTCAGTCCTTCACCATTTCAAAGCCCATAAAATTTAATACATGAAATCTCCCGAGGTCCAACCTTTACATATACACAATACATACCAAAAATGAATTGTCTGTTAGATTATGCTTTTAAGATATGCATATAATAAAGAATATTCCATTGGATATTCATAGAATGTTTAGAGTCAACTTTTTATTCTTGTATTATAAATACATGGGTTAGAGGAGAGCAATATAACTCTCAATAATTCTTTTCTCCCTAAACATCTTTCTCTCACTCTCTTCTATTTCTCTTTCTTCTTTTCAATAAAACCCTAACAATACCTAAGGTTTAATTTCAACTTGGTATCAGAGCAATTTGAATACACCTTGGGAGTCACCAGAATAATCAGACGTAAACCTAGAGGCCTCCTTGAAGCTATTGACGTCAGCATCCGTATGCTGACATCAGCACTGTACAAACAGAATTGGTCGTCTCTTACATGGCTTGGTTCGAAATTCCATGGTGAGATTTATGGTGATTTTTCCCAAATTGTTTGGAACTATTTGACATTTATTTTCTATTTTTGAAAGATTTTCGAAAAAATGGTCATTTTTTCCGATCTACGATTCTAATGTGTTTCAAAGGCTATTGAGGGTTGGATCTTCATCCATTGAGCTCGTCTAGGGTTGAGAGAGGAGTGAGTGAAGTTTCGATTCATTCCAACTTGATTTGGTTGGATTTCTTCGGATTCAGATGGTTTGGCCAGCCCAATCTGGGCTTTGAAATTTTTCATTTTTTCAGTTTTGTTGTTCTTTGATCCTTTCCGGCCCTTCTTGATATTTTTGGGTTGTTGTGAAGGCAAACATTGGTCCGAATCGGTGAAAAATCCAGTGTTTTTGGTATTTTCTCCGTGACAGGGACTTGCTAACATTCCAAAAATGACAGATAAAGAGGCAAAGAAGGGCTTTGGTTCAACTAGCCTTGGAGGAGATGGGCTAAGTCATACTAGGGGTTCTTGGAGGAAACCCAACTCTTCAGATTAGCCCAGTGAATCTAGATGGGAATAATTATCTAGCATGGTCACATGCGTATTTACTGTCCATTGATGCAGCTGGCTTATATGATTATATCAATGGAACAATCAAGGAACCAGCATCTACAAATCCAACGCTTAAGCAGTGGCGCTCGAGCCATTCCCTTATGATGTCATGGCTTCTGAATTCCATGCAATCACACATTAGTCGTGGCTTCTTGTTTTTGACAACAGCATATGATATTTAGACTGCTGTAGCACAAACTTATTCATAAGTCGACAATGATGCTCAGATTTATGATCTCCGCAAGAGAGTTCACGAAACCAAACAATAAGATCTGAGTGTTGTTAAGTATTATGCTGATCTCAATGGTCTTTGGCGAGAATTGGACCATTATCAGAATTATCAAGTCAAATGTCCATATGACAGTGTCATGTTTCAGCAGCTAAAGGAAGAGGACCGTGTGTATGATTTCTTGGCCTGGTCTTAATGCTGAATATGATCAGATTTGTAATCAGGTGCTTGGCCATGATCATTTTTCTATTCTAAGACAGGCATATGCTTTTGTACAGCAAGAGGAAAGTAGCAGAGGGGTTATGCTTCATGCCCCAGCACAGGACAAATCTGCCTTAGCTACCTTTCCTCACAAAGATTCCAAAATACCACTAGTCCGATTTGAGAACAAAGGTGGCAACTCTGAGAAGGGTCAAATGAAGTGTGACTATTGTGGCAAGAAATGGCATACCCGGGATAATTGCTGGCAACTTCATGGTCGCCCAAATACAAAACGAGGTGGTAGCAAACCAAGATCGAATAGACCACATGCCCATTTGACTGAGACTTCAGAGGCTTTCCCTGCTAGCATTGGAGATGCAAATCATCTCACATATGAGGAACTACAGATTTCTCGATGCATGATGGTTCAGTTTGACTCCTTCACCTCTAGCTCTACCTCTGCTCCTTCCAATTTTGCCAATACAAGTATTCCAGCATCCACTTTGGGTGTTGGCTCCACTCCTAGTTCTTGGATCATTGATTCAGGGGCTACCGATCATATGACAGGTTCCTCTAATCTCTTTTCTGCATATTCTACATGCTCTGGTAGGGATAAGGTTAGAGTAGCAAATGGTTCATTATCCTCAATATCGGGCAAAGGCTCAGTGCCTCGTTCTTCCTCTTTATCTTTGGCCTCTGTTCTCCATCTTCCTAATTTTTTCCACTAATTTACTTTCAGTTAGTTCGATTAATAAAGCCTTAAACTGCTCAGCAACCTTCTTTCCTTCTCATTGTTTTTTTTCAAGAGTTGGGAACAGGGAGAATGATTGGCAATGGTAAGGCCACATGGGGGTCTATATCTACTAGAGACTACACCTTCTATACCTTTATCTCAACAAGCTCTTCAGGCAGATAGTTCTTCACAGCTTCAAGAATTATTATAGTGGTACCGACAGTTAGGACATCCACCAGTTAGCACTATGGAGAAAGCTTTTCATGTTCTTGTTAAGTAGTGTAAACCTAGTTTCATTTGTGATGCTTGTGAACTTGCTAATCATACCCATACTTCTTATCCTAGTAAGAATAATACAAGCACTGCTCCCTTTTTTGTTGTTCACTCTGATGTATAGGGACCTTCCTGGGTTGTCTCTCTCTCTGGCCATCGTTAGTTTGTTACATTTATTGACTATTACTCTCGTGTTACGTGGGTCTATCTGCTCAAGCACAAAAGTTTGACTGCTTTAAAGTTTTTCACAAAATGGTTCAAACACAGTTTGATGCTAAAATTCGGATTTTGCAGACCGATAATGAGGGTGAATATAAAGACAAAGGTTTTTCACACTATCTTCGTGATCATGAGATTACTCATCAAACTAGCTGTGTGGATACCCCTGCACAGAATGGAGTGGCTGAACGAAAGAACATACATCTTCTTGAAGTAGTCCGTTCCCTAATGTTCATCATGAATGTAACTAAGCCTTTTTGGGGTGATGCTATCCTAACTGCTGCTTATTTCATCAACCGCATGCCTCTCAAACCTTTGGAATTCAAAAAACCTCTCGCATTGCTTCTAAGGGTCTCCTCCGGTTACCTCATTGCTCCCTGCATCTTTGGATGTGTCTGCTTTGTTGAAGACCATAGGAAGACTGCAAGCAAGCTTGATCCTAAGCTTTGCATTGTGTATTCATTGGTTACACTCTTACACAAAAAGGCTATAAGTGTTATCACCCACCGACATGGAAGATGTTTGTTAATATGGATGTCACCTTTCAGGGGAGTGAATCCTTTTACTCTATTCCCCGACCATCTCTTCAGGGGGAGCAGGATCAAGAGAGGAATAGGAATTCACACCCAGCGCAGGAGGAAGAGATGTTTTTTTCAGTTGCCTCCCCCTACTCGTAGTGAGAGGGAGAAGGTGACCATGCATGAGAATATTGAGGCACTAGCTAAACTACCCGAATGGTTAGACAAAGCTAACTTAAGGACATATGTTCTCGGTCTAGACAGGCCCGCCCAGGATGTCAGGATATGCAAATAGACTCCTATGTGCCCCCACGATAGTCGCAATCCCAGACTCCAGCTCCTTTGGTCTCTCCATCAAATGATGATATCTCTAACGCATCTCCTGTAAGTCCTCTTTCCCATTCTGATGATACTAATATTGCCATTGCTCTTCGAAAGGGAGTTCAGGCTTGTACCCAACACCCAATATCCAAGTTTGTATCGTATGATTCTTTATCCACTTCATATTATGTTTTCATCTCCTCCCAAGCTTCTGTGTCAGGTTCCCCAGGGGTGGAAAGAGGCTCTAACTGACACCAAATGGAAAGCTGTCATGGATGAGGAAATGGGAGCTCTAGCGCAAAATGGAACTTGGGAATTAGTTTCACTTCCAGATGGAAAGAAGCCAGTTGGTTGCAAATGGGTTTTCACAGTCAAGTAGAAAGCAGATGGTATAGTTGACAAATATAAGGCTCGGTTAGTTGCCAAAGGGTTCACTCAAACCTATGAAATAAACTATCAAGAGACCTTTGCTCTAGTAGCTAAGATGAACTCCATCAGGGCTCTACTCTCAGTAGCAGCAAATTTGGGGTGGACATTGCAACAGTTGGATGTAAAGCAAGCATTCCTCCACGGAAATCTTGAGGAGGAGGTGTACATGGAGGTTCCCCTAGGGTATACTACCAAAGCAACAGAGGAGAAGGTATGTAAATTGAAAAAGGCTCTTTACGGGCTAAAGCAATTTCCGAGAGCTTGGTTTGACAAGTTTCATAAGACTATGATAAAGTTTGGTTATGTCATGCAGATCATACCATGTTTATTAAAAGGGTAGATGGTAAGGTCACTATTCTTATTGTTTATGTGGATGATATAATTGTGATAAGAAATGATTCTTCAGAAGTGAGAGGGTTGAAAAGTTATCTAGCCAAAGAATTTGAGATCAAAGATCTCGAAAATCTGCGATATTTTCTCAGAATTGCAGTTTCCAAATCAAATAAGGGAATCTTCATCGGTCAACGCAAGTATATCCTTGATTTACTAGAGGAAACAAGGATGTTGGGAAGCAAACCTACAAATACTCCCATTGATACCAATCATCGATTGAGTGGTAATGAGAGAGATCCAGTGGATAAGGGAAGGTTCCAGAGACTAGTAGGAAGATTGATATATCTCTCTCACACACGTCCTGACATAGCATATGTAGTGGGGATTGCTAGCCAATTCATGCATGATCCTAGAGTTCAGCACTTAGAGGCAGTGTATCGTATTCTAAGACATCTCAAGTTTGCTCTAGGAAAGGGAATTTTGTTCTCATGCCACAATCATCTGATACTAGAAGTGTTCACAGATGCAAATTGGGCAGGCTCCATGAATGATAGACAATCTACTTTAGGCTATTGTACCTTCTTAGGAGGAAATCTAATAACTTAAGAGGAGCAAGAAACAATAGGTGGTAGTTAGATCTAGCGCCGAGGCTGAATATAGAGCAATGGCACATAGAGTTTGTGAACTCATGTGGCTTCAAACATTTATGAATGACCTGGGAGTGCCGATGGACAAACCTATGAAGTTGTATTGTGATAACAAGGCGGACATTAACATTGCACAAAACCTAGATGAGCATGATCAAACAAAACACATTGAGATCAATAGACATTTTATCAAAGAGAAGCTGAATCAGGGGTTAATTTGTATGCCCTTTGTGACTTCAAGAGAGCAACTAGCAGATGTGTTTACTAAGGGGCTTTGCAGCAGAATGTTTCATCCAATCATAAGCAAGTTGGGCATGAAAGACATATGCACCAACCTGGGAGGGAGTGTTAGATTATGCTTTTAAGATACGCATAGAATAAATAATATTCTATTGGATTTTTATAGAATGTTTAAGGTCAACTTTTTATTCTTGTATTATAAATACATGAGTTAGAGGAGAGATATAACTCTCTAATTCTTTTCTCCCTAAACAACTTTCTCTCACTCTCTTCTATTTCTCTTTCTTCTTTTCAATAAAACCCTAACAATACCTAGGGTTTAATTTCAACTTTGTCACAATATTTAAATGCAGATCAAGATTCTAATGTAGAATGTCCGTGGACCCGATGCTTGGATAAGAGAGCAGTGGTGAAATTTTCTATGAGAGTGTGGGAAGCTAGTTTGGTGTGCCTTTGTTAAGTCAAAATTTGTCAATTGGTGTGTGTTGGAATAGTGTATGATAAACAGAAAGTCGTAAATGTCTTGATTGTGTCCTTGAGTTGTGGTGACTCATAATTCACAAGCCTGGAGTGTTGAAGACCAAAAACGTGCTTTAAAGACGGCTCATTCCAATGTTACACACTTAGGTATGGTAAGTAGACTCAAGAGGATTAGACATTTTTTGGACACATACTCTTGGATTTTCTTAGAAGTGTTTTCGGAAACAAGCAAAGTTGCTCAATGCTTAATTTTGTTAAAGAAAACTCTTTTGAATTGTTTTAGAGTAATTGGTTGAGGTAAAGTTCCAATTATACATCACCCTTTTGTATGCGACCCCGTGGGTTCTAATTGTAGAAATTAATACTTAAAAATGTTACAACAACATAAGTAATTTCCGACCGAATAACAGTCAGATAAATCAATTTCCCGACTAGCCATTGGTAGTGACCGAAATCAACAAATAGTTCTCCTAGTTTAATACTAGAATCCATAGGAATGACAACAGACTTAGCACCCAAGAGACCTGTCTTGGAAAGAAGATCAAACACTAACTTCCTTTGACATAGAGAGACGCCTTGACGGGAACAAGCAACTTTGATCCAAAGAAAATAGCAAGTACACCAAGATCTTTAGCATCGAAGTGCTGGCTGAGATGTGTCTTTAAATTCTTGATATGATGGAATCACTCTTACATGTAATAATATCATCTACATAAACAATTAGGACAATAACACCCACCGAAGAGTGACGAACAAAAAAAGAGTGATCAGAAGTAGAAAAACTATACAAAAGCACAATGATGTTGAATCTATAGAACCAAGCACGAGGGGACTGCTTTTATACCATACAAAACCTTTCGCAGCCGATAGACAAGAAGTTCACTACAAGCAACAATAACATAGACAGGTGGTTGAGCCATGTAAACTTCTTCCTAAATATTGCTACAAAAAAAAAAAAGCATTCTTGATATCAAGCTAATATAAAAACCAAGAACGACTTATAGCAACAGATAGCCAGATCCGAAAAAAATTAAGATAGGCCACGGGAGAAAAGGTCTTGAAGTAATCAACACCATACATTTGGGTACATACATATGAACTTCAAGGTGCGGGCCACATCCAACATTTGGCGATGTTCCACTCAGAACCACCATTTTGTTGAGTGAGGGTGAGCACAACTAGTCTAATAAATAAGACCATGAACAGCACACAAAAAAAAAATCATGACAAAATGTGCATATTCTAATGCATTATTCAAGCAAAGAACTTTAATCCATCTACCAAACTAGACAAAGATTTCATTATAGATTTTTAAAAAGATATTTGGGAGCTCAAACTGCTCTTTCATCAAAAACAACCATGTCATACAAGAATAATAATCCACAAATATCACAAAACAATTAAATCCATTCAAACTAGAAGAATGGGAAGGTCCCTATATGTCTGTGTAACCTATAACAAAAGACCCAAACTGACAACCATGACTACTACTGAGGAAAGAACTGCCATGATACTTGCCCAACTAACAAGCCTAACTTTCTAAACTAGACACGACTCGAACTAGGAATAGCTAACTTGAGCTTGTCAAAGGAGGGATGATCCAAACGAAAGTTCCATTAAAGAAGTGAAAGTGCTGCACTGAAGGTAAATGAAGTGAGGAGAGAGGAACCACTAAAATCCAAGTAGTAAAGACCGTCCTTCTCATGCCTCAAACCAATCATCTTTTTCACCTTTAGTTCTTGAAAAACACAAGAAGAGGGAGAAAAGATTATTGAATAGTTAAACTGTTTAGTTTAGTGAGTAAAAAACAACAAATTAAAAGGAGAACTAGGAACAAACAAATAAACTGAAGGGTAAAGATAAGGAATAAAAATAAGAACAAATAACACTAACAGTTTCTACAGCTTCCACCATTTGATTTGTTTCCTCGCATTTTAGTTGTCTTTGTTGTGCTCATGACCTTACTCCTAGTCTTCATAAGATGTCACGTTGTCCAAATAATTGGTTTATAATTATCTAAGTTTCATCCTTGGGCCATGGGGTTCAGGATGGAACAACAATAAGTTAAAAGGAATTAAATGTGAATTTAGAATCGGATCGAGACAAAACTGGCATCAAAGCAGGTTATAAAATTCTGAAAGCAGGTTGAGAGTTGTGGATTGTGGGTTCACTCTTGGGTCTTCGGGGCTCAAGCGATGACAGCATGGTATCAGAGCAGTAGTGAGAGTTGAATTTGAAGTTCACTCTCAGGTCTTTGGGATATAGGTGGAGACATATTTACTTATTATGCAAACTAGGGAAGATACCTACAGCAGAATAAACTAAACAAAGTATAAATTTTGAAAAGAGCGAGCAAAAAATTGAATGTAAATAAGGAAACAAAATAAAACATGAAATTACCTGTGACACTTCTGAAATTAAAATCAGAAAGTCCTTTTCCAGCAGAGTTCTGCCAAATTGCTTCTAAAGCTGGAATAATGGGAGAGACATCGGTCCCACTAGCAAGAAAACCAAGCCTGGTGAAATCATTAGCCATCTCCACATAATCCTCGTTTACAGCATGGACAACAGCATCGATCAAAATCTGTTTGTTTTGCTGAAAAAGAAAAAGAAACGCCCCTGAGTAGATATTATTCTTGGGCACCCCAGAGACTGAAAACAGATACAATCAAGCCAAGCAGAAAATTTTCTCTGTGCAAAGAAGAAGAAGAAGAACAACAACAACAACAATACGAACAATAATACTAATAATCAACAGCAAGAACATGTTTGAATTTGATTACATCTTGAGGATATATTTGGGCGGGTGGCCCGTGCTTGAATACCCGTTGTTGGTTAAAACAATTATCTCTTGATTCCCATTTTCTGCTCATGCCATTTCTGTACCTTTTAATTTTATTTTTATTATTATTATCTTTTGTTTGATATGAAGATAAACCCCATGGCACACACTCGGCTGCGCAAGTAATGTAATACCTGGTTCCAACCAAAAAAATAAAGAGGGTAAAATATTTTAATTAAAAGTATTAAATAAAAAGAGGGTTGTTGAGGTAATTAAAATAACTATAGGGACATGGCAGCAAAAAGAGAAAATAAAACACTAATTCTATTTAGTTACAACTAGGAATATAAGATATATATATATATATATATATATATTCTAATCTTTTCATAAACCTAACATACCAACAAAGAAAAGAGAAAAGTAAAAAGAACGTCGCTAGAGGGAAAGAGAAAAAGAAAAAGAAAGTTGCACGTTTGGGAAAAGTTACATACAATACTAACTAGTTTTAATAAGCATATACGTACATATATATATATAGATACATATTTTATCAGTAAAGTACAAGGGTAGCAGATTTGATTTGAAAGGGGAAAAAAACCACAAACAGTGTGCATGTGTGGCGTGTAATGTGTTGTGGGTGTGTGTTTAAGTATTGCAATAAAGAAAAAAAAAAAAAAAGATAGGGTGCAGTACGTACATGATGAATGGTGTGTGCAGCATTTGTGTAACATCCTGACCCAATATAATTGGGTAATAATGACTAATGATAATTAATAGCCAAGACTAGGCCTAAATGAATGACGGGCTAATTGATTAAAGCAATTTAACCATGGAGTAAAGATCAAAGGCACATACATGTGTGTGCCATAATTACGTAAACGGTAAACTAGATAACAAGAGTGTTCTTAAGACAACCTTAAGAATTGTTAATCAAGGATTAACACAGAGACAATATTGAGTAAGTTAATGCATAAATTACTAAATCAATATTTTGAGAGATAAAATACAAACTTTAAGATGATGATTTATACACATAGAAACACATATACATATGTAAATACATGTATATATAAGATGAAGCAGCCCATATTTAACTATGTTTCATGTTTAAATGCAAGTTTATTTGGAATCATATGAGAATGAATTGAGAAGTTAAAAATTCATGAATTACTATTGTTTGAATTTGTGCTATGAATGTTTTGATAGCATTTTGATCCAGCTAGTAGGGTTGATGGTACTTGCTGAGCTGTCAAGCTTACCCTTGTTTTCCCCCTTTCAAATTATGGATGCTACTGGCAGGATGGACGTCTTCGTCTAATGGAACATAGAGGGAAGTTAGAGAGGGAACCAGAGAAGGAATGAAATTTTAATTTTATCTCGATTAGATTTGGAAATTTTATTTATGAAACTATTTTTCTATTGGAACATAGAGGGAGTTAGAGAGGGAACCAGAGAAGGAATGAAATTTGAATTTTATCTCGATTAGATTTGGAAATTTTATTTATGAAACTATTTTTCTATTAAATAGTGAATATTGTTACTATTACCTTCGTATTCTGCTTCATTAAATCATAAATAAGAACAAGATTTTATTTATGTTGATTTTGTACCAGTATTTATTATGGGGTGTGGTTTTAGATAAATTGTGAATAATTACATGATGGAACCTTACATGTTTATAGAGATGTGCGTATAGATGTGCGGCGGTTGTCATGCTATGACACGTATATTCGGGTTTGGGGCGTGACAATTATTGTGGTATCAAAGCCAGGTTTGAGATTCGGTGGTTTTTATTGACATAAGTTTTGGATTCTGTAGTCTTTATTAGAAGAGGTTTGAGTTTATATTTTGTTAATGGCTTGGATTTTGGAGACTAAGTGTTTAAGTTATGTGATTTTGTATACTAAAGAGAAAATGTTTGAGATTATGTACACTTGATTGACACAATTTTTGGATCTTGAAGGCTGGATTGGAGTTATTTTGAGACTTTATGAACTTTATTTGTTGGGTCTGAAATTTTAGAGACTTCTACATGCATGGGTTATAAGGTTATGTAGACTTGGAAAGTACAGGTTTTGAACTGCAAACTATTAGCACATAAGATATTATTTAGCAGATTGGTAGAATTTAGAATTATAATATTCTGAATATTTTAACGATTTAGATTTTGAGTCTATATACTTGATTTACATTGATTTAAGATTTTGCAAGCAATCGAGCGATATGTTATAAGATTTTGTGGATTTGTTGAGAAGTAGATTTTAGACTATAAGAACATTAGGTTAGTACTTTAGTACACCTATAGCGATGTTTTGTTACTTTTGAGTGAGACTTATTTTTGGTAAATAGAAGAGATTGATGAAGATGATTGGTGTAAATTGTGTTAATTCCATGAAAAGCGTCTTCAAAGCCTCTAAGGAGTATATCTGTAGTATTTAGTGCTTTGAGAAGATAAATTTACTTTGAGAAGATTCTTTTGTGGATGAAATTTTTTTAAGGTAATAGGACTTGTGATTTTTAACTTTACCTTGAGACGGGGGAAAAAAAACCTAAGATATGTTTAATGTAAAATGATTAATTTTAAGGATTGATGATTAATTAAATCAGTTGAATGGGATACTAGAAAAGTTTTTCTTTTTCTATTCTATAGATTTTCATATTGGGACTTTGTAATAATTTTAGGATAGTAAACATTATACTTAGACTCATTATCATATTTGTTTAGGATAACGGAAATATACCCCTTGATTCCATAAACTATTTGAATATAAGTTTTGTTGTAGTAAATTAATAGTTGTATAGCAGTTGAGTTAATGAATAAAACTTAATCAAATTGGATTATGCTAATATATGAAAGACATTACATATACAATTTATAATTGTATGTTACAATTTTTAAGACAATTTTATTCTCATGAATTGGAGGATCTCTAAGACTTTTTATGTTTTGTGGTTATAGGTGAAGATATCGTATACTAAGAGTATGTCAAGAAGTACTGAAGTTATGAGTGGGAATCTGGAAGGTGTATTTGAAGCTATAGAGAGTTTAATTAAAGTTGTTGAGCAACATGCTAATAATAGAGAGAAGTGCATATTGTTTCCAAGTTAAAATCATATACCGAAATTATTGAAAGGACTCTAGTAGCAGGCAAAAATGGTGGAGATTATCAGAAGAAGCAGTCTAGATTAAAAGGTGATCAAATGAAACAATTGGTAGGTCTCTTCTAAGCTAGAGAAGCAAGAAATTGCAGCTCCGAAAAATCGAGATAAGTGTAATAGGTATGGTAAAATTCATTTAAATAGAGCTTGCAATTGGAAGACTGGAGGTTGTTTTAGGTGTGGTAAGATTAATCATAAGGTTAATGATTGTCCTCTTCAAAAAAAAAAAGATGTTCAAATAGTCCAAAAGGACAACAAAACAGAGATTCGAAATGCTTAAGGTATGTCATCAATCCTAAGTAATGCTAAGATATGGTTTATACATACTTTTGATGTTTGGTGATTATCAAACTTATTCTTTTGATGTTTTGATGACTAGTTAGTCATTAGATGTTCAGTCTTGGTGATTTGTTATACATAATCTATTTATGCCAAGATGATTTATTGAATATTACGTTATAAACTTATAACAATACATTTACTTTGTGGTAATAATCAATTTATAAATATGATGTTAAAAGTTTCTTACAATATCAAATATGTTAACGAGTAGCGCAGCACAAGCGTGGTAGTTAACTTAACTCATGTATAATAAAATCCAGTTAGCCTGAATTAGTAGTGAATTTGTTTGAAGTCTTAGGTATCTCAAGTTTGGAGGACCAAACTTATTTTAAGGAGGGGAGAATGTAATACCCGGTTCCAAAAAAAAAGGTAAAATATTTTAATTAAAAGTATTAAATAAAAGAGGGGGGGGGTTATTGAGGTCATTAAAATAACTATGGGGACTTAACGGCAAAAAGAGAAAATAAAACCCTAATCCTATTTAGTTACAACTAGGAATATTAAATATATATATATATATACATTCCAATCTTGTCATAAACCTAACAGACCAACAAAGAAAGTACAGAAAACGGCGCTGGAGGGAAAGAATGAAAAAGAAAAAGAAAGTTGCACTTTTGGGAAAAGCTACATACAATACTAACAAGAGTTCTTGACCCGGTCCATGTGGTTTCTAACTTTTCGACCCGACCCGTGCAATTTTAAACTTATTTACCGCACCCATGTAGTTTTGAAAAGTGCATTTTTAAGATGCGCTCTTAAACTTTCTTTTGCAACAAAAACGTATTATAGGAATGCACTTTTAATTAAGCATTATGTCCTTAATTAAGTCACCATATAAGCGCATGTTTGGTAATACGCTTTTAAAAAGCACATATGTGAAATGCACCTTCTAAAATGCGCTTTTAAAAAGCGCAAGTATAAAATGCGCCTTTAAAAAGCGCATTACCAAATTGCGCTTTCATAAGTGATATAAACTAACTGTTGGAATGCAAAAACCATCCCTCTCTCTGCTCTGCTCTCCCGCCCCCTGCTGCTCCCTCTCTCTGCTCTCCGCTCTCTGCAAGAGCATTGGAACCCCCCCCCCCCCAAAAAAAAAAAAAACAGCCATCTTTCAGGGTTGAACTAGCCGTTGGAACACACCAGCTTCAGCCATCTATTTAAAGGTTAGTCTCTCTCACACTCAGTCCTCTGAATCTCTCATCTCTCTCACTATGAAGAATCTCTCACAGTCTCTCTCTAAATTTCTGATACTCTATAAATTTTTCACTCTCTAACACTCTCTTTCACTCTCACCATCTCTCACGCTCACAACATAGAGCAGTTGGTATCTCACCCTCTCTGAGCTAAGTGTGATTTGGATTATTTGGGAAAGGGTATTATTCTACCAATTTTGATGTTGTTTGATTTGGATTATTTGATGACAATATGTGATGATTTGTGTTGTAATATAAATGTTTAAATTATTGGGTTTGTATATGTATCAATGCTCCAAATTATGATGCACACTACCTATTTGATGAAAAACCTTAATGAGAAAACAAATTGGCTGCAATAGATTGATAGGTAGTTCCATTGTGATTCTTTTTGTAATGCAAACAGTTTGGCTGCATTAGAATGCTTCCCTAGACATGGTAATACCACAGAGATCCTTCTGTTCACACTCCAAACTTGGTGGCTTCATTAGACATGCTTCCCTATTTGCTTGTTATACTAGACTTGCTGTTTGCATTATTGTCAAAGGAAAATGGATTGCTTGGGCAGTACTCAGCACATCTATATCAAAGTAATGATTTTTTTTTTAACTTAAAGGTCATTGAAAAGTTTATATTGGCATCCTTTGAAGAGATGTTTCTTTTTAAAATAATATAGATTTGGAAAATCGGATCAAAACAGTGTGAAAAAACTGCAGTTTAATCAAAAACTTCTTTCTGTTCCCCAACTGAAATAGGATAACTTTGAACTCTATACCTTCCCTCTATTGAAATTTGAACCATGTTGATACTATGGTTACTTTTGGTTTAGATTTTTTAAACTAATTGTGATTATTATATAATTGATTAATATTTAAATAGTTTAATAAAAAATAATGTTTACTTATTACATGTAAGATTTGTGATAATTTTAGAAGAAAGTTGGAATTCTTACCCATAAGTATGAAGTTGTTTAGCAAATGTATCCTTTGTTATCATACATGCATATTTGCTCTATTCATTTGCTACTTTTAAGATTTGTTACACCAATAGAAGTATCAAATTTGATGCTTTTAAAGAGATACTTCATTCATTGGAGATTGTCTAAGATCATTTTCAAAGGAGGTAGCAAATGTGCTATCAGTGCAAACAATAATATTGTAGTGTTATTAAAATTATAATTTTTAAGCTTATAATTTTGTAGTGTTATTAAAGCTTAAAACTCATCTCTCAAAATTATTAAGCTTATAATTTTTCTTGTGCATGTATGAAATGTAAAAATGTGAAACATCTCACATTTTTAGGCCCTTTCCTTTACCAAAACTAGGAAACTATTTAAAACTTCATTAACTACTAGACTGAGGGGAATAGTAACATGAAAACCCTAGGATTTAACTTCCTTAGCCGAAAAGCATGCATGATTAAGAGAGATCTAATAGTTATCCATTAACAAATTGTTTAAATATTTGTGAATATTCTAATAAAGGAACTTCTTAAATCTCTATGAAGGTTGCAAATGGGAGAAAGATGTGCAAACGTGATGATTTTCTCGAGAGGGAATACATATTATGAGGAAAAAGGGCTTTCTTATGATTTGGATATTTCCCGAAGCTGCATTCGAGTGAAGCACTGAACTAGTTATACTCAATCTGGATATTGTTTACGGTGTACTGCAACTAGACAGAAATCTCTATCAGTTGAAGATGACATGTAGATTTCCGTCAACACTAGGACCTCGATTGATAAAATACGTTAGAAATCCTTGATGATAATACTGTCGAGGTTATGATAGATGTTGTGTTTGAGAATCATGAAATAAACAGCATTTTCTTGTATGTGCAAATGGAGGATATGTATATTGGAGGGTGGGGTACCAGTCAGGCTCTTGGTCAATTCATGACACTACTCACACGAGTCTGGGAGCTCGTCACTTGACATCCCCAGGACTATCCAAGACTATCGAGCGACACCCCAGTCCAACTAGTACATGGAAGATTTCAAACCTTCTGAGCCCCATTATACACAATCCACTAGTTGAGCCCGGGATGCATTTGGGTTTGGCGGCCAGCACATGGACTTGATGTTGAAGCGGTGGCCTGCAGTGGGGACACTGCAAACCTAACTGTTATGGAGGCTATGTTGAGGCATACTACAGTGGCCACACATCGATCTCTCATGGAGGCTATGTTGAGGCCCAGTCAATCAACCACCCTTAACTGTTAGTGCTTCACTTCAACAAAGTATATTATCAAGAACAAGGACCAATCAATCAACCACCCTTAACTGTTAGTGCTTCACTTCAACAAAGTATATTATCAAGAACAGGACCAATCAATCAACCAACCAAAGTTTGAATACCCTGTAGATGAGCGTCTTTAGCTCTTTCACAACCATAAAATTGTAGTTACTGATCACCAGCAAGACACATATTGGTACCACTTCTAAAAGCACAACCAACAATGTCATCTCCGGCAACAAAAGACCTGGTCACAGATACCAAGAAAAACCATTCAAAATCAATGACCTTGCCATCCACAAAACCAGTGACGTCCAAGGGGTTGTCACTAAAAAGTGCTTGAATTCCTGTATCCACCTTCTCTCTCTCCAAATCAAACCCAAATTTTGGTTGGGTATTTCCATTACTAGCTTTGGAGGCTAGGCCAGCCTCGGAAATAGCCATTTCCCCATGATAGAAGAAAGCGATCATGGCTGTTTTTTGTTGCTTGCCAGAAGATGGCATAGACCCACCATTCAGGACATTTTTTTTTTTTTTGATGTTTGATAAATCAGTATCCAACCCTTCGGGCCAACTAATCCAAGGGACCAATCCCACTATCCACTAGCAGGGGGCCCGATTAAAGCTGGGATAGCGCCCCATATGGACTGGCTCCAAGAGAGTGGCATCTGCTGGGTTTTGACCTGGCGACCTTGGGGGGACAAGCCCCTTAGTTGCTGTCTACCACCCACTTGGCCACCCCCCTTGAGGTTTCACCATGGTGTTGAACGATGTCAGATAGTCGAAGATGTTCATGCTTGCCGATACTCTTCTTCATCGTCTCTCGGTTTGGGTAGGTTTTTTTGGTCCAATTATTTTAGGACTCTGCTGGGATGTTTTATCTAAACAATCCAAGAGTTATCAAACTGTGGCTGCTCATGTTCGGTTGCCCGTTGATGATGTTGCCATTCTTCAAGGTTTATCGGTTGTCGTTTTATGGCGGTGTAGGTGGTTCATCGCTTATAGTGACAATAATTAAACCCGATATGGATGATGAAGTCCATTGCTCCTGGAGATAGTGAACAAGGTGCCATGTTGCCCAAAAATGGGGATTGTTTTCCATTGGCTACCATTTTATGGTGGTTAACGTGGCCGAAGTTGTTGTGGTATGGACTTGGCCATTCATGAACTTCGTTCATGGGTGTAATTACAATTCTCATTATCATTGTTGTACATGGAAGTTTTTGATTGGCAAATGGGTCATTATAAAATTTGTTTTGGCAACGAGTGCTAATGACTACGATTGGATCTCTCATGGGCAATGAGTCACTTTGTATTGGTCAAAATAAACAAAATGGGTATAATTGTCATAATATGAAAATTTTCGGTCATGTGACCATCACATGATCATTTTCCATTTCCTTTGACGGTCATCCACTAAAGAAAGGGTCACATTGACACATGCTCTGAAGTACGAGGGGTATAAGTGTTACAATTGAAACTCCAAGGAGTGAAAGTGTAATTTACCCTTAATTTTATTATGTAAATATTAGGACGGTGAAAGGGTGGCATTGAATATTTGAATTTTGATTTGGGCTCTTGAGGTAAGTGACCTTCCACCTTGCTAGTTATTCATATATAAGAAAAATTATTTATGAAGCTTGAAATTATTTGTTTTGAAACACTTTGTTAATAAGGAGCGAAGGAAAATGTGGAGAACGGTTCCTACTTGTTTAATAAACTCTAATCTAAATGTAAAAGAAGATCATTCCTCAGTAGAAGAGGAAGCACAAATGATCGTGAATTTTGAAATTTGAATTTTTGAAACTTTTTTTTCTTTTTTTTCAAAAAAGGGTAGAGGCATAATACCTAGGTAGCCCCTAAGTCCTAAGAGGGTGGAATGGTTTGCTTCAATGAGGAAAGACTTCCTAAAGCTTGGGAAGATGCAATCCTAATGGAATTGATTAGACCCTACCAGAGTGGTCAAGATGAACCTTGATTGACAAGACAAATATCCTTTAAAAAGGCGACCATTGAAAAGGAATTGAAACCTATCTCGAGTAGTTGGCATGATAGGAAGAATTGAGAGGGGGGAGCCCAACTTGATTCCTAAGACGACTAAAGAATCCGAATTGTGAAATCTCGAAAGTCATACCTAGTCCTAAATTCCAACATAGTGGGAGACTTGAATGCCAATGGAATGACTTCTAGATTGAGGGAAAGATTCCCAAAAAAATCGGGAAAAGATTTGAAATTGATCCAGACCTTTACTAGGACCGAACATGATTAGAACCCGAGTTGATTTAGAAGGATTATGTGATGAGAATAAGCCCAAAAAGTTCCTTTTGAAAGTCATTTTGTTGGCCCATTAGCAAAAAAAGTCAAAAACGTTTCAGAAAAAATTCAGAATTTTGAAATTTTGGCAAAACGGGAAAATGGACTTCTCTGTGTGCCGATCGGCACATAGCGAGTGTCAATAGGCAGCCAGCCCCTGTGCCAATCGGTTGACAGAGGGGTATTTTTTTTTACTCTCTGGGCTTTTTTTGACTGCGCCAAACTACGCAAAAAGTCTGTTAGTGTTATTTACCAGAACTGGGTTTATTGTCCTAAATCATAAATCTAAGATAGATTACATGCATGATGTCTATACCGAGTAAAGGTTTCAAGGCTCCCCTTCTGACAGGACATGCCATATACCTTCCGCAATCATTAGAATGTAATGACCATGGTCAAATGGTACTACATCGCCTTTTTGCATACCATCCCAAGGCCGCTAGAGTGTAGCGTCCCCAGTCAAGTGGTATTTGATCAAGGAGTGGATCAAATACATCACTAACCTAAGCCGGAAGGAAATTATTCATCAAATTGATAAATTAAATAATGAAATAAAATAGAATAATGCTCACCATGTGACCTACACATGATGAGAGAGAAGTGGGAAATATATATAATGTATATATAAGTGTATATACATGTATATATATATATATGTATGTATATATAATATATGTATATCAAAGTGAGAAACAACTATAGCATCACACTTGGCAAACTATAGAACTATAGCATCACACTTGGCAAACTATAGCATCACACTTAGCAAACTATAGAACTATAGCATCACACTTGGCAAACTATAGCATCACATTCAACAAACCATAACATCACATTCAACCATTGTAGCATCACATGCACAAGCTCAACCTCACCCAAAAAAAAAAACAAAAACTGGGTGTGAAATGGTGTGAAATTCGGGCAAGAAGAAGGCTGAATTACAGCTTAGACAATGAGAGTAGGAATAGAGAGAAGAAAGAAGGAAATCCATCCAAACAAGGTTAGAACACTTTCTTTCTTTTATTTCCCTTATTTTCTGTATAGTTTTATAGTTAAATCCATGTATGAAATCATAACATGGTGATATATAAAAGTGATTTAAGTTGGAATTAAAGAGATTGAAACGAATCCCGCAGCTAATATGGGTGCTGCCAGCAGCACTGGTTCAAATTAGGATGGCCAAAACTTAATCAATTTAAATCAAAATCGAGTAAAATTTGAGTCTAAATTTGAGCCCTATATGTCTAGTTTTTGTTCAAATTGGTTTCACACGCAAACTCAAAGTCAATTTTGATTTATGAATTTTTAAAGTCGTGCGGTTAAAACTGGAAATTTGGCTCCTGTAAGACAGCCAAGTTTCGGGACCTATAACTCCTTGTACATTTTGAAATAATTTTTGAGTCTTACATGGATGGATAGAGTTGTCTTAGCTTTAATTTGATGTATCATGGGCCTTGTTTGGCCTTAAGATGAATTAGATATAATGATTTTACTAAACATGTCCAGATTTTGACCTTAGAGGACTATTTGACTTGTATCGTGAGCTGTGGGTGAAATTTATGGGCAATTCCAAAGTTTAATGAAACTAGACTCAATATGTAATGTTTTTTGAAAATTTTCATTGAATTTGAACCTAGGGATTGGGAGAAAATCGAATTTGAACACACTGGTACTACCCAGAGAATTCTGAAAAATCTGGACGTTCAAGGTTGCTTCATTTTTATCTACTTTCCTGGCGATTTAATTTACACACATAATTAGGGACACTAAACAGAACTTAAACATATTTTGAGTGGCCTTGGGTATCTATATTATACATTGAGACTCTATTAAGTATGAGAAACACAGTGATGAAGTCCGCTTAACCAAACGAAGTCAATAAAGTATAGGCCCCTAAGAAATGCATCATTAAAAATAGTATTTAACTGAGAATCATTCCTATAGGACCTAAAGGCTTAAGGAGCAGTCAAGGAGGAACAAATAGCTAAGCAGCAAGCTAAGATGAATAACCTTATATCCTAAATTGGTGCCATTTTTGTATTCAAATGTTTTGATAAATGCAACTACTTTATAAATGAATGAGTTGAGCAAATGAAACTCATTATAATACTTTTGTAACCCTGAACCTTGAAATGAAGACTTTTCCAGTAAAATACAGTTCTTATAGTTTTATAGTGTTGTATGTAGTTCTTTTACAGCTTTATGATATTTTCAGACTACTATGCTCAATGTCTTAACTACATGTCTTTACCAGCATGTCTTTAAATGTTTTACATAATATGGATAGCCTAAAGAATGTTTTGCAAGCATGTTTTAGTATAAAGTGTTATTGTCCTTTTAGGGGTTAAAAACCGATAGACTTCCAGATAAGTCTTTTATAGCACGACTCAGCCAGGAGTCTAGTATTAGTAGACTCGTGTAAGCCCAGAGCTCTAAATTACTAAAGAGTCACCATGTGACATCCCAAGAGACAAATGCTATCGAGATGTTTGGCATGTATTACTTTAACAAGTCACCTTTACAGTATCAGCTTTTATGTTTACATGATTATCATGATATATTTTTACAAAACTAAGCTAGCACGAACTCATATTTGATTTACAATATATCTTACAACCCTCAGACACAATGAATATGTTTTAAGAATGCCAATAACTTTTAGCACAAGTTTCTTTTAACTGCTATCCATGAAACTTTATGAAAAGGGGTTACCAAAACCTATGACAAGGAACTTGAGTTACGAGCTTTTCATGAAGCTCACAAGGTTTTTATCCTATATATTTTAGGTGAGCATCCCAATAGCGCGGCATAGGAGGATGAAATTGGATTATGACCACTTTTGGGAGAGAACGATGACTTTTGGCTATCATAGATATCTTTTGTAGTAGAATGCCAAAAGAAAATTTGTTAGCCTGTAATTTTCAGACTTGCTTGTATTTTGACAATTAAGTATTTAGTTATACTCTGCCATGTTTCATTTTCCGCTACTATGTATAATTATGAATGCAAGAATTATGTACCAGTCAAGAGGCCTTTGATTGGACATGTCATCAATATGTTAAACAAAATTGGTATATTGGCGAAGAGCCTAACTAGCTGGTCATTATCTCTAATAAAGTAGGGTTTGGGATGTGACATGTGGTGCATTATGTTCTTCAACCAGAAAGTAGAGAAAGAAACGTAGAGAGAGAAAGAGAACGGAGAAGAGATTCTTTAGCTCTACACGTATTGTGGTATGAATGAAGAACTTGAATCAAGAGAAGGAAGGGAAAGCCGAGGCAGAAATAGAGGAGGAAGAAGGAGGAACCGCTAGAGAGAGAGAGAGAATTCAGCAAGGAGAGATAAAATTGGCAAATCTTCCAAAACAGGATTACCAAGGTTGAGATGAGGACTGTGATAAAGGAAACAAATGTGAAAATCAGACTAAGTACCTAAGGTGAGTAATCTTGTACCCTGCAACAGTGGTATTTTACATCATGTTTAAAATGCCCAATCTACATATGTTGTGAGCAAGTCTTGAAACTGTAATCTTTTTACCATGTGTCTAAATGTTACTCATATACGTTGTTTACAAACAACTTTGTGCTTTAGATCTTGACTAAATGAGTTTTGATAAAGTACTCTGATATCTGATTTGTGTGTGTAAACCCATGATACCTATTTGATTCAAAAAATGATTTGTGTGATCTAGTTTTGTGTTTGTGTGAGGCTTACTCATGTGGTGCTTCGACTCTAATGTGAGACTTTACCCACAAAGCACTCTGACTCTATGTGTGATCTCTGATTTGTGTTGTGTGTAATTTGTTCTTGTGTTTATATGAGACTTACCTACGTGGTGCTCCGGCTCAATCTAAGTACCCATGTGGCACTCCGACTCTGTGATGAGACTACCCGCATGGCGCTCTATATTCGTTATGTACCCATGTAGTGCTCCGACTCCATAGTAAACCCTTTAGCCTGTTTGACAATGCATCGGTGTTCAGGAATACCATCTGTTATGTCTATTATTCTCTTATATAAATGATCATCCAAACTATGTTTTAGGAAATGCTTGTTTTTACATCTATCATCAAGATTATTATCTGCTATATGTTTTGTGTTTGTCCTTTAAGTTGCGTTTTAGAAAATGCATGTGCTATATCCATATTGAACTCTTTGGTTGCTTTACTTCAAACTATCTACTTATTATAAGCTTTCGAACTGTGTTAATCCGTTTTTTCTAAAAACCTATGTTTGTGAAAACATGGTGCTCATGGTATTTGTGCAAAGCTTCAATTTTCTGTGACAGGATACAAGAATTACACTCTGAGTTTAAGTTAGCTCATTACAAAATTACAAACATTTTTCCGGTGACACGAATTAGAACGGAAAGCAGTGAAGGTGACGGAGGGGATCTAGTGATGTGCACATGGATGACTTTTGTTGATGGACAGCTACAAGACAATATTATGATTTAGTTGAGTAAGACATGTACTTTTGTGGGACAATATGATAATGTTATTAGAGGCGTTGCCAGACTTATGTTGTGAATAACAATGTGATTACACAGATTATATTTTGAGAATCTCTTAATGACAGTGATGATGATGTGTTTGTTATCGGATGAGTTGCATAGGTATAACTTCTGTATTTATTTAAAAAGAAAAAAAAATCACTAGCAATTACAATCCATTTGATTTTGTACCGCCTGTCCGAGTGACAATGTCGGTCCCGACCTCTAATCTGTGCAAGGTGGGTTTCGGGTCATGACATACACTTTCCCCACCACACCCACAGGAATAATCTCGTTTCTATTCAAATTAATTTTCAACCCCAAGATAGCCTCAAAATGAACTGGAACATACCTCAAAACTCTAAGTTGCATCTCCACAGCACAAAAATGAGGTATCACCTGCGAACAAAAGTGAGAAATCTCCACTTACCTGCCCCTCCCATCCTTAATAACAAAATCACTCATCAACCCCCCCCCAAAAAAAAAAAAGAACTGCTCTGCTCAGCAATCTACTGAAGGCTTCCATCACAATCACAAATAGAAAGGAGACAAAGGATCCCCTGCCTAAAACATGTGATTAATGAAAGAAACCTACAAGGGACTCATGTACAAGAACTAAAAAGGACATTGATGAGACGCTGTATCAAATGCACCTCCTCCACTTCTCCCCAAACCCCATCTCGGTCAATAAAAATAAGAGAGCCCCAATTAACATGATCATAGGCTTTCTCTATATCCAATTTACAAACCAAGCCCCTCTCTTTACTTTTCATCCTCGAATCTATGCACTCATTTGCAATCAACACTACATCTAAGATTCGCCTCCTCTCCCCACCACATAAGTGCATTTTGGCTACAAGATATGATTCTGCCCATAAACTCCCTGAGCCTCAGGGATAGAACCTTAGTCATTAGCTTATTCATGCTACCCACCAAGCTAACAAGTCTAGAGTCCTTTATGTTCTCCGCCCCTTCCTTCTTAAGAATCAATACTCTGAAGGATGCATTAAGACTCCTCTCAAAGGATCCAAACTCATAAAAGCTAGCAAACACCGCCATTATAACTTCCTAACCACCCTCCAACAATGCTCAAAGAAAGCCATTGTGAACCCATTCGGTCCGATGCTTTGTCACCATCAGAAGTCTTCAAAGCTGACACCACCTCTCATTCGTCAAAAGGCTTTTCCAGCATGGTAACTTCATCCTCCAAAATAGAGTAAAACTCTAAATCATCCAAGCCCAAGCTCACTCACAAGTCTCACTATACAAGCCTTGGTAGAAGTCTGATATACCACCCCTCACCTCCTCCACATCACTCATCAATCTCCCTCCTATATCAATCACACTATTATTGTTCTTGCTTTCTATGGCATTGGCTACCCTATGAAAGAACTCAGTGTTCTTGTCACTCTCCTTAAACCAAAGCACTCTAGACTTCTATCTCCAAGAAATCTGTTCCGCCTTTATACTCTTAGTTATTTTTCAACGTGCATATATATTGTTATAAAAATTCTTATTGAATCAAGACAGTTTTCTAATTATTCCCTTCCTCATATGTCCACTTCTTCTCCTTACATGTTATAATATTTCCCTTTAGTCTTATTGTCCCTAATGATTTCACGGTGGGTAAAGAGAAAATTATCACTTCATCTTAGGTTCTTCGGTACCAAGGAGCTCAAGAAAATTAAGTTTGGCTTTTTTGCCAAACAATTTTTGCACTTTGGGGAATGTTTCAAGAGAAAAATATTATTTCGACAATTTTATCCTTTATTGATTATGTATAAATAAAAAATAAAAAAACTTCTAAAGTAACTTTTTTGGTTCTAGGTTTTGCAGCTGGAATATCAGGAATTTATTAAACAATTATATAATATTTCAATAAAGGGTCAAACCAACAAAATGATGTGTAAGTTATTTATTATAAAAAAGGTTGACTAGATTTTTTGTATCATTTCTGCAATATATTATGGTCTGCTGTTTTTATGGACAAAAATCAAAAGACCTGTAGGCTAATGTTTGGAAAGAGTACCAAAAAGTGCAACTTATTGTCTTCGTTTCCTGTGAAAAATCAAAATACTTGTGCCTTCCATAAGGTTCACAAACATTAACATTTAATAATCTGCTTAGTGCTTAGTGCTTAGATGCTCTGTCCTATGTTAATGAAATAATATCTTCATGTAAACCAAGATAAATAATATTCAGAAGAAAACAGACACTTCATATCCCGAAAGTAAGATCATGTTTGAGCATTAACTTAAGAATAAATCCAGAATGAAAGAGAGTTTCAATTGATATGTTAAAGATGTGAGAAAATGGCCTTGCATATGAGAGAGAGAGAGAGAGAGAGAGAGACCATGTCCAATTTAACCACAATATTTTTACTCAAAATATCTAGGAAGTACATATATTACCTGACTTAGCACAGCAACATTCCCAAAGTCCACGTAAGCAATGCGTCCATCACGCATAGCAAAGATATTTCCAGGGTGTGGATCCCCATGAAATAACCCAAATTCTAGCAACTGCCGCAAAGCAGCACTCACTCCAACAGTCAAAAATCCATTTACATCAATACCTCCTTCCTTAATAGCCTGAGTTACATGGAGGAGAATATGTCAATATAAAAAGAAATATCTCAAAACAGACTCGTAAAGAGAAAAGACATTCAGACCTGTGGGTCAGTGCACCGTATACCATCAATCCATTCCATTACCAAAACACGCGAACCAGAAAGCTGTTTATAAACTCGAGGAATTTTAACAGTAGGATCATCTTTAAAGTTCTCCAGAAAATCTTCAATGTTGCGAGCTTCCTATATGAGAAAAGAAGCAGTGCTCAAAGTGATTATATGTAAAACTATACTTTGGTAGTTTGATTGCCATGGAAGTGACAACTAGAAAGTGCACTTAAACATGATGCTGCCAAAACGCATAAAATTCAAAGCTCCTACTTAATGTGGCCCAATTTTTAATGCTATCCATTCTTAAAGCATTATCAGAATGTGCATTTCTTTTCAAAAAACAAAGAAAACAGTGTTGAATTGTACCAAGGTATAATCAAGCTCCTCCAAAAGCTTCTCGCCAAACTCATCAACTATAAGTTCTGCATTGCAACCCAGTTTCTGTAGACTGATGCCATTCAAGAATGAAGCAAGATTACGAAAAAGAAAAAGATCCCGATAGATAATAGGCTCTATCTCAGGCCTTTGGACCTGCAAGCATATGAAACTATATTATCCATTTTAGATTTTTTTGCTTTTTTGAGAGAGAGGAATGTTCTATTGTCACCTAAGAATTAATGATAATTTTTAATTGAAAAAAAAGTCTCATAATGTTACAAAAATGAAAGGAAAAAATATTTATAAAAAAAAAAGAAATTACCAAAGAAAGAAATTAGGATTGAACACCCATCTGTGCAAGGATCAAAATTTCGTTTCTTTTCCATCGAAACGGTCCGAAACGTTTGGGAACCAAAACGAAACACTAGTGGAATATTGAAATTCACATGTTTCAATGGAAACAAAGTTGTTTCCGTAGAAACGTACCGAAACTAGTGGAAACATACCGAATCAGATGAAACATTTCTTTTGTATCAACAATAATTCTAAAAGTTAGTAAAAGATAATATCCATTTATTTTTCAAGGATTAAGACTCAAAATTACAAGAAAATATTTCTATTATTTTTCCTAAAATAATAGAAAAATAGTAGGGGAAATAAAGTGTAAAGAAACAATTATTTTAATACTAAGTTACTAATTATAATAGGTTTAAATCGCTATTTGTTTTACTTTTTATTTTATATGTAACTTGTGTCAAATTATCTAATTCGTGGGTAGTACATAGTATATATCTACTATGTTATGGTATTGTATTGTATTTAATTATAATAATTTTATATATTTTAAAATATTTACTTTTTTTTTATAGGAAAGTGAGAATTTCATTAACAGCCCGAGTCAGGCAGAAAACAAAAGGAGATATATTTTAAAATATATAATAATTTCATATTATATAAAAAATTAGCTCTAATTTTTTATACTATTTTTTAATTGATAAAGAATTATTTGGTATTAATAACTAATTTGCATTTACGTTTTTTTTCCAATTTCACCCTAGTAATTTGTGTGGATGTACATGTTCCCTAAAACATTTACAATTAATTAATTATACTATTTATTTTTGCACATTCATATATTTTACTTTATGTTTCTAAAGTGTTTCTACACATTTTAATTTTTTTCATCGTTTCCACAATGTTTCCAAAACGCTTCTGAAGTGTTTCCATTTTTTGGGTTATCGAAACAACACTATGAAACGAAATTTTGATCCTTGTCTACATGATAAAAAAAGTCAAGAAAGAGTGTATTTGTAATAACCTCAAAATTTTTTTGTATAAAATTTTGTGGTTATTATTATTATTATTATTATTATTATTATTATTATTGCCATTATTATTATTATTATTATTAATTAAAAATGTGTATATTATTATTATGGAAATGCATGGTGTATGTATGTGTAGCATGTATAATGTGTGGGATATTAGACGTATGTATATGTGTAGGATAATGTATATACATGTGTATGTGGATATGTATATGTATATATATAAAACAGTGCACCGTGTGTGTGTGTGTGTGTGGTGTCGGTGGAGTGTGTGTGTGATGAGTGATATATATATATAGGTGTATATAGGGCAGCTTTGCATTCAATGCAAAGCTGCATGGGGGGAAAAGCAGGGTGGCTAAACAGAGGGAGAGAAGTCAAGAAAAGGGGCTATGGTGAGAGACGTGAGGGAGTTGGTGAGTTGTGTATATGTGTGGGTCTCGGTTGGGAGAAGAGAAGGAAAAGAGAAACAGAAAGCGAGAGAGAGAAAGAGAGTTCTGGAGAAGAGTCTTAGAGCTTGAATTCAGGCTTGGAACCAGAGGGTGAAAGAGGTGCACGGCTAGAGAGAGAAACCCAACAGAAAAACCGTAAGTGACCCATTTCTGTTTTAATTTTTTTAAAAACATGATAATTGATTTGATGCATATGATCTTAAAGAGCATGTTATAAGGAAAATAATGCAAAAAGAATGAGATAAAATGGTTGAGAAACTAGGGAGAAAACTCGAGTTGCAGGTTTCGGTTGTGGGAGTTGGGTCTTGACATTTTATGTGAAAAACTTAGTTTAAATGGTGGGGAACGAACCCTAGGAGGTGCAGAAACCATTTGGGATTAAAAGGGAGGTTAAACCGTGACCAAGGAGTCATGAAAATGAAAGAATAGGGTCGGCCGGAGTGTTGACCGAAACCTTTGAGCCCTATTTCGTGAAGATCTAGTGGCTTAGATCCAAAATCGACCTTGGATACGGAATCTACATGAAAAACCGAAGAGAACCACGTTTTAAAAACCTGAAAATTCCACCGGAAAAATGTCGCCTGGCGCCGGAACCCTACTGGTGCATCGCCGGAAAAACGGGGAAGAAGGGGGGGCGGCCGGGTCCGGGTCCGGGTCCGGTTCGGGTACGGGTCGGGCTTGGGCGATCCGCCCCTGCCACGTGTCGCCCTGTGGTTTTAAATTAAAATGAGGATGCAGGCTGTTTGGCTACGGAGTTGTGAGATTGAAATTGGGATTAAATTGAAAACAGGGATATCCTATCCCTGTTTCAGAATTAGACACTGTTTGGCTATCCGGATTAAGGATAAGAGAGTTAGAAATTTCAAATTGAACCCCAGAACTTTAGGAAATCTGATTTTGACCCACAGAACTTTTGATTAATTATGTTTTGCACCCCTCCTGAATAAAATATTAATAAAATATTAATTAAATTAATTAATTAATTAGTTAATTAATTAATTTAATTATTTAAATATTCTAAAATAATCCAGAGTCCAAATGGGATAAGTCATTAGTGTATTTTGACTATCTCGACCATTCTGAGACCAATGGTGAGGTCCGTTTTACGAGACGGGACCCCCGAAAAATAAAAGACCCGTAGTGATCTTTAAAATTATCAAAATGCCCCTGAATTGAAGTACAGTCAAACGAACTCCGAATTAAGTAAACAAATAGTGAAACTTTATTATCTCGAGCATTCCGGATTCAACCGTGGAGTCCGATTTGTGAAAAGAGGTCACGAAATATAAGGACCCGTGAAAAGTGCAAAATGACTGTTTTGCCCTTTTGAACCCGGATGTCCGAATTAAGTTCTACGAAAACCTAAACCTATTTTCTTCGATGTCCTAGACTCAATGGCAGAGTTTAATTTAGCAGAATAGAAACCTATGAATTAAAGACATAAAATTTGATGAATAGCATAAATTCAAATGACAATATACTGAGTTGTAATTTATGCTTTTAGGGACACTGACAGGACAGGAGAGGGCGATCTGACCTCTTACATTTTCATTGACCAGTTCAGTTACGTATCGTGCACGATCTCTTAGGGTTGAAACTAACCCGACAGGTATGGTGTTTTGCTAATGTTAGAAATGAAGTTAAGTTAGGAATGTTCTGTGAATGACTGGAATGACTTATGTGTTTATTTGTATGTGTCTACTTGATGATTTGGAGTTGGTTGATCACATGCTTACATGTTACTTGTACTTTATGAAAATTTAGTGAATCATGAACGTGAATCATGACATGTGTTTAAGTTGATTATATGAGATATGCTTGCATGTGGAATCAGCTGGTGATTTATGTATTATTGCCTCGAGCATGCTATATTGTGGAAACCATGTTTCATTGAGATTGCATTGGCATATTGGCATATGGTGAATCCTTTGAGAACATGGCGTGGGTTGAGCACGTGGTGCTTTGTATTATGAGGATGTAGATCCTGTGGTGAAAAACCCAAAATTGGCCATTGCATTGGTACTCCGTGCCATCGGGGAGTACCCGTAAACGAGACCTAGGTGTGGCATAGAGTTGTGCATGGGTGCGTCATGCATACCACTCATATATTACTGCGATGCTTTGAATGACATTTAGATATAAATGTACACTTTGCACATGCCACGCCTTAGCTTTATTTCTTGCATTAGCACTTCATCATACCAAGCAGTTGAGCTGACCCATTCGTGGGCAACATTTTTCAGATGAGGATACTCCAGCCACTTGAGACTCTATGATACTTTGATAGGGCGAAGCACTTGATATATTTTTGGTCCATGAGACGTATGTTTTGTAATGTAAGGACCTAAGCCCGAATGACCTATGAACAATGCAGTTGTGAGATGTACTTTATGTTAATTTATGTATTGATGGGAATGGATGCTTGTTTAGCGGATTTATTTACATTTGTCCTTTTATTTATTTTATTTTCTGTCTCGTCAGTCGCGCCTCGGGTTCGTAGAAATTCGGGGTGTGACAACGTAGTATCAGAGCATAGGTTTGAATACCTAGAGACTGTGGGGTGTTGTTTAATACCATGAGACCCTAGAGAAAAGAATGAGACTTAGTGTGAACCTTTAGCAGCATGTGATAGGATCTTGTGTGCTATGTGGTTTTATACACTTGAAGCATGATTTGTTGAAATTACGTGCTGATTTATGCTATGTTTGGAGGCATGACATGTATGATAGTGTGAGAAACTTGTTAAGTGTATATATCATGACTTGCTACATGTACCACCCGTTAAAGTATAGGTTATTGATAAGAACATGATTGAGATCACATTTAAATGCCTATATCTGAACGTGAAAAAAGTGATACTTGAATTTTTCTCCTGGACTTGTAGATATGCCTCCTAGACGAGCTCCTACGAGAGCCGAACCACCCAGACGGGGTAGGGGTAGGCCTAGAGGTGCTGCCCAGCCTCAGTCGTGGACAGATCTAGAGCTGCTGCCCCTATTCCTGATGTAGTTGAGGAGGTTGTTGCCCCAGCTGACACACCTAAGCACAGTGCAGCTGAGGAGGATATTGCTCCAGCCCTTGTGGAGGAGGTGGAGCAGACTATTGGCGCCAGAGATTTGGCAGCCATTATACAGGAGTGCTTCCGTACCATGCAAGGAGGCCAGGACCACTGATGCTGAGGCTAGTGCTGCTGATGCCGAGGCCAGAGCGGCAGGTGGAGAGACTAGAGACACCTTCGTCATGAAGGCGTTTCAGCGGATGAGGCCACCATCATTTGCAGGACAGCCTGATCCTTTAGTGGCTGAGGAGTGGCTGGACCAAATTGTTAGGATCCTGGACTCGCTAGGGATTGTCGAGCCACACTTGAGGATCCGATGTGCCACGTTCCAGTTTACCTGGACTAGCGAGCCAGTGGTGGAAGGTATCTGCAGGGAGGATTAGCAGATTTGGAGAGGGATGGGATGCTTTTGTGGCCATGTTCAATGACCACTACTTTCCAGCGACTACTAGGGTTGGATTCAGGAGAGAGTTTGAGACATTGCTCCAGAGGGACATGACAGTGACACAGTATGAGTCCAGTTTTACTGCATTAGGGAGGTTTGCCCCACACATCACTGAGAAGGAGGAGCTGAGAGTTTACCATTTTCTCGAGGGGCTGAAGACCTCTATTAGGGAGAAGCTGGCGGGTCACATCATTGATACTTATGAGGAGGACGGTGATCAGGGCCACGAGGGTAGAGAGAGAGTTGGCCGCTCTCAGAGGGATCAGGGAGTCCCGGGCTCAGGCCAGGCCAGCTACAGCACTGACACTTGCACCCGCCCAGCCTACCATGACCACCCCAGCTCACTCTAGTAGGAGGCCACAGAAGAGGTTCCGGGCCAGTACCTCTTTTCCATCGACATCCTAGAGGCCTATTCAGTTTTTAGCTCCCCAGCCTACTATGTCTATCACTCCTCGAGGAGGGGCACCACAGATGACCATTACATGTTACCAGTGTGGACAGCCTGGCCACAGGATGTCCGATTGCCCACAGAGAGATCCTAGTCAGGGGTCAGGGACTGGACCGAGTCAGATGTCACTTCCACCTCAGATTCAAAGTCAGGCCGGGAGGGCCCCACCGGTGTGCTATACTTGTCATCAGCCGGGCCATATCAAGGCCCACTGCCCTCAGGGGCAGACTTCACAGAGCACACCGAGGCCCCACTATTACCAGCACACCCAGGTGCCTTTACCCCAGTCACAGTCAGGCTATAGACCCCCAGCACCTTACTATCAGCCAGCATCCTCAGCATTGAGTGTTAGAGCTCCAGCCCCGAGAGGGGGAGGACAGCAGGGGCAGAGAGGGGGAGGCAGACAGGGTCAGACCGTACAGGGCCGAGTGTATGCGGTTGCCACCCCAGAGGCTTTTACTGCTGGGCCATCAGTAGTCCGAGGTACATTTCTTATGTTCAGTTCATGGGCTAGCGTGTTGATAGACTCAGGTGCATCGCATTCATTCATATCCACTGTGTTTGCCATGTCACTAGGGTTGACTATAGATCATTTGGATTCACCGCTACGTGTTGATACCCCTGTTGGGGGTAGTGTGACATTGACCAGGATCTGTAGGGGTTGTTCACTTGAGATAGCCGATCGTACTCTCTGTTTTGACTTTATTGTGCTTGATATGACTGGCTTCGATGTTATTTTGGGTATGGATTGGCTGTTTACTTTCCGGGCTAGTATCGATTGTTACAGGGGGAGAGTTACGGTGTGCACCCCTGAGGGGGATTGTTTTTATTTCACGGGAGACCGTGGAGATTTCTTGGTACCACCCTTGTACGACTCTAGGAGTTGGCGAGCCCATAGCTATATGCTGGCTAGTTTGATTGCAGGGGATAGTGAGGCTACAGGGGTTGTGTTACCACAAGGTAGTAGACGAGTTTCCCGATGTTTTTCATGACAGCTTGACTAGTTTGCCACTGAGGCGGGAGGTAGAGTTTACCATAGAGCTTATCTCCGGTACTGTACCCATTTCTATCCCACCTTACCCCATGGCTCCAGCAGAGTTGAGAGAGCTGAAGGAGCAGCTGACTGACCTGCAGGGTAAGGGGTTTATCCGTCCTAGCACTTCTCCTTGGGGTGCCTCAGCACTGTTTGCGAAGAAGAAGGACGGGACATTGCGGTTATGTGTGGACTACCGGAGGCTAAACCGGGTGACTATTAAGAACAAGTACCCGTTACCCAGGATCGATGACTTATTTGATCAGTTGAGAGGTTCGAGATGCTTCTCGAAGATTGATCTTCGATCGGCGTATCACCAGTTGAGGGTGCGAGAGGAGGACATAGCGAAGACAGCTTTCCGCACTCGCTATGGTCACTATGAGTTCGTGGTGATGCCATTTGGTGTGACGAATGCCCCAGCGGCATTCATGGACTTGATGCACCGTGTTTTTGGCCAGTACATAGATCAGTTCGTAGTGGTGTTTGTGGATGATATTTTGATTTACTCATCTTCCGAGGATGAGCATGCCTTCCACCTACGGACTGTGTTACAGATCTTGAGAGAGCAGAGTCTATTTGCCAAGCTCTCGAAGTGCGAGTTCTGGCTTCAGGAGGTACAGTTCTTAGGCCATGTCGTGTCCGGGAGTGGAGTATCTGTTGACGCTTCTAAGATTGACTCTGTTATGAGCTGGGAGAGGCCGAAGAATGTGTTTGAGATACGGAGTTTCTTGGGGTTAGCAGGGTACTACCGCCGTTTTGTGGAGGGATTTTCTCGCCTTGCCGCGCCGATGACCCTTCTGACGCGCAAGGGCATCAGGTTTCAGTGGACCGACGACTGTGAGCAGTCATTTCAGGAGCTGAAGAGGAGACTGACTTCAGCGCCCGTCCTGGTTATCCCTGAGGTAGGCCTGGGTTATACTGTGTACTGTGATGCTTCCCGAGAGGGATTGGGTTGTGTGCTGATGCAGGAAGGCAGGGTAGTAGCTTATGGTTCTCGCCAGTTGAAGGGCCATGAGAAGAACTACCCCACCCACGATTTAGAGTTAGCTGCCGTCATCTTTGCACTTAAGAGTTGGCGACACTATTTGTATGGGGTGAGATTTGAGGTGTTCTCGGATCACAAGAGCCTCAGGTATATTTTTACACAGAAGGATCTGAACCTTCGACAGAGGAGATGGATGGAGTATCTAGAGGATTACGATTTTGACCTTCAGTACCATCCTGGGAAGGCTAACGTCGTAGCTGATGCACTTAGTCGGAGGCCGAGGAGCACCTTAGCCAGCATAGCCATTAGAGAGTGGGAGATGATGGGAGCTATTAGGGAGTTTGACTTAGAGCTTACCGAGTTTGAGGGACATGCCACTTTATTCAGCTTGTGTGTACAGCCTACCCTTCTGACCAGAGTCATAGAGGCACAGTTGCAGGATACTGAGGCCGAGCAGATTAGAGCACGGATTGCTAGCCCTGAGGGATTTGAGGGATGGGCAGTCCATTCTGACCTTGGCTTGAGATACAGGGGTAGAGTCTTCGTTCCCGGGTCTCTTAGGACTGATGTCCTTAGGGATTTCCATCATTCACGCCCAGCGGTGCACCCAGGGGGCACCAAGATGTATCATGATCTGCGTCGTCAGTATTGGTGGACTGGGATGAAGGCAGACGTGGCACAGTTTGTGGCTAGGTGTCTCACGTGCCAGCAGGTGAAGGCTGAGCACCAGAGGCCTAGAGGTTTGCTACAGCCATTACCGGTAGCTGAGTGGAAGTGGGAGCATGTTACCATGGATTTTGTGATGGGTCTTCCGAAGTCGCCTAAGGGCCATGATGCGGTTTGGGTTATTGTGGACAGACTGACGAAGTCCGCCCATTTCTTACCGATCAGGGTGACCGACTCATCAGACGCCCTCAGTAGGTTGTACATTCGAGAGATAGTGCGACTACATGGGGTTCCGGTATCCATTGTTTCTGACAGAGACCCACGTTTCACGGCACGGTTCTGGCAGAGCTTCCAGACAGCCTTGGGGACCCAGCTGCAGTTTAGTACTGCCGTCCACCCACAGACGGATGGCCAGTCAGAGCGCACAATTCAGATCTTAGAGGATATGCTCAGGGCCTGTGTCATGGACTTTAGAGGTAGCTGGGAGGATCACCTTGCCTTGGTCGAGTTTGCCTACAACAACAGCTACCAGTCCAATATTGAGATGGCACCATTTGAGGCATTGTATGGTAGGCTGTGCCGTTCCCCGGTGTGTTGGACTGAGGTAGGAGAGACAGCTGCCTTGGGACCTGATATAGTCCGTGAGACCACAGACAAGATACAGGTGATCCGGCAGCGATTGTTGACAGCCCAGAGTCGCCAGAGGAGTTATGCAGATAGGAGGCGGCGGCCCTTGTCATTTGAGGTGGGGGACCATGTGTTCCTCAAGGTATCTCCCAGACAAGGTTTGATGAGATTTGGGCGTGGTGGGAAGCTGTCGCCACGATTTATAGGCCCCTTTGAGATTCTTGGGAGAGTTGGTGAGGTGGCTTATAAGCTGGCATTACCACCGCAGCTATCTGGAGTCCATGACGTCTTCCATGTATCTATGTTGAGGAAGTACGAGCCTGACCCCTCACATAGTACTTGACTGGGTAGATCTTCAGTTAGAGGGGGACGCTTCCTATGACCAGAGGCCCGTGGAGATATTGGACTCGAGGGACCAGGTTTTGCGAGGCAGGACCATCCCTTTGGTCAAGGTTCGTTGGAACCATCATGGGGCCGAGGAGGCTACTTGGGAGCGTGAGGCCGAGGTTCGAGCTAAGTACCCCGAGTTGTTTGATCGGTGATGTATTTTCTTTTGTTTTATGTTATTTTAAATTTCGAGACGAAATTTCTTTAAGGAAGAAAGGATGTAATAACCTCAAAATTTTTTTTTTTTTTTATAAAATTTTGTGGTTATTATTATTATTATTATTATTATTATTATTATTATTATTATGATTTATTATTGCCATTATTATTATTATTATTATTAATTAAAAATGTGTATATTATTATTATGGAAATGCATGGTGTATGTATGTGTAGCATGTATATATGTGTGGGATATTAGAGGTATGTATATGTGTAGGATAATGTATATACATGTGTATGTGGATATGTATATGTATATATATATAAAACAGTGCACCGTGTGTGTGTGTGTGTGGTGTCGGTGGAGTGTGTGTGTGTCTAGTGTGTGTGTGATGAGTGATATATATATAGGTGTATATAGGGCAGCTTTGCATTAAATGCAAAGCTACATGGGGGGAAAAGCAGGGTGGCTAAACAGAGGGAGAGAAGTCAAGAAAAGGAGCTGTGGTGAGAGACGTGAGGGAGTTGGTGAGTTGTGTATATGTGTGGGTCTCGGTTGGGAGAAGAGAAGGAAAAGAGAAACAGAAAGCGAGAGAGAGAAAGAGAGTTCTGGAGAAGAGTCTTAGAGCTTGAATTCAGGCTTGGAACCAGAGGGTGAAAGAGGTGCACGGCTAGAGAGAGAAACCCAACAGAAAAACCGTAAGTGACCCATTTCTGTTTTAATTTTTTTTAAAAGCATGATAATTGATTTGATGCATATGATCTTAAAGAGCATGTTATAAGAAAAATAATGCAAAAAGAATGAGATAAAATGGTTGAGAAACTAGGGAGAAAACTCGAGTTGCAAGTTTCGGTTGTGGGAGTTGGGTCTTGACATTTTATGTGAAAAACTTAGTTTAAATGGTGGGGAACAAACCCTAAGAGGTGCAGAAACCATTTGGGATTAAAAGGGAGGTTAAACCGTGACCAAGGAGTCACGAAAATGAAAGAATAGGGTCGGCTGGAGTGTTGACCGAAACCTTTGAGCCCTATTTCGTGAAGATCTAGTGGCTTAGATCCAAAATCGACCTTGGATACGAAATCTACGTGAAAAACCGAAGAGAACCACGTTTTAAAAACCTGAAAATTCCACTGGAAAAATGTCACCGGCGCCGGAGAAGGCGCCGGAACCCTACTGGTGCATCGCCGGAAAAACGGGGAAGAAGGGGGGGCGGCCGGGTCGGGTCCGGGTCCGGTTCGGGTACGGGTCGGGCTTGGGCGATCCGCCCCTGCGGATGGAGGCTGTTTGGCTATGGAGTTGTGAGATTGAAATTGGGATTAAATTGAAAATAGGGATATCCTATCCCTGTTTCAGAATTAGCCCCTATTTGGCTATCCGGATTAAGGATAAGAGAGTCAGAAATTTCAAATTGAACCCCAGAACTTTAGGAAATCTGATTTTGATCCACAGAACTTTTGATTAATTATGTTTTGACCCCTCCTGAATAGAATATTAATAAAATATTAATTAAATTAATTAATTAATTAGTTAATTAAATTAATTTAATTATTTAAATATTCTAAAATAATCCAGAGTCCAAATGGGATAAGTCATTAGTGTATTTTGACTATCTCGACCATTCTGAGACCAATGGTGAGGTCCGTTTTACGAGACGAGGCCCCCGAAAAATAAAAGACCCGTAGTGACCTTTAAAATTACCAAAATGCCCCTGAATTGAAGTACAGTCAAACGAACTCCGAATTAAGTAAACAAATAGTGAAACTTTATTATCTCGAGTATTCCGGACTCAACCGTGGAGTCCGATTTGTGAAAAGAGGTCACGAAATGTAAGGACCTGTGAAAAGTGCAAAATGACTGTTTTGCCCTTTTGAACCCGGAATGTTCTGTGAATGACTGGAATGACTTATGTGTTTATTTGGAATGTGTCTACTTGATGATTTGGAGTTGGTTGATCACATGCTTACATGTTACTTGTACTTTATGAAAATTTAGTGAATCATGAACGTGAATCATGACATGTGTTTAAGTTGATTATATGAGATATGCTTGCATGTGGAATCAGCTGGTGATTTATGTATTATTGTCTCGAGCATGCTATATTGTGGAAACCATGTTTCATTGAGATTGCATTGGTATATTGGCATATGGTGAATCCTTTGAGAACATGGCGTGGGTTGAGCACGTGGTGCTTTGCATTATGAGGGTGTAGATCCTGTGGTGAAAAACCCAAAATTGGCCATTGCATTGGTACCCCGTGCCATCGGGGAGTACCCGTAAACGAGACATGGGTGTGGCATAGAGTTGTGCATGGGTGCGTCATGCATACCACTCATATATTACTGCGATGCTTTGAATGAACATTTAGATATAAATGTACACTTTGCACATGCCTACGCCTTAGTTTTATTTCTTGCATTAGCACTTCATCATACCAGCAGTTGAGCTGACCCATTCGTGGGCAACATTTTTCAGATGAGGATTGTAACACTCCGAATTTCTACGAACCCGAGGCGCGATTGACGAGACAGAAAATAAAATAAATAAAAGGACAAATGTAAATAAATCCGCTAAACAAGCATCCATTCTCATCAATACATAAATTAACATAAAGTACATCTCACAACTGCATTGTTCATAGGTCATTCGGGCTTAGGCCCTTACATTACAAAACATACGTCCCATGGACCAAAATATATCAAGTGCTTCGCCCTATCAAAGTATCATAGAGTCTCAAGTGGCTGGAGTATCCTCATCTGAAAAATGTTGCCCACGAATGGGTCAGCTCAACTGCTGGTATGATGAAGTGCTAATGCAAGAAATAAAGCTAAGGCGTGACATGTGCAAAATGTACACTTATATCTAAATGTCATTCAAAGCATCGCAATAATATATGAGTGGTATGCATGACGCACCCATGCACAACTCTATGCCACACCCATGTCTCGTTTACAGGTACTCCCCGATGGCACGGAGTACCAATGCAATGGCCAATTTTGGGTTTTTCACCACAGGATCTACACCCTCAGAATGGCAATAATAAATAATAATAATAATAACCACAAAATTTTATACAAAAAAAAAAAATTTTTGAGGTTATTACATCATTCCCTCCTTAAAGAAATTTCGTCTCGAAATTTAAAATAACATAAAACAAAAGAAAATACATCACTGATCAAACAACTCGGGGTACCTAGCTTGAACCTCGGCCTCACGCTCCCAAGTAGCCTCCTCGGCCCCATGATGGTTCCAACGAACCTTGACCAAAGGGATGGTCCTGCCTCGCAAAACCTGGTCCCTCGAGTCCAATATCTCCACGGGCCTCTGGTCATAGGAAGCGTCCCCCTCTAACTGAAGATCTACCCAGTCAAGTACATGTGAGGGGTCAGGCTCGTACTTCCTCAACATAGATACATGGAAGACATCATGGACTCCAGATAGCTGCGGTGGTAATGCCAGCTTATAAGCTACCTCACCAACTCTCCCAAGAATCTCAAAGGGGCCTATAAATCGTGGCGACAGCTTCCCACCACGCCCAAATCTTCTCAAACCTCAGTCTGGGAGATACCTTGAGGAACACATGGTCCCCCACCTCAAATGACAAGGGCCGCCGCCTCCTATCTGCATAACTCCTCTAGCGACTCTGGGCTGTCAACAATCGCTGCCTGATCACCTGTATCTTGTCCGTGGTCTCACGGACTATATCAGGTCCCAAGGCAGCTGTCTCTCCCACCTCAGTCCAACACACCGGGGAAACGGCACGGCCTACCATACAATGCCTCAAATGGTGCCATCTCAATACTGGACTGGTAGCTGTTGTTGTAGGCAAACTCGACCAAGGCAAGGTGATCCTCCCAGCTACCTCTAAAGTCCATGACACAGGCCCTGAGCATATCCTCCAAGATCTGAATAGTGCGCTCTGATTGGCCATCCGTCTGTGGGTGGAAGGCAGTACTAAACTGCAGCTGGGTCCCCAAGGCTGTCTAGAAGCTCTGCCAGAACCGTGCAGTGAAACGTGGGTCTCTGTCAGAAACAATAGATACCGGAACCCCATGTAGTCGCACTATCTCTCGAATGTACAACCTACTGAAGGCGTCTGATGAGTCGGTCACCCTGATCGGTAAGAAATGGGCGGAACTTCGTCAGTCTGTCCACAATAACCCAAACCGCATCATGGCCCTTAGGCGACTTCGGAAGACCCATCACAAAATCCATAGTAACATGCTCCCACTTCCACTCAGCTACCGGTAATGGCTGTAGCAAACCTCCAGGCCTCTGGTGCTCAGCCTTCACCTGCTGGCACAGTGAGACACCTAGCCACAAACTGTGCCACGTCTGCCTTCATCCCAGTCCACCAATACTGACGACGCAGATCATGATACATCTTGGTGCCCCCTGGGTGCACCGCTAGGCGTGAATGATGGAAATCCCTAAGGACATCAGTCCTAAGAGACCCGGGAACGAAGACTCTACCCCTGTATCTCAAGCCAAGGTCAGAATGGACTGCCCATCCCTCAAATCCCTCAGGGCTAGCAATCCGTGCTCTAATCTGCTCGGCCTCAGTATCCTGCAACTGTGCCTCTATGACTCTGGTCAGAAGGGTAGGCTATACACACAAGCTGAATAAAGTGGCATGTCCCTCAAACTTGGTAAGCTCTAAGTCAAACTCCCTAATAGCTCCCATCATCTCCCACTCTCTAATGGCTATGCTGGCTAAGGTGCTCCTCGACCTCCGACTAAGTGCATCAGCTACGACGTTGGCCTTCCCAGGATGGTACTGAAGGTCAAAATCGTAATCCCCTAGATACTCCATCCATCTCCTCTGTCGAAGGTTCAGATCCTTCTATGTAAAAATATACCTGAGGCTCTTGTGATCCGAGAACACCTCAAATCTCACCCCATACAAATAGTGTCGCCAACTCTTAAGTGCAAAGATGACGGCAGCTAACTCTAAATCGTGGGTGGGGTAGTTCTTCTCATGGCCCTTCAACTGGCGAGAACCATAAGCTACTACCCTGCCTTCCTGCATCAGCACACAACCCAATCCCTCTCGGTAAGCATCACAGTACACAGTATAACCCATGCCTCCCTCAGGGATAACCAGGACGGGCGCTGAAGTCAGTCTCCTCTTCAGCTCCTGAAATGACTGCTCACAGTCGTCGGTCCACTAAAACCTGATGCCCTTGCGCGTCAGACGGGTCATCGGCGCGGCAAGGCGAGAAAATCCCTCCACAAAACGGCGGTAGTACCCTGCTAACCCCAAGAAACTCCGTATCTCAAACACATTCTTCGGCCTCTCCCAGCTCATAACAGAGTCAATCTTAGAAGGGTCAACAGATACTCCACTCCCCGACACGACATGGCCCAAGAACTGTACCTCCTGAAGCCAGAACTCGCACTTCGAGAGCTTGGCAAATAGACTCTGCTCTCTCAAGATCTGTAACACAGTCCGTAGGTGGAAGGCATGCTCATCCTCGGAAGGTGAGTAAATCAAAATATCATCCACAAACACCACTACGAACTGATCTATGTACTGGCCAAAAACACGGTGCATCAAGTCCATGAATGCCGCTGGGGCATTCGTCACACCAAATGACATCACCACGAACTCATAGTGACCATAGCGAGTGCGGAAAGCTGTCTTCGCTATGTCCTCCTCTCGCACCCTCAACTGGTGATACCCCAATCGAAGATCAATCTTCGAGAAGCATCTCGAACCTCTCAACTGATCAAATAAGTCATCGATCCTGGGTAACGGGTACTTGTTCTTAATAGTCACCCGGTTTAGCCTCCGGTAGTCCACACATAACCGCAATGTCCCATCCTTCTTCTTCGCAAACAGTGCTGAGGCACCCCAAGGAGAAGTGCTAGGACGGATAAGCCCCTTACCCTGCAGGTCAGTCAGCTGCTCCTTCAGCTCTCTCAACTCTGCTGGAGCCATGGGGTAAGGTGGGATAAAAATGGGTACAGTACCGGGGATAAGCTCTATGGTAAACTCTACCTCCCGCCCGGTGGCAAACTAGTCAAGCTGTCAGGAAAAACATCAGGAAACTCGTCTACTACCTGTGGTAACACAACCCCTGTAGCCTCACTATCCCCTGCAATCAAACTGGCCAACATATAGCTATGGGCTCCCCAACTCCTAAAGTCGTACAAGGGTGGTACCAAGAAATCTCCACGGTCTCCCGTGAAATAAAAACAATCCCCCTCAGGGGTGCACACCGTAACTCTCCCCCTGTAACAATCGATACTAGCCCAGAAAGTAAACAGCCAATCCATACCCAAAATAACATCGAAGCCAGTCATATCAAGCACAATAAAGTCAAAACAGAGAGTACGATCGGCTATCTCAAGTGAACAACCCCTACAGATCCTGGTCAATGTCACACTACCCCCAACAGGGGTATCAACACGTAGCGGTGAATCCAAACGATCTATAGTCAACCCCAGTGACATGGCAAACACAGTGGATATGAATGAATGCGATGCACCTGAGTCTATCAACACGCTAGCCCATGAACTGAACATAAGAAATGTACCTCGGACTACTGATGGCCCAGCAGTAGAAGCCTCTGGGGTGGCAACCGCATACACTCGGCCCTGTACGGTCTGACCCTGTCTGCCTCCCCCTCTCTGCCCCTGCTGTCCTCCCCCTCTCGGGGCTGGAGCTCTAACACTCAATGCTGAGGATGCTGGCTGATAGTAAGGTGCTGGGGGTCTATAGCCTGACTGTGACTGGGGTAAAGGCACCTGGGTGTGCTGGTAATAGTGGGGCCTCGGTGTGCTCTGTGAAGTCTGCCTCTGAGGGCAGTGGGCCTTGATATGGCCCGGCTGATGACAAGTATAGCACACCGGTGGGGCCCTCCCGACCTGACTCTGAATCTGAGGTGGAAGTGACATCTGACTCGATCCAGTCCCTGACACCTGACTAGGATCTCTCTGTGGGCAATCGGACATCCTGTGGCCAGGCTGTCCACACTGGTAACATGTAATGGTCATCTGTGGTGCCCCTCCTCGAGGAGTGATAGACATAGTAGGCTGGGGAGCTAAAAACTGAATAGGCCTCTAGGATGTCGATGGAAAAGAGGTACTAGCCCGGAACCTCTTCTGTGGCCTCCTACTAGAGTGAGCTGGGGTGGTCATGGTAGGCTGGGCAGGGTGCAAGTGTCAGTGCTGTAGCTGGCCTGGCCTGAGCCCGGGACTCCCTGATCCCTCTGAGAGCGGCCAACTCTCTCTCTCTACCCTCGTGGCCCTGATCACCGCCTCCTCATAAGTATCAATGATGTGACCCGCCAGCTTCTCCCTAATAGAGGTCTTCAGCCCCTCGAGAAAATGGTAAACTCTCAGCTCCTCCTTCTCAGTGATGTGTGGGGCAAACCTCCCTAATGCAGTAAAACTGGACTCATACTGTGTCACTGTCATGTCTCTCTAGAGCAATGTCTCAAACTCCCTCCTGAATCCAACCCTAGCAGTCGCTGGAAAGTAGTAGGTCATTGAACATGGCCACAAAAGCATCCCATCCCTCTCCAAATCTGCTAATCCTCCCTGCAGATACCTTCCACCACTGGCTCGCTAGTCCGGTAAACTGGAACGTGGCACATCGGATCCTCAAGTGTGGCTCGACAATCCCTAGCGAGTCCAAGATCCTAACAATCTGGTCCAGCCACTAAAGGATCAGGCTGTCCTGCAAATGATGGTGGCCTCATCCGCTGAAACGCCTTCATGACGAAGATGTCTCTAGTCTCTCCACCTGCCGCTCTGGCCTCGGACATCAGCAGACCTGGCCTCAGCATCAGTGGTCCTGGCCTCCTGCATGGTACGGAAGCATTCCTGTATAATGGCTGCCAAATCTCTGGCGCCAATAGTCTGCTCTAGCTCCTCCACTGGGGCTGGAGCAATATCCTCCTCAGCTGCACTGTGCTCAGGTGTGTCAGCTTGGGGCAACAACCTCCTCAACTACATCAGGAATAGGGGCAGCAGCTCTAGATCTGCCACGACGAGGCTGGGCAGCACCTCTAGGCCTACCCCTACCCCGTCTGGGTGGTCCGGCTCTCGTAGGAGCTCGTCTAGGAGGCATATCTATAAGTCCAGGAGAAAAATTCAATATCACTTTTTCACGTTCAGATATAGGCATTTAAATGTGATCTCAATCATGTTCTTATCAATAACCTATACTTTAACGAGTGGTACATGTAGCAAGTCATGATATATACACTTAACAAGTTTCTCACACATCATACATGTCATGCCTCCAAACATAGCATCAATCAGCACGTAATTTCAACAAATCATGCTTCAAGTGTATAAAACCACATAGCACACAAGATCCTATCACATGCTGCTAAAGGTTCACACTAAGTCTCATTCTTTTCTCTAGGGTCTCATGGTGTTAAACAACACCCCACAGTCTCTAGGTATTCGAACCTATGCTCTGATACCACGTTGTCACACCCCGAATTTCTACGAACCCGAGGCGCGATTGACGAGACAGAAAATAAAATAAATAAAAGGACAAATGTAAATAAATCCGCTAAACAAGCATCCATTCCCATCAATACATAAATTAACATAAAGTACATCTCACAACTGCATTGTTCATAGGTCATTCGGGCTTAGGCCCTTACATTACAAAACGTACGTCCCATGGACCAAAAATATATCAAGTGCTTCGCCCTATCAAAGTATCATAGAGTCTCAAGTGGCTGGAGTATCCTCATCTGAAAAATGTTGCCCACGAATGGGTCAGCTCAACTGCTGGTATGATGAAGTGCTAATGCAAGAAATAAAGCTAAGGCGTGGCATGTGCAAAGTGTACATTTATATCTAAATGTCATTCAAAGCATCGCAGTAATATATGAGTGGTATGCATGACGCACCCATGCACAACTCTATGCCACAACCATGTCTCGTTTACGGGTACTCCCCGATGGCACGGAGTACCAATGCAATGGCCAATTTTGGGTTTTTCACCACAGGATCTACACCCTCATAATGGCAATAATAAATAATAATAATAATAATAATAATAACCACCAAATTTTATACAAAAAAAAAAAAAAAAATTTTGAGGTTATTACAAAGATACTCCAGCCACTTGAGACTCTATGATACTTTGATAGGGCGAAGCACTTGATATATTTTTGGTCCATGGGACGTATGTTTTGTAATGTAAGGGCCTAAGCCCGAATGACCTATGAACAATGCAGTTGTGAGATGTACTTTATGTTAATTTATGTATTGATGGGAATGGATGCTTGTTTAGCGGATTTATTACATATTGTCCTTTTATTTATTTTATTTTCTGTCTCGTCAGTCGCGCCTCGAGTTCGTAGAAATTCGGGGTGTGACAGTATTTCACACTAGACAATGAAAAAACAAGTAGTTAGTCTTTAGTTTTTCAACTTAAATTAGTGTCGTTTATCATAAATATGATGTATATGCCTTCAACATGCAAAAATATTCAATAAACAGGCTTATTTGTATAAATAAATAAATTTTAAGTTATGTTTCCACATGTTTCCAATTTTTTCTCTGTTTCCATTATGTTTCCAAAACGTTTCCGTTTCCGGACAGACCGAAACTATACATCGAAATGATATTTTGATCTTTGCATCTGTGTATAACAATATAAAATAAATATATTTCCTTGCAATACTGCCAGAGCAACAAAAATCTGAAAGGTCTTTCGCTGATCTCAGACAGAAAAAACACAAACACAATGCACAATATGTGGCTCAATCGGCTCGGGCATTCCCCAGTAAAATACAACAATCAACCACCCATCTAGCTAGTCATTCTCAAAGATCCAAGGACACCATAAATGGTTCCCACACATTAGAAATATTAAGTCTAGACTCCCAAAAGATCAGATTAAGGCTCCACTTTTATTGAGAATAGAATTGGGTTCAAATTGAATGCATCACAGAAATGAGACTTTCCTGGGTCCTCTGGGGAAAACAAGTGGCTGCCTGAAAATACAATAATTGGGCAGCTTTTGAGACCAGATTTTCCGATGCAGTAAAATTTCATCTTCACGGGTAAGCATATCATCTCTTGAGTGGTAGATCCTCAACCGCTTAAGAGAAGGTAAGGCTATAGGATCTCTTCTATTTCGGTCAGTCCATATGATTCATCATAGAATAAAAACTATAATTTTCACTACATCTCAGTATAGCACTCTTTTCTATTGTTCTTGTCTAACCTGTGGTTTTTTCACATTAGATAACAGCCCCTAGAGTTGAAACCAGGTTTTCATGCTTGACAGAGTTTTTACTCAATGCCAAGCAATGGAAGCAGCAGGATTCTAACATGAAATTTTCTAATTACATAAATATACGAGTTTTTCATTCTTTATCCATTTTTCCTCCTCATTAGTAGTATGGAAAATCAGAGGACTACCAAATGTCAGACAGAATTCCATGCAGTATTACATTGAAGAATGAACAAAGGCCCTTGGTCATTCGATAGTTTGGGACTGCTGCTCACACCCACTCATTAATACCTTTTTCCATTGAACCAAAATTAGGTTTTGATATAGCCACTCCCAATTAAAACCACAATTGACTGAAACAAAACAATTTTCCTTCTTAAACCTTCCATTTCATAATATAACTAAAACTGATCCAGCAAAAGACTGCACTCTTCCCCCTACATTTATTCTTTAACAAGATTATGAGTTATAGAGACAAACTTGAGATGGATGTATGAAGTTCTTTTATTTTGTGAAGGTTTTTGCATTAAAATAATAAAACATACAAGTATACAACTACACCAAGAACAACAGACAAGTAAAGTTAAGGGCCTGTTTTTATTGTCTTCATACCTTGATTTTTTTTTTTGCTTTTCAGTTTTCAAAAATTTAGAAAATTGAACAATGAAGATCAGGGGAGAAAAAAAAAACAAAATAACTGTTTTGGGGCCTCTTTCATTTTTTGTTGGACTCGAGCTCTTGGAGAACACAGAAAAATACTTTTAGTAGTTTCTACAGAACAGATGTTTTAGGAAATTTTTTGAGAAAGATTTCAAAAATGCTTTGCCAAATGTGTTCTCCATGACATTTTCATTTTCATCCTTTTGGAGACTAGAAGTCGGTATCCAAAGGGAATACCAAACAGGCCCTAAGGGACATTAACCATAACATGTCTTCCTATCTATGGTGAAAAACATTAAACATCATCCAGCAAATAGGACAAGTTTAAACCTGTGGATAAGTGAAAAAGGCCAAGTTATGAACCATAACATAAAAAGGACACCAGATGAACCTCATACAACCTTAATAGCAACATCCTCTCCTGAAGCACGTAGAGTAGCTCGGTAAACTTGACCCAAACTTGCGGCTGCTATTGTCCCTGATGAAATTTTGCTGAAAACAGCTTCAAGGGGTTGGCCCAATTCCTCTTCAATAATGTTGAAGGCTACCTGAACCAATGTTAAACCACTCACTGCTGAAAGAAAAGGAGTTCTGTTCCAGCATGATATAAAAAATAAAACTCATTGCAAAAAGCCAATGATAGACTTCAGTTTAGTACCTGATTGGGAAAAGGAGGAACATCATCCTGAAGAATGCAGAGTTCATTCATATAATCTTCTCTAATAATATCCGGTCTGTTTGCAAGAACCTGTTTAGAAAAGGAATCGAGCAAACTACCCAATCAACAGGGAAGTCCAAGAACATAATGGCATGTTCTCTGGAATTAGTTAAAATACCAGACAAGAGCTCAAACTATAGAGCCTACCATTTCACAAGTTAAATTTTAAAGCCTAGCAGGTGGCCCACGTCATGTATATGGATGAAATATATCAAAAAAAATCATGGTTATATATTAATTATATTTGAAAATAAAGTAATCCTAACTCAATCTAATAACCTAATGTTAGACCCGCATAATCTTTTTTTACATATAGTTTTAAATTATGTTGTAACTTAAATACAACACCTCCCAAAAAAAAAAATCAGTGCCAGTTGATGGCCATAGCAGTCCGTTCCAGTTCTCAAAACACTTGCAACATATATTAGATAGTTTATAGAGAATACTGAGAACCAACAACAATAATAACAATATCAGAACTTAAAAGCTAAATGCGACAAACCTGCCCAGCTTTGATGAAAGAAGGCCCCAAATCACACAAGAGATTCCTAAGCTGCCGAGCACGATAAGGAACAACTTCTTCATCGCGACCAACCAAGAAATCATACATTAAGGCAGACCAATAAAGTCCCAAATTCCAAACTATCTCAACTCCACGAGCAATAAGAGATAGAATTGCACCTCTAGATTCCAATACCTTATTCCTCACCTAATCACCAAACAAAAACAACAGAAAAATTATAACAAAAATTGTAAACCAGATTGAACTGAATTTACTTCTGAAGTGTCTGTGAAGTCAAACCATCTCGGGGCTGTACTTGCGGAAAGGAACACAAACTCCGCGCTCGATGTCGAGCTGCTCCAATGCACTGCTAGTACTCGGCTTGCCCAACTGCAGTGTTTCGGTTTCGGCCAAAGCTATGCTGCTTCTTGGATTGCCATTATTGGAATTGCCATTCGTTGACCCTGCAGCGGTAATTGCTATTCGTTGTGCTTTGAACTTAGTTGTGTTGATCTTCCTTCTTGTTCGAAACACAGTACGACTGCAAACTGAAGGTGTCCGAGGCATGTAACTGAAGAGATTGAGATTAGATGAAGTGAATATACGAGCCGTGCATATTAATTCCATGGTTGTGTAACTGATGCCCTGAGCTGAAAAAAAGAAACCCTAGATAATGGGTGAGGTGAGAGAGAATCAACGGTCAATTGAGGAATTGTAGAGAGGTTCAGTTTCAGTTGAAGGTGAGAATTTGGAGAACCCGCGCGAGTTGGTTGACTGATTATTCCCGCAAGTACGGGAGGGGAGTGGCTAGAATCGCATGGATATGTTTTCACCTTCAAAATTTGGAGAAAAAGTCCAGAGCAACAATGCTCAAAATTTGGGGAAAAAGTGTAGTTAAGTGCGAATCCCCTGCTATTATTTAGTAGTAAGAGTTTTTAACTAGATCATTGTATACACTATTTAGTAGAATTTTTAATCAAATCATTGTATTTTTTTATTATTATTCTTAAATTCAAAGACTTTTAAACAAATTAACAAAATCTACCTTATTGCTATAATATGTCTTCTCATTAGACGCATTTGTTATAAAGACGTCTTTTGAGAAGACACCTTTAATTTGTTTTAAAATAACAATAGACGCCTTTGTTATAAAAGTGTCTTTTCAAAAGACGTCACATGTCCACTATACGTTTGTGAACAATTCTTCATCATTTGTTTTGGCTGCGTTTGGATTGTAATTCGGATATGATTTTCTAAAAAATATTTTTGAAATGTGTTTCACTATTTTGTAATTGATGTTTTTAAAAACTGCGAAAATGTGTTTGGTGATACTAATCAAAATTCAGTTTATGAGTTAAAAACTGTGAAAATACGTTTGGATATAACAATATCCAAATTTAAATTTATGAGAACAAAACTGTGAAAATACATTTGGATATAATAATATTTGAATTTAAATTTCTGCAGAAATTTGATTTCATGTTTTTTAAGATAAAAAATAGTATAAATGCATTTGGATATAATTTAATTTTTATTATCTAAATTATTAATAATAATTTTGTCATTCAATTTGTAACAAGTCCAGATTCCTTTATAGCGCAATAACAAAATATGAAGTTTCAACTCATTTTCGTATATTAAACAACATATGGAATAAGGGCATCAATTAAATATAAACCACTATATATATATATATATATATATATACACGTCAAAAAGTTGAAGTATTGTTTACCTCTATCCAATTTCTAGCTTATAATAATACACAAAATTAAAAATATTACAATAAATCCTAGTATCATGTTGCAAATGCAACATGCACAAACCACCCCCCAACGTGGTGATGTTAATGTTACAGTCTAATTTGAATGATTCATTATATTCCTCACAATTTGCCTCTGATATTCATCTACCCATATGAAGGATCTAGGATGATGGCTCCCGCAATGGACAACGATAAAATAACCTGCCATCATTTCTCGTAGTACGCGCTATAAAAACTAGCATTACTCCAGCGCCACATTGGCAACGTGGTGTTTCCATTTCTTCTTCACGCATGCAGTTCTATATGTACTGTGAGAAATACAAGATTGACAAACACATATAATTCATGATCAAATTCACTAAAAAATACAAACACATTACCTATTGTTAGAGATAGGTAAAAATATATTCTACATCATATGCAATAGCAAATGGGTAAAAAACACGTCAACACAGTTATCCACAAATTAATGGATTGATGATATACACAAATAGAAAATAGTATAAGTTATCTGGTGTCCAAGATAAAATAAACTTCTATTATGCCAATAATAAACATACATATCATTGTCTATGTCCCTCATGGTCCAACCACATTTGGTCAGCAATGTGATTGCGTAAATGCGCCATTTGGTTGACTTGTTCTTGGGACATATCTATATCAAGGTGTGGGACACCGTCGTCTCCATCCATGTCATTGTTTACAAATTCATTAAATATTGTATCCTCACTTGAATGCATACGGACAAAATTATGCACCATACAACAAGCCGTCATTAATGGCCCTTGGCATGTGCTTAAGCAGCAGGAACCTTGCTTTTAATACACCAAAACACCTCTCTATCACATTTCACAAGGAGGAATGCCTCATGTTGAATAATTCCCTTCGCCTAGTAGGTGCATGAGACCTGCCTTGAAACTCCCTTACATGGTATCTCTCACCACGATAAGGTGATAAGAACCTTGTCACATTCGTGTACCCAGAATCTACCAGATAATATTTTCCTAAATTAACATTAAAATTAAACTACATAAGCAAGCATGTCCCAAATAAATAATATAATATAGGATATGTAATGTTTTTCTTACCAGTTGGTGGCATTAGAAATTGTAATTCAGGATTTGTGATTGCATTTATAAAAACACGGGAGTCATTGGCACTTCCCTCCCACCCATGTATACAAATGTGAACAACATATCAAATGAACATGCAACCAACATATTTTGTGTTATTGTTGTTTTACGGCCGCGAAAGGATGTTTGTTTAGAAGCTGGTGCCCATGCAGCCACATGTGTCCCATCTATGGCACCAATACAGTCCTACCAAACAAATGTTGACTTCAGAAATATCTTCAATTAATGAAACAATTGTTCAAATTTAAAAGTGGAAGGAAGAACGCATACCACAAAATAAGGGTTAAATTTAGGGTTGCTCAAAATTTCTGGTGCAGTTGTGCATAGTAGCTTTGGACGAATTAGAAACATTCCTAATTTTGCTACAACCCACATCACCTCTTTAATGTGATAGTTGATTGTTTCTAACGAGTATTGAAATCTTTCGGCTACCCCCCTTTGTCTACTACTATGTCCTATAGTTAGTAAAAAAATTACAACAGATTCCTCAACTGAGACATGTCGATGTGAACTAATATCAAGGAATCCATCCCTCAATGTGTTACAAAAGGCCATAAATGTTGCTACATCCATGCGAAGCATATCAATACATTCGAGTTGGATGCCCCGTTAATAACTCTTGGACATAAGCATATCCTGTTAAAGCAGATGTTCTACATGCTTGCCTTTCAATATTATTAGATATATGTTTATATAGTTCAGTCAACATAACATTATCCATGAACTCATCAGAGTCGTCAATTTCAGAATCCCTAGTATCATTAGTTGACATTATACTGCAATGCAGTAAAATAAGTTATAACAACTTCGTGTTCATAAAAATGGTAATGCAATATTTTAAAAGAATTTGAATTATAAGGCTGCAAATAGAAATACAAAAACTTGACCAAGAGCAATGGACGGAGAAAATGTGTTACTGGGTTGAAAGTGCAGTGCAGAGATTACGCCAAGATGCAACGAAAGATAAATAATAAAATTGAACAACCTATAAAACACACACAACGATAACTGAACAGTTAGTTTTGAAAAATAAAATGATATGACATTATAATAAAAAATAAGAACATAAGTGGACCAACAATCCTATTTTTTTAGTGTCATAAAACTAATAAAGTATGTATAAAACACATATTAAAATGTATAGAAAAAAGAGCAATGAAATGGATGGAAAAAAGAAGCTCAAGGAAAGAATTCACCAATGAAATGGATGGAAAAAGAAGCTCAAGGAAAAAAGAGTTGTTCATGCTTGCCCCCGGTTGAAGTAGCAACATATTTTTGCAACATGTATAATGCCAATATATATATATATATATATATATATATATATTGGAATCAATTTATAACAATGAAGAATATTGAGAGGTAGTACAAATGGGAAAATGTTGCAGCATCTAGCTCCATACCCTCTTAACCCCATATTTAACCAAACTAAAATTTTCTTCATGCTAAAAATAATTAAATTAAACAAAATCCATTACAAATTAAAGTGATATCTGGTCAAAATGTAATAATGCGAATAAAATAAACATTTAAGTAACAATACAATTATTATTTATTTATTTTTGTAATTTCATTACATATCAAAGTGAAATCTAATCAAAATGTAAGAATGCAGATAATGAATGGGTCAGCATTCTAATAATATCCTTTTTCTCCATCAGTCATGGTTACATACGTAGATCCCAACGCCAAATTCATACACTTGAATAGTGGCACACAATAGCACATGTACCTGATGCAAGACAGTAAACGTGAGAGGAGAAAATTCAATGTTCAATGTTCAATGTTTCAACATTCAATATTCAATAACCAAAAAACTCCTCCCAATTCATATTCATATACCTCTCTATATGTAGCCAAACCCTAAATTAAACTTGCCAAAATAAAATAACTCCCATAAATAAATTAAGTCCTAAAATCAATAAACCCTAAAATAAAATAAGCATGAACAGAATAACAGATAATTTTGATCTAGACCCATTGTCAGATAATACAATCACCAGCCAAGCAACTAAACGAAGAACATAATAACTCTGCCAAGGAAATCTCATCAACATTAACAGTAAAGATAACACTAAAAAATAGATAAATAAATAAATCTCTGCAGCCCTTCGAAGGCTCATAAAATTAAAACTGATGTTGGAGACCTTGTCGTTGAAGTTTTGTGTCCCCGTATCAGAGATTATACATTACATAAAATAGGAATCAGTTAATCAATTGACACAATCTCTTCAGATATGTCTCAAATTCTGACTGGTAATGTCATGCAAAAAAAAAAGGTTTACGACATATTGCAATGAAATCTAACCGCAAAAAAAAAAAGTTGTTGAAGAAGCCTGGCAAATACCAAACGAATTGTGACGGCTGATCTGGTGGTAAGCCTATATCTAATGGTTTCTAATGAAATGCATCATATGCACAAATTGGCATTAACTTAAATTCTTTTATAAAGATGTGGAACTCACCTTATTACAAGCACTGCAATCCACTATATTACAGTGTTGCTCCCAACAGAGAATCTATGACACTTCCAAACAGTTCTGCCAGTGCAGAAAGAGGTGTTACCAATAACTGCTTTAGAGAAACATTGTGCATGCATTTTGTTGTGAAAAATACTAAGAGAACAAATGCCAGTCCTAAGCTCAAGGAATGAAATGTATAAAAAAAAATAGCAATGAAATAAATAGACACAATCAAAACAACCATGTGCATAAATAAAGATGCATATAGTAGAGTCCCCAAGTAGATATTTAGTAGCCACACACAGGAAAAAAAACAGTAGCATATTAGTACAGTCATCCAGAGTAGGGTAATATTGTTTGAGACAGAATAGTAACTAAACCAAAGAAACAACTAACTAAACCATCAACACTCATCCTAGAGCTTCAACACCCAATTCAGCTTCCTCTCCTTGGGCATGCGGATGAACATAGTGCTCCATTTGTCTTCCAAGAACATGGTACATGCCTTGTGGTATTGCTCATCGTTAACATCAACCAGGGAATCTAGTACATCCATGCATGCCTCAATACAATAGGGATCCGATTCTATGCTTGAAGTGTCATGACATGCTCCCTCTCCAATCTGTTTTGTTCGGGCAATCAAGTATAAAGTCCATGCTTCAAATGCTTTCTCCATACTACAGCTCTTACTCCATTTCTTATGTCTAGAAGAAGAAGGACCGTCTGAACCTCGCTTTCGATTACTTGGGGTTAGATTCTCATCAATTGGGGAATCTAGTAAAGATGTATTACCACTTACATGGACACCACCCCTCATGAAGTTGTCCTCTAAATCTCTCTCTTCATCAGATGTAGGAGGTAACTGCCTATAAGACCTAGCAAGTGAACCGGTGGCAGTTGTGGTATTAAAAATAATACCCAACAGATTGTAGTGTTCACATGCTTTCCTTCGAAACTGCTTCGCGTTCGGGTGTGCCTACAAAGGTGAAATTTTTAAAAAAGAAAGAACTATAATGTAGGGTGGGAATAAACTCAAAACCAGTAGCTAGGAATAGATTACCCTAATATATCAGTTGCCAAACATTCTCTAGGGCAGTGAGAGTGTTGGTATCAGGGTCCCAACCAAAACTCGACTGTTCCAAAAGGTGTGAAAACGCTCTATACTTCATTCTTAATCAATTAAATTTTGATTTAAGTTTTGCCACTGTGTACCGCCTACCAAACTTTTGAAAGAGCTCCTCATCAAATGTTTGGAACACCCGCCTTGGAAATGTATTGGTCAATAAAGCATTCTGGTGCACTTCTTCGACCATTAACCTAATAAAGGATTCTTCCGCCACTGGCGGCCAAGGGACTACATCTTCGTAATCATCAATGGGTCTTGCCATTAAATAAAAATTATATATAATTCTGGATTTTAATCCCACGAAAACTACTGTACCTTATCCAATTTTAATTAAGAAATTTATTTTTACTAGAATATTATTTCAACTATAATTAGGACAAATTAAAAATACTCTAAATAATATTAGAATTGTATAAAATAAAATTAAAAACCTTTCAAAATTACAGAACTTGATTTAATTGGCACACAAAATTCAACCTGACAAAAACGCATTCCATGAATGACCGAATTGAGTGAAATTAAGTCCAAATTCTAAGAGGTGAAAGTTAAGTGAGTTAAGGTCACCTTGAGATTGGCACTAGTCCATCGATAGTTACATTTACACTTTTTTTTGTTGGAATTCTTAATAAAAATAATAAACTTAATAATTAAAATTATTGAGATATTAATGGGTATAATTTATGGACCATATGAGTTACATATCCAACTTAATGACAATGTAGATGGGTCATATGAGTTACAAGTTTTTGTAGTAGTCTAAAGGTATCAACAAGCCTATAATTGGTTTACTGGACATCATTTATCATAGTTTTTCTTTAAAATTTAAATAAAAAGATCATACATATTTATTAATTACAAAAAACCTATTAACACATCATCTGATAAATTAAACTAGCATACTAAACTAGTGTACCAATCATTTTTCAAAAAAATAGAAAACTGAGAGAAAAAATCTAAAATCCAAAAGAATTTCATTTATTTTATTCTATCATTAGTAATTTCTTACTTTTTATGGACAGCTTGACACACCATTCTTATCTTTTGTAAGATTCACGGCTTCACAAAAATAATTTGTTTGACATTTTGGTTAGTAAATTTTTTTTAGGAGTTTGTTGGAACTTTTCGCCATTTTATTATTGTAGATGTTTATTTATAAAAACTAAAAATAAAATAGAAATAGAAATAAAAATTGAACACTTGAATATCCTAGAAAAAAATACTGTTATCGAAGAAAATATAAAACGATCCAGAAATATGTTATACTGTACATACAACAATCCAGAAAAGCAGAACAAAAATTAAAACGATTGTGAAGATGCAGGGTTTTCGTCATTGCATACCTTTTTGAAGGGGGAGGGAGGTACTGGACACAGCGTTTTCGTCTATGTGTGAGTGATCGTCTTTAGAAACTGCTTCTGCTTGCTTTCTCTTATGCCCTTTTAGAAACATCTGCTGTGTTGAAGACATGGAAGACTCTCACAGGTGCTAAATAGAGAACGGAAACCCTACACTGTTAGTTGGAAAGATGGATGCGATAGGTGAGAGATTTGGTTTGATACACTTGAATGCAATTGAAATAGGGATATTTGCTTTGAAATTTGTTAAATCTACAGGACATAACTTACATAAAGAGAGAGAAAGAAAAAAAGATGGAAAAAAAGATGTAGAGCTAGCTGATGTAGAGAGTGAGAGAAGGTGCCACGTGAGTGAGAGAAGGCGCCGCCTGAGACAGTCGTCTAATTACGTCTGTCAGAGGCAGACTATCTTTAGAAGCCAGATCAAGAGAGATTTGGAAATAGTGAGGGAGAGAGATTTGTAGAGACTGGGAAAGTGAGAGAGATAGAGAGTAAAATGCGAAGTGTGTGAGTGAAAATTTCTAAGAGAAAGCCAGATCGAGAGAGATTTGTAAAGAGATCGAGAGAGATTTGCTAAGAGTGAGAAAGAGATTTTAACGCAGAGAGTGAGAGTTGGATAAAAGTGAGAGAAAGAGAAAGAGAGGCAAAGAGTGAGATGCAGAGAGTGAGAGTTGGATGTTGCGTGAGTGATTTAGGCGCAACGTCAAAAGCCAACTCAGTACGGGAGGGTCTGTGTTTTGAGATTTCTAAAGATATGTTTATGATATAATCTGACAGAATCACTCCCTTAGTCAACACTCAATTCAATTGCCAAACAGTATCTCTGTCACGCCCCGAATTTCTGCAAACCCGAGGCGCGACTGACGAGACAGAAAATAAAATAAATAAAAGGATAAATGTAAATAAATTCACTAAACAAGCATCCATTCCCATCAATACATAAAATAACATAAAATACATTTCACAACTGCATTGTTCATAGGTCATTCGGGCTTAAGCCCTTACATTACAAAACATAAGTCCCATGGACCAAAAATATACCAAGTGCTTCATCCTATCAAGGTATCATTGAGTCTCAAGTAGCTGGAGTATCCTCATCTGAAAAATGTTGCCCACGAATGAGTCAGCTCAACTGCTGGTATGATGAAGTGCTAATGCAAGAAATAAAGCTAAGGCGTGGCATGTGCAAAGTGTACATTTATATCTAAATGTCATTCAAAGCATCGCAGTAATATATGAGTGGTATGCATGACGCACCCATGCACAACTCTATGCCACACCCATGTCTCATTTACGGGTACTCCACGATGGCTCGAAGTACCAATGCAATGGCCAATTTTGCGTTTTTCACCACAGAATCTACACCCTCATAATGCATAGTACCACGTGCTCAACTCACGCCATGTTCTCAAGGATTCACCATATGCCAATATGCTAATGTAATCTCAATGAACATGGTTTTCAATAACATAGCATGCTCGGACAATAACATATAAATCATCAGTCAGTTCCATATGTATGCATATCTCATGTGTTCATATATCATAGTTCATGTTCTTCACTTTACTAAACTCTCAAAGAACGCAAGTAACACATTAACATATGAACAACCAACTTCAAATTATCAAGTAAACACATTCCAAATAAACACATAAATCATTCTAGTCATTCACAAAATATTCCTAACTTAACTTCATTTCTAACATTAGCAAAACACCATACCTGACGGGTTAGTCACAACCCAAGTAAACTGTGCTAGTAATGTAGTGGCTAGTAGTGAGAATGTGGAAGGATCAGACTGCCTTCTCCTTGCCCTTTCGCGTCCCTAAAATCATAACAAGTGACTTAGTTCATTTGTTTCCTAAATGATGCTATTCAACAAATTTTATGTCTTTATTTCATAGGTTCTATTCTGCTAAATTAAACTCTGCTATTGAGTCCAGGATGTCAAAGAAAATAAGTTTAGGCTTTCGTATAACTCAATTCGGACATCTGGGTTCAAAAGAGCAAAACAGTCATTTTGCACTTTTCATGGGTCCTTACATTTCATGACCTCTTTTCACAAATCGGACTCCACGGTTGAGTCCGGAATGCTCGAGATAATAAAGTTTCACTATTTTTTTACTTAATTCGGAGTTCGTTTGACTGTACTTCAATTCAGGGGCATTTTGGTAATTTTAAAGGTTACTACGGGTCTTTTATTTTTTAGGACCCCGTCTCGTAAAACGAGCCTCATCATTGGTCTCAGAATGGTCGAGATAAGTCAAAATACACTAATGACTTGTCCCATTTGGACTCCGGATTATTTTAGAATATTTAAATAATTAAATTAATTAATTAACTAATTAATTAATTAATTTAATTAATATTTATTAATATTTTATTCAGGAGGGGTCAAAACATAATTAGTCAAAAGTTCTGTGGGTCAAAATCAGATTTCCTAAAGTTCTGGGGTTTCAATTTGAATTTCAAAAAGTACAAGGGTTAGTTTGAAATTTCCAACTCTCTTATCCTTAATCCGAATAGCCAAACAGTGGCTAATTCCGAAACAGGGATAGGATATCCCTGTTTTCAATTTAATCCCAATTTCAATCTCACAACCCCGTAACCAAACAGCCCCTATCCCCTATTTAATTTAAAACCTGCGACCGACACGTGGCAGGGGCGGGTCGACCCTAGCCCGATCCGAACCCGGACCCTGACCCAACCCGGACCCGAACAGTGTCCCTTCTTCCCCGTTTTCCCGGTGAGCCTCCGGTAGGGTTCCGGCGCCTTCTCCGGCGCAGGCGATATTTTTCCAGCGACTTTTCACAATTTTAAAAATGTAGTTTTCTCAGGTTTTTCATGTAGATTCCATATCTAAGGTTGGTTTTGGATTTAAGCCACTAGATTTTCACGAAATAGGGTCCAAGGATTTCAGTCAACTCTCCTGGCCGACCCTTCTCTTTCCATTTTCGTGACTGTTTGGCCATGGTTCAACCTCCATTTTTATCCTAATGGGTTTCTGCACCGCCTAGGGTTCGTTCCCTACCATTTAAACCGAGTTCTACACAAAATGTCAAGACCCACCTCCCGTAACCAAAACCTGCAACTCACTATTTCTATCTCAGTTTCTTAATCATTTTCTTTTATTCTTTTTGCAAAATGAACCTTATAACATGCTCTTTAAGATCCTATACATCAAATTAATTATCATGCTTAAAAAAAATAAAACAGAACTGGGTCACTTACGATTTTTGTTGGGTTTCTCTCTCTAGCCGTGCACTTCCTTCACCCTCTGGTTCCAAGCTTGAATCAAGCTCCAAGACTCCTTCTTTCAAGAACTCTCTTTCTCTCTCTCGTTTTTTGTTTTTCTTTTCCTTCTCTTTTCCCAACCGAGACCAACATATATACACTAACACACCAACTCCCTCACGTCTCCCACCACCAGCCCCTTTCCTTGACCTCTTTCCCTTTGCTCAGCCACCCATGCTCTTCCCCAATGCAGCTTTGCATTAAATGCAAAGCTGCCCTACATATACCTATATATATATATATATATATATATATATACCACTCATTACACACACACTAGAATCACACACTCAACCGACACCACACACACACCCCCACGGTCTGTTGCACCCATCCAGTGCACACATGCACTCCTATATATATATATACATATACATATTCACATATACATGTACACATATTATTCTACACATATACACATACATATAATATCCCACACATATACATGCTACACATACATAACACCCATGCATTCCATAATCATAAACACATTACATTAATTTCACATTTTTAATAATAACAATAATAATATTAATAATAACAATAATGAATAATAATAATAATAACCACAAAATTTTTATATATAAATTTTTTTTTTTTGGGGTTATTACAATCTTCAATCCTTGGATACTGTAAATCATGTTTGCGGTATCTATCCAAACGTGCCCATTGTATTTTGATATTCAAACTGTGCTATTGAAAATGATGTGTTTTAAAAATGCATGGATTATATCCGCTTGAACCTTTAGCATATTTTATATATGATCCGTTTTGAAAATGTGTTATAAGATATTCTTGAGTATGTGTTATCTGTTTATGGAAACTTGGTGCCCAGGGTATTTTGTGCAAAACTCTACTTTTGCAAAATCTGTGATAGGATGCAGGAATTATCACGAGCTTAGTGAAGCTTACATGGATTTGTCCAAACATATTTCAGGTAGTTGAGTTAGCAAATAAGTGGTAAAGTCTACACAAGAAAGCTAAGAGTGTGAATGCGATGAACCTTTTGCATGAGGATTCTGATCGAATTTAACGTGGGATCTTTTTGGTAACCTATGATGTATTTTTGGCACAATGACAACTTGGACTTTTGGGAATTAGTATTATGTCTCTTTTGTTGGACATATACATGAATGTGCACATAAATGTTGATGAATTACGTTAATGATAGTGATCATAATGACTTTACCTTGAGAATCCTTTATAAATAATTGGTGTCGATCAATTGTCAGATGAGTTGCACATGTACAGCGTCCGCGCTTGATAAAATAAAAGAAAACTTTTACTATCTTGTGCAATTCAGTTGATTTTGTACGGCTTGTCTTAGTGACAGTATCGGTCACTGACCCCTAATCCGCATAAGATGGGTTTCGGGTCGTGACAATGTGAGTATCTCAATGCTTGTTCGACTCTAAGTTGGTCCAAAAGACATTGTCGTGCATCACTATCGGCTAGCCTGCTTCACAAATGGTATATTGGACTTTTGTTTTAATTTAGGATCCCACACACTCACACATTACATACATTGCATATAGTTTTCATCATAGCATCATGTGTATGTTAGACTTGTGATTGTGAAATAAATTTTCCAAAAATACATCTTAAAACCCAAGGGAAAATTTTGTTCACAAGATAAGCTTAGAATAAGAAACTCTATGTTGCTTGTTCAAACGAATGACGATAGTTCATTCTCATTTGTTTTCATTCATTCAAAAGGCCTGTATCAAACAAAGAGCTGCAACCTCAGATATGTGCTTGTTTGATATTCATTTCTTGCTCGTTCGAATGAATAGGGAACTCATTCAAACGAGTGATGCTTCATTCGAATTAACCTTGGGCAGAAAATAGTTTTCTATTTTGTTTTGAAGCCCGTTTTGGATTAAACAAGTTCATTGTGAAAAGTCACAAAAATACAGTTGAGAGCAATGAAAAATAGAGTAAGAGAGATTTTAATTACGAGAGCTATATTCTTGAGACATAAAAAAGCTTTCACGAGAGATTAATCAAAATTTTCAATCATGCATTTCTCTAGTCTCATTCATTTATTGATTTAGATGATTCACTAGATCCAAATTAGATCTAAGAGTCTCTTGTTCATGTCATTTCACCATTGATGAAGAATTGAGATCAACCTTGTGGATGCATTGTTGATTGGATCAGTGGATACCAAGATTGTGAGGATTTGCAATTGTGGAGCAGTTAGATTAGAGGATTCTGAGATTGTCGAGGATTCTAGTTGTATGAAGATTCTGACTATGAGGAGCTTGTAGATTCAAGAAGAAATTAAAGACATGATCGGGTAGAACAGAGCTTTAGGTGTAGAGTTCGGTTCGTAGATACGTTGTAATTCAATTTCTATCATAGTGAAAGTCTTCCTTGAGCATTGGCCCGGCTTTGGAGTTTTACTCCAAGGATTGTTGTCCTTGGTAGTTTCTCCCTCATCAATCAGTTTTCAAATCTCTCAATCACTTCATGTCTTACAATTTACAAATTGCTTCGCTTAAATGCTTCCACTTGATATTGATATTAATATTGATATTGATATTAAGTTTTCATGAATCTCATAATTGAGCACAAATCTAACTAATTGAAAACTTAATTGAGCAATTGAAATTGTAAACTGAATTGAATTGACATTTGATCATTTAGTTGAATTTTGCATTGAATTGATTAATTGATTATCAAATTGCACTAATTTATCAATTAAGTTATTGTTGATAAGTTTGTCTCTTTGAACAATTCTTGACTATACAATGGTGGAAGGAATTAATGTTATTATGGCATCGTTGTTGTAGACAAGACTTGTAATTAATATTCAACCCCCCCCCCCCAATTTTTAGGCTTAATTCACACTTTGGGACCTTAAGTGATATCCTAGTGGTATCGATCTATAACCAAGTAGTATCAGAGCTTACTTTCAAAGGCAAATTGATTGATACCCTTAGTGTAAACCATGGAAGGGTTAAGAGAGAGTGGTTTAATCTCATGGCCACCCCTATTTGACGACTCTAATTAAGCATATTGAAAAGCTCGCATGAGGGAATTCTTGAGAGCTGTGGATGAGCAAAAATGTCTCACTGTCCAAGAAGGTTGGATCCCTTTGGTCCCAATCGCAACTACGGCGATTCCCTTCTTAGTCAAGCCTTCGAACACTTGGAATGAGATAGAGTTAAGGATGAATGGATACAACACCAAGGGCTTGAATGCCATCTTTAACGCAGTAACTCTCGATGAGTTTCCCCACATCATAACTTGTGAGACATCCAAGGAAGCTTGGGACATCCTCGAGACTACCTATGAGCGAGTATGGCTCGATATCTAAGAAGGTTAGACCCCTCCAGTCACAATCGCAACTATGAAAATTCCCTCCATAGTCAAGCCTTCGAACACTTGGAATGACTTAGAGTTAAAGATGAGTGGATACAACACCAAAGGCTTGAATAACATCTTTAACATGGTGATGAGTGCGCAAAAGTGCACTCTGAATGTCCTGTTATTTAATTAAATTGCTAAAAAGTGAATAGAAATATTGGGTTGTAATTAATATTATTTGATTTAATTTTTATTCACAGTGAAATGTATTTTGAGTATTATTAAATATTTTAAATCTCAAACAAATGCATTAAATAGTCCTTGAAAATTTTGTTCGTGAACAGTTATAAAATTCATCTTATGTTTCGGTCACGAGGTAAAATTAAATTATTATTTGTTGGATTGCAGGTGCATGCAAACGTCAAGTTAAAGAAGAATCAATCAAAGGTCCGGTTGAAGAGCAAGTAAAGAAATGGCCAAAAGAAATAAAAGAAAAAAATAATAAAAGCAAAGCTGAGGCTGCATGCGCTGATGGTTGCAAGAAACAAAAGGAAAAAAATTGGAAAAGCAAGTGGGGCACGTGCAGGGTTAAAGAACAGTGAACAGAGAAAAGAAAAAAAGAATAGAAGATATGCTTGAGGCCCTTGGGCAAAGTCAGACTATGTGGCTTGACCAGTGGTGTTGGCGGTTGGAAGGTGTGGCGCTGGTTACTGGGCTGCTGGGCCTTGTTAGAACGGCTGCTGGCTTCATGCGACTGTTGGGCTGAAGTTGAAACGTGAGGTTGCGCAGGCTTGGACGTTGACCAAAAGAAAGCAAGGAGAGATTTGGAATGTGGCGCATGGCTTGGTGCGGCCTAACTTGCGTTGTGGGCCCAGGCGATGGAATTAAGGGCTTGTGGTGCAGCGGCTTAAGGCAATGGATTGGAGATGAAGCAGGTGGGGCCCGGGCTAGCAAGCCAAGAATTGGAAAGGCTTAAATGGGCTGGCGTGAGTGCTGTAGTGTGGGGCCCATGTGCAGAATTAAGGAAGCATCAGGTGCGGCTTGTGCGTGTTGTTGGGCCTAGGGCGTTTGGTTTGGTGCGGCTATGTGGAGTTCAGGCGCAAGGCGCCAAGGTAGGTTGCCAATGTGTGGGGCCCACGCTGAATATAAAGAAGGGGAGAAAAAAACCTAATGGGGGGGCCGTGGGCGGCTGCGACAAGAACAGAGAGCAGAGCTGCGGCTGCTGCGCAAAGGAGAACAGAACAGAAAATTCCATGGCTCAGTTTTTCTCCATACAATTTATGTTATCCGTCCTGTACATGGGTAACTAAATTTTCAAGCGGGGTTAGGGATTAACTTGCATCATAGATGGTTGTTTTAATTTATTTTTAATTCCTGTACGTGGTTTTCACTTGTTAAATTCTTTGATGATCATTCATAATTAATTGTTGAATTTTATTCTCTGAATCATTAAAGGGTTCAGTCCGTTTATAGATTCAGTCATACTTTTTCTATCAAATGGATTCATGTTTTGATTATTTTTGGAACAATTACTTATTTATATTGATTCAATTCTCTGCTGCAATATTGCTCGTTGGGTATATTGTCGTCGTTAGGTTTTCTCAATGTGAATAATAATTTGTGTGATTTAAAAGTGTTGAATGATTTTTGAAAGGGTTATTTTAGTCTAATTTTGGTTCATAATTTTATATTTTCTGATTGAAATTTTTGGAATTTAATTTCTCAATTGAGTTATCAATGAATTAAAAATAATTAAAATACCATATATGTGCAAGGGATTCCCGACACTCCACTGGTCGTTAAATTTGAGTATTTTCTTCCATAAATCAAATTGTTTAATTTCTAATTTGCATTCAAAATCACTATTCATATTTTTATTTTCTTGTTAACTGTTTAATATTTTGTTAGTTTAAGAAATTCTTTCTATTATTCTTTTAATTTTGTCTCTTTGTGGAATCGACACCCCAAAGCTACATTACAACTACCGCGTTATTCTTTGAGCGTAATCACGTGGTAACTCCCAATGAGTTTCGCTGCATCATGATTTGTGAAACATCCAAGGAGGCTTAGGACATCCTCAAGACTACCCATGAGGGTACGTTGGTGGTAAAGATGTCTCAACAAATGTTGACATCTAGGTTTGAAGCTTTAAGAATGGAAGAATCAAATATCTTTTCTGAGTTCTATGCTAAATTGAGTGACATTGTCAACTTATTATTCAACCTAGGAGAAAAGCTAGATAGGACTACGATAGTAAGAAAAATTTTGAGTTTCTCTCTGAGAGATTTCAACCTAAGATAACCACCATTGAGGAAAGTAAGGATGTGGACTCTCTCTTTGTTGATGAGTTAGTTGGGTCACTTTAAACGTTTGAGCTAACTCTAAGGCAAGCAAAGAAAGTTAAAAGTCTTGCCCTAAAATCAACGTAAGAAGAAAGTAAAGGGGATTAAGAGATTGACCCCGAGTCCTATGAACGATGAAGACTTAACTCTTTTTGTTAGGAGGTTTAACAAGTATCTCAAGGGTAAAATGCCTAACTCTAAGGGATTTCAAAGCTCAAGTAAAATATCCTTTGGAAATTCTAACTCTTCAAGAGACAAAGTCAAAAAATCTTCTTCTAGTAGAGAAAGATGAAGACCTTCATCACAATCCTCCTCTAAACCTATTGAGTGCTATGATTGCCATAATTGTAGGCACATAGTGGCCTATTGCCCTAACAAGAGAAAGGGAAATTCTAGAAATAAGAGGGCAATGGAATCTTCTCTTTCCAAAGAAGATAAAGACAATGAAGGGGATGAGAATGATGATGAAGACGATAAAGACGATGAAGGGGATAAGGATGATGATAAAGACAATGAAGGGGTGAGGATGATGATGAAGACAATGAAAGTGAGGAAAGTCAGACTTTCATGAGTGTCACCAATTCTCGTTAAGGATCCTCATCTATTGAGGATGAAGATCATGAGTTGTGTCACGTGATAATGGGAGTAAAGAAGATGACAATAGTGAGATTGCTTTTAAAAGGCTATTCAATGAATCTATAAATCTCAAGAAATTTAACATGAAACTTATCACTAAACTCAAGTCATGTGAGAAAGAGAAGAGTGTCTTAATAGTTGATCAATCCTTATTGAATCAACTAAATGAGGATAAAATGTCTCTCTTGGAGAAGGTTGAAACCTTAGAAAAAGAGAGAAATTTGTTGGTTGTTGAGGTAAGGGGACTTAAAGCATCCCTAAATTCTTGTGAGGTTGAAAAGAAGGAATTGAATTCCAAAGTTCACTCTCTTAGTGAATAGCTCACACAAGCAAGGAATGTAAAATTCAATCTTGAGGATAGGTTAAATAAGCTTTCTAAAATGCTTAATACCGTCCAAATCAAGAATTATAGAAATGGTTTGGGCTATGAAATGTTCATGGATAAGAACAAGCCTTCCACATCTATTTCAAGTCAATCTCTCACACTCAAGCCGGTTGTTTTTGTCTTCAAAATCTAAAGGTGTTGAACCACCTAAACGTAAGAGGCAAACCCCAACCCCAACCAAAGCCTCAAGCACATTCTCTTCCATTACCTCAATTTAAACCACAAGCCAAACCTCAACCAAATCATTGTTTTGTTCTTATTGCATGGTTGAAGGGCATTCTAGGAGGGAGTGTGGGTTCGCTAAGAATATGCAAACAAAATCTCACACCTTGACTTTAGAGCAAAAATTGAAAATTGTTACCTTGAAGCAACAAATGAATACACATTCAAAAATCAAGGAACATGGATCAAAGGATCATTTAAATTTCCAACCTTAAAAAGCCTAAAGTAATTCCCTATTCCAAGGTTAGAGGTAAAGTCAAGACTCAAAATGTCTCTTCGACTCCTAAAAGAATTGTAAGACAAATTTGGGTGAGAAAGGATAAAGTTAAAGGTCTTGAGAAGGAGTGTGCAAGTCACACTTCACAATTTTCCTATTCGTCGGGAAGAGTAAATCCATCTCTTAGATAAATAAGAGATTTTATAGCAATTTAGGGATTCTACTCTTCTCTCGCATTCTGGAGACTCCCTATGAATTACTTTATCACATCTTACTCCATTTTTCTTATTGAAAATCATCATTGAGTAAGTTGAGTTCTTTTCCATAGTCTAGGTGAACTTTAGTTTAGTCATCTATTCTAGGTCAATGGATTTGATTTTTTGATTTTAATTTTTTTGTGGATTTTTTTATCTCATCTATTCTAGGTCTATGGATTTGATTTTTTTATTTTAATTTTTTTGTGGATTTTTTTTTATCTTTCATAGTTAGGTGCATTTCATATCTTTGTGAAGTCAATAATCCAAAAACATTTTTTTCTCATTTTCACTACTAATGGTAATCCCATTTTTTTTAAAAAAGAAAAGTGAATAGAGATGCATTGTTAGTGCTTAAGACTATGACATGTGTACTTTAGTTTATCACTATTTCACTTAGTATTATTGACTTGAATGTATTCAATCTTTTAATCTCTTGTGATCTCATGGTGCGTAGTCTTGTATATCTTTATGCATGAGATTGCCTTGTAGATAGTTAGGAGTTAGTGATTTTATGTTTATGCATCAATAAGTCCATAGCTAGAAATATTGACTTAGATTGAAAAAATCAAAGGACCAAAAAGCAAAAGCCATAAAAGATAATAGCAAACACACAAAATTAAAAATCAAAAGTGGAAGGAAAGGGCTACCTTTAGGTTAGTGTGTATGTTATCCATGGAAATCCTTTGAAAAGAGCAGCCTACTCATCTGTGTGAAAGCCGCCTTGCAAAAGGTGAGAAAAGTGCAATACAAGTTACAAAACTTGACTTTGAAGATGAAAGGGAGTTTTGATTGGAAGTGGTAAAAAACTCCTAAGTTGATTGACTAGGGTTGTTTACTAATAGTGTTGTGTAAATCATTCAACACCATAAAGCCAATCTTGATATAAGAACATCATATGATTAAAGCTTAATACATATGTCTACACATCATGGTTGAGTGAGTAGAGAGTTAGGTTGCATGGACTTAAGTGTTTTAGGGCTAATTGAATGCTTTTATTCATTTTAGAACACCTATTTCATACTCTTTAAGTCACTCAAAAATGTTCTTTTAATTCAGATCTCAACTCAAAAACATTGGGATTGGTTTTAGCATTGTTGATAAAAGAATTCTTCTCAAAATTGTTTCATGCTAAAAACTGAAGTTTTAATAGAAAATCCATCTTTTCCCTTATTTTTGGATTGTTGAAATGGGTAGAAGAGTCAAGCAGAACAGAACACTTTGTTTTTTCTTGAAATAAGTGAGGTTTCGGGTCCTCGTTCGAATGACCGTTCATTCGAACGAGTTCACTTAAACTTGTCCGAACAAAAGTTTGATCAGTTTCAAAAACGCGTGATAGAGGCAAAATTTTTTCATTCTATCTGATTTCTATTCATTTTCTCCCAAGCTCTTCATAGTTCATCTTGAGATATTGATCCCAGAATTTGTCATTTTCATATTCTACTCTGGTTAGGTTGATCTGCATGTCGAGGACTTCATTTTGATCGTTTAGTTTCACATTCTCACCAATTTTTTGATTGGTAAGTCCTCGTGTCCTTCTCACTTTCCTTTAGTCAATTTGATTGCTTTCATTTAGATCTTAAGGTTGTGTGGACCGTTAGATCGGTACACTTGATGTGGCGACATATTAGGATCTTCTTACTTGTGTTTCACTCCAATCTACGTGATCATGTCTTATAAGATAGTGATCATAGCACGGGAGCATTTTTCCTATGCTATCCGGTTGGGTGCAGTACCTAGGGTAGTTGCTTGGTTTTCTACACCGATTACCCACATTTGAGTTGCTACTGTTCTATCCTAACCTGTACTTCCTAAGAGAGTCACCACGATAGATGATATACGTGAGACATTCACATATAAACTCTTTAAGTCCCGTGGTCAGCTACTTCTTTTAACTATCAAGGGTTTTGCCGATAAGATCGTGGTTCGAGAGTTTTACTCGAACTTGTTTCTCGTGATGCGTAGAGAGGATACCTCATCATAGTTCAGTGTTGAGTTTACCGTCATTGCAGACTTGATTGCTTAGACTCTTGGCCTTCATTGAGTTGAGCAGCCAGGATTTTGATTCCTTTAGGGTGCTATACTTCCTTCTGCTGATCATATCGTATCCACCTTCCGAGTCGACAACTCGATAGTCTTCACCACGAGGGCTACCACTCTAGAGCAGAGTTATCTATATAAGGGGTATCGTATTCTCAATCTCATACTCTGTAGCATTCTTTACCTAGTTAGTTATACGAATACATTGACTATCTCTCGTGCTACACTCTTGTATGTCATCGGTGCTGCCATACCGATCGATGCACCTTTCTACATCTTAAGAGTCAACGACTTAACGACTACAAGTGTCAAATGCACTGCCATTCTTCCATTCGACAGTCTGATCTTGTCACGACTCGTAATCCGTCTGTGTGGATTAAGGGCCCGCGAGCCATCCCCTGCCAAAGGATCTTAAACATTACTTAATTAATCATTAAGATTACATGTCATGTCATTAGCTAATCTAATATCATCATTAGAGTATACTTGTATATGCCAAAATAAAAACAAATGTTTAGTTTACAGATCCTCAAAACCAAAACATACCTAAGACGTGGACACATGGGAGAACTAAGACTACTTTGTACTTAGTCTATTACATTAGTAACAAAAGCATCAACTGTACCTGCAAAAGGACAACCTGCAGTAATACGTGGCGTTTACTCAATATGTACGCCTGCCGGTCTTTCTGCAACTTGTTGTCTTGAAAAAACATAACATATCTAGAGTGAGCTAATTTAGCTCAGTAAGTAAACTCCTCGCTTTGCCATGCATCAAGGTTATTCCAAAAGAAGGATAACGGACAATAGTAAGCAAAGGATAATATCACAATAGCATGCGCAGGATAGAGCATCACAGTAGCCAGTCACCATGAATGTGAATCAATAAAATGACCCATACGTCCCAAAGGCATATCCCAAGGTAGAATAACAAATCAACAATAGGGATTGACCTATACAATAGTTAGCTGCTACAAATCACAAAATAAAAATTCTAGTCTAAAGATAGGCAATCAAACATATCATCAATCAAATAGTATATCAACAGATAATCTAATGATAGGCTTACAAGGTGTATCTGTAATCAAAGCGTAGATCATCAACATATTCAAAGATAGGCTTGCAAAGTATATCAATAATCTATGAGTGCATTATCAGAATATCAATAAACGATATGAGATACTAACAAAACAAATGTTGTCATATAGAGGGCCCGGCATACCCTCAAAAGCGCTCATCCAGGTCCACCCCACTATCGGGCTACTGGATAATACTAGATGTAGAGACCTGGAAAAATGGGAAATTTTTTTTTTATTTAATTATTAGTTTATTTTAGTTTTACTCAAGTTAGATTATGGGAATTATGTGGAAATAAATAAGGCATTAACAGGGACCCACTGTTGGCAGAATAAATTTCCGGCTTTATCGGCATATTGTAATTTAATATTTTATAGAATAAAATATTAAACCGATACAGCGGAAATAATTATGATGCCGAGTCTTCATAGATTAATATTTTATGAAATAAAATATTAAAACGGCAATAAATAAAACACATATAAATATATTGGATTTTGTATATATATATATATATATATATATATATATATATAGAATATTATAACCAAGGAAGCTTCGAGGAAGCTGCTGGGGAAAAACGGGAGGAAATGAAAAAGAGAAAGTCGTGCAACCGTGTGTGTGTCGGTGGGTGTACTGGAAGGTGTGATATTATATACATATAATATATAATTAGGTCTTGATTTAATTGAAAGGAGAGAAATGAAAGGGAAAGAAAGTTCGGTGGAGAAAGGGGCAACACGCAGAAGCAATGGAGGATGGGTTTCAACAGCGATGGGTTTGGGATTAGCAACGGCGGAGGAGACGATCGTCGACGGCGTGACATCGGAGGTAATTGATCGGACGGTGGTTGAGATTATTGGGAGGGAAGATCGCGACTTCGTTAGATCTCGGGGCTGGGATCTCTACGGTCGAATGGGTTCGTTGAAGTGCAATTGAGCAGGTCAGTGTATGTATTTATTTGTGTGTGTAGTTGGTGAACGGTGTTTGTAGGGGTCGGAATCTTGTATGTCTAGTGTTGTAGGGGGGATTTGCAGAGATATACATATATATATATATATACACATCTGGTTGTGTTGGTTTAGCAGTGCGGTAGGGGAGGATTCTACCGTGAGGATGGGTTTAAGCAACGTATTGGTGTTGAGATTGTGGTTTAGATTGAAGAAAATGGAGGAAAAGAAACAACGTCAGTGCAGGGGATTTTGTTGGTTCTTCTCTGTACCGAAACTAATTCACGACGCAGAGACAGTGGCGATGCTGCAGTAGGAATTTGTGTATATATGTGTCTGCGTTCGTGTAACGGTGCAGAAGGGGAGAACAGATTGTGATTGCCGAAAATGGAGGTTGATTGATCATTGAATGATGATGTTACGGGTGAACGGTGACTGTTGTGGCCTGTAAGTGCGTGTGGATGGCGTGATTTGATGTTGGTAGTGATGTTGGTCTGGGCGTTTCATCTATTGCCGTTTCCAATTGAGAACAGGGGGATGATGGCTGCAGTGTGGTGCATCGATGGTAGGACCGTGTTGCGATGATCTTTGGCTGGTAATTGACAACTATCAATGTCAATATAGCAGCCATGGTCGGCAATGATCGCTGCAATGACAAGCACAAATATGGAGGAGCAGGCCAGATAGCAGAATGACGTATAATGGAACTCATTTGATTCTGTTGGTGCTACTGAATCTATTCCATTGCGATGGAAACAGAGATCATGCACGGGGAAAATCCGCTGATAGATAAAGCTGATGTAGTGAGTGTTGGATGGTTTTGAGCTTTAATTTCACTGACTTGTGGATGTGGGTTTAAGTAGGAACATGGAGTTCGGTGGACAGATTTGGATGTTGCGACTTGTGAAAATTTTTTTTAGTGCATTGAATGTGATCATAAACTTTTCCTTTTTGATTGTTGGTGTTCTGGGTTTTGTTTTCTGCCTCCAAGGCATATTCTTCGCTATAAGTTGAGAAGAGAAACTTGGGGTTGGGGCGATATTCTAAGCAGGAATAACAGCAATGGCTTGGAGTCTTTGAGCTTTGCTTTGTGTTTACAGCGATCAATAAAATTTTTATGAGAGAGTTTTTCAGATATTATACATGGGTTAATTGATGAGGAGAGATGATGACCAAAGGTTCAACAGAATTCAAATAGAGTTATGAGAGGAGCAACATCGGAAATGGATTGAATCCTGATTCGATCATTGGGAGTGCTGATTTCAATGAAGGGATTCAAGCGTTCATTCAGACACTAGATTGAAACAAGGGGGAAGAACCAAAGGGACACCGACGGGAAATGAGAAGATGGTTCGATCTCCTAGACAGATACAGTATGAGGGTCAAGTTATTCACTGGTTGGTTTGACAGAGTGGTGGACACAGCTTTCTAGGGTTGAGACACACCCTAGTCAGGTATGATATTTTGCTAAGTAAGGAATAGAATTAAGTTAGGAACGATTGCCATGTTGACTGAATGAAGCATGTGTTCATTTAATACTAGAAAATCATATAGGGAATACTTGCTTTAGAACAGAACCTAAAGTTGATCGATTCGGCACATGTATGCTTTCTTGTTATTTCGTAGGAATATGACTTGTTTTGTATGTTAGTACAGTTTGTGGTCAGTATATCTTTTCTGTGAGTTATTTAGATATGGATATGTGATTTGAGTACCTAGTTACGTTGATTTGGCACTGCATTATGTTCATGTGAAAGTGTTTTTATTATTCCGATGTGGTGACTTCTATTATTCAGATGTTGTGAATTCTATTATTCAGATGTGGATTTATCATTAAGATGTTGTGACTTTTATTATTCGGATGTTGTGGATTTTATTATTTAGATGTTGTGGCTTTTGTTATTCGGATACTGTGGATTTTATTATTCAGACGTTGTGGCTTTTATTATTCGGACGTTGTGGCTTTTATTATTCATATGTTGTGGGTTGAGCACGTGGTGCTGTGTATCCATCGGATGTGTTCCGTAAACGGGGGATGGTACCCAGTTTCCATCGGATGTGTTCCGTAAATGGGGAATGGTACCCAGTTTCCATCGGATGTGTTTCGTAAACGGGGAATGGTACCCAGTTTCCATCGGATGTGTTTCGTAAACGGGGGATGTTACCCAGTGTCCATTGGATGTGTTCCGTGATTGAGACATGGGTGTGATATTGAGTTGCGTGGGTGAGTCACGTGTATTTTCATTACATCAAGGTGTGGCATAGAGTTGACATGATGCGGCGTTGAGTTGCGTGGGTGAGTCACGCGTATTTTCATTACATCAGGGTGTGGCATAGAGATGACATGATGACATAAAGTTGACATGGATGTGGCATAGAGTTTGCGTGGGTGCATTATGCGCGCTGTTATCACATTGCATGGACATGGGAATACTTGCTGTTATATTGTTTGAATGACTGGATGACATTTGGATTACTGCTGTTACATTATTTGGATGATATGTGGATTACTACCGTTACATTATTAGGATGATTGGGATAGCATGTGGATTATTCCTGTTGTGTTGTTTGAGTAATCTAGAAGGCATGTGGATTATTGTCATTACACTGCTAGGATGATTTAGAAAGTATGTAGATATAAATGCACACTTGCACATGCCATACCTTACTTGGATGCAACATGCATATTGCCATCATATTGTATAAATGATTAGGGAGGCATGTAGAAATGAATGTACACTTGCACACGCCACGCCTTGATTTTGTTCCTTGCATTAGCATTATATCATACCAGCATGTTGGCGCTGACCCTATTCGTGGGCACAGGTTTCAGGTAAAGCTCCTGGTACGTGGGACTTGAAGAGGTCTTGGAGAAAAGAGAGGAAATGAAATTTGGAAGAGTATATAGTACTTGGGGTGTACTTTTGTAATATAGGGGCTTAAGCCCAAACTATATGTAGGGGATAACTGTTGAGGGTATCTTATATGTATGTATGTTAAAGGAAAAAGAATGCGTGTTTGATTTTCATGAATTGTGGCCATCGAGTGAGGATGGATTGTGATGTGTTTGTATATATATATGATGTATTGTGATTATCAGGGGAAAAAGGGCCGAAAAACAGAGGAGGTTCTGCCGAAATTTTATGAAAATTAAAGAACTCTATCTAATCTGTCGTAAATTCTTAAATCTAATTAATTACCTTTCATTTTATTTGCTTTCTGTTCGTCAGTTGCACCTCGGGTTTCGGTCAGAAATTCGGGGCGTGACAACGTGGTATCAGAGCCTAGGTTCGAATACCTAGGGACGGTGGGAGGAGTTAGACTTTTAGTTTAGTTGGGTAAGTTTGAGTGGTATGCCTTAGGTACATGGGTTGCACTGGTGTGCACGGGTATGGATTATACTTGATTTTCGGCTTGACTGAGAGTACGTGGTTGTGGGATATATTGGTTGACTGAGATTGGAAACTCCTATCTATGTGATATACGGTATATCTGGTGGGATAGACCGTGTGACTAGTTGTTGTGATATAGGTCGTGTACTTAGTTACCTATACGGTAGGCGGTATGCCTAGTTATTTAGGAGATAGACTGTGGACCTAGTTTTCTGTTTGGTTGACTGTAGTTTGTGAATTTTGTATGTGTGTGTGCTAGGTTAGTAACCGATTTTCATGGATTATAGTGTCATAACTATGATATTTATACAGACTGGATTGGTCTCAGGTCTTGAGTTACAGTTGATGGATGGCGCCCCATCAGCCAGTAATAAAAGGAGCTGTGATCCATGAAGGGTTATCACCTAGCTATAAAAGTAAGAGATAATTAAAGACACATCAAACCTTAAAATGCTAAAATAAGGATTTGGACTTGTGCTAGCTTTTGTGTATAGATGGATACTTAGAGTGTTTATCTTTAAATTTTTAAAAGATGTTCTTGTGTTAAACCCTGTTTGTGGAGAGATGTATTGTTTTGGATAGTATTCACTGGGAGTTGAACATTTGTAAGTTAGTTGAACACTAGCAAGGTTTAAGTATGCGTGTATTGCATTGTTTAGATAAAATCCTTCTTAGTAAAGGGCTATGTTAGAACTTTGTGTCGATTGTTGAGTGTAACCAACGAATAGGGATGGTTGACATTAGATATGTAAGTATTGATTAAGCAAGTGCGTCGTGACATGTTATGGCCAAGCCAGAGGTGGCAATTGGCTGCTGACAGGATTAACAGATTTGGCGAAGATTGGGATACATTTGTGGCCATGTGCAATGACCATTATTTCCCACAAACTGCCAGGATCGGGTTTAGGGAGGAGTTTGAGGTACTTATTCAGAAGGACATGACAGTGACCGAGTACGAGTCCCATTTTACCGCCTTGGGGATATTTTCCCCACATATTGTTAGGGAGGAGCCACTGAGGGTTTTCTATTTTCTTAAGGGGTTGAAGACCCCTATTAGGGAGGTAGGCAGAGCCAGACTACCCAGGGTCGTGTTTATACAGTAGCTGCACCTGAGACATCTACTTCCGGACCCCCTATAGTTCGAGGTGTATTCCTTGTTTTTAGTTCGCGGACTAGCAGACCGATAGGCTTGTGCATCTCATCCATTCATGTTTCTCATGTTTACCATGACATTGGGATTAGATGTTTATATTTGTGTGACAGACTGAGTGAAACTCAAAGGTGGGTTGTGTACTTGTTGTTTATGAGATAGGCTGTGAACTTGGATATCCATGGGGTTGGATGTATACCTGGTTACCTATATAGCAGGATTGTATGTTTATTCTTGTATCTGTGTATTCTGGTGATGGATTTTATGCTTGGGTACTGATGTGGTAGGTTATGTACTAGTTATTGAATGCTATTTGTTTATTTTACGTGAGCATGCTAGTGTAGTATTTGTTGCAGTACTGTGATTGTGATTTTTGTGCAAATTGATTATTGTTGAGGCATGTTTAAGAGAATGTTTAAATGTGTTCATATGATACATGGGAATAAGCATAGATGTGTATCCATGATTTAAATTGGTGACAGGTTTCACTAATGTTTTATTTTTCTGAATTGTAATGCATTGCTTTAAGTTTTATGATTATAATGTTGAGAATGGGATTATTGCATTACATTGTGATACTGACAGTATATAGGTGATGCCATTGGGGTAAATCACTAGATGGTTTCATGGCTAGATTTGAGATTAGTTGGAAGGTTAGCAAATGTGTGAGGGATTTTGAGGTGTCCTTGTGAACGTTGAGATTTTTCCCTTATTTTGTTTTTGTGTTGAATTATTGAAGTGGGTCGTGATGTTTGGATGGATTTAGGGATTGGACATTGGTGAGCCAATGTGGGTTGAGGATTTCATTGTGTGTTGTGCCATATGGAGTGGGCCGTTATAGATGGGATCAGAACCAGACCCTAGCCGGGAGAGTAGAGATGTCTGTACTCCGCTGCACACCTACCGATGAGGCTGAGCCTATGGGGGAGATGGTAATGGGAGAGAGAAATACATCCCACATTGCCTGACTAAGGGAAGAGTCAGTGATCCGTTGGTAAGGCCGCGCGTCTACATGTTACGGTACGTTTTTGCTTTGATCGATTATTATTTTGTCGAGAGCTATATTTTTAAATTTCGGGACGAAATTTCTTTAAGGGGGAAAGGATGTAGAGACCTGAAAAAATGGGAAATTTTTTTTTTTATTTAATTATTAGTTTATTTTAGTTTTATTCAAGTTAGATTATGGGAATTATGTGGAAATAAATAAGGCATTAACAGGGACCCACTGTTGGCAAAATAAATTCCCGGCTTTATCGGCATATTGTAATTTAATATTTTATAGAATAAAATATTAAACCGATACAGCGGAAATAATTATGATGCCGAGTCTTCATAGATTAATATTTTATTAAATAAAATATTAAAACGGCAATAAATAAAACACATATAAATATATTGGATTTTGTATATATATATATATATATATAGATATATATAGAATATTATAACCAAGGAAGCTTCGAGGAAGCTGCTGGGGAAAAACGGGAGGAAATGAAAAAGAGAAAGTTGTGCAACCTGTGTGTGTGTCGGTGGGTGTACTGGAAGGTGTGATATTATATACATATAATATATAATTAGGTCTTGATTTAATTGAAAGGAGAGAAATGAAAGGGAGAGAAAGTCGGTGGAGAAAGGGGCAACACGCAGAAGCGATGGAGGATGGGTTTCAACAGCGATGGGTTTGGGATTAGCAACGGTGGAGGAGACGATCGTCGACGGCGTGACATTGGAGGTCATTGATCGGACGGTGGTTAAGATTATTGGGAGGGAAGATCGCGACTTCGTTAGATCTCGGGGCTGGGATCTCTGCGGTCGAATGGGTTCGTTGAAGTGCAATTGAGCAGGTCAGTGTATGTATTTATTTGTGTGTGTAGTTGGTGAACGGTGGTTGTAGGGGTCGGAATCTTGTATGTCTAGTGTTGTAGGGGGATTTGCAGAGATATACATATATATATATATACACACATCTGGTTGTGTTGGTTTAGCAGTGCGGTAGGGGAGGATTCTGCCGTGAGGATGGGTTTAAGCAACGTATTGGTGTTGAGATTGTGGTTTAGATTGAAGAAAATGGAAGAAAAGAAACAACGTCGGTGCAGGGGATTTTGTTGGTTCTTCTCTGTACCGAAACTAATTCACGACGCAGAGACAGTGGCGATGCTACAGTAGGAATTTGTGTATATATGTGTCTGCGTTCGTGTAACGGTACAGAAGGGGAGAACTGTAACACCCCGATCCTGTATAATTAATAATTAAAAATTAATTATTAATTAGTACCGGCTTAGGGAATAATTAAGGAAATTAACCTTAATCTCCCGGTGGTCACACTAGACCAATAGAATGATTAAACATGTCCGAGAATAGGGTATAATACCCGAACCTAATTATCCATTAATTAGGTGAGATAATGTCGATTTAACACTGACGGAATTCGAATTAATTAACCACGAAAATCCCGAATGACTAATAAATGACACGGAACCTCTGACACTGTAGATAACTGAAATATGAAACTCTCGGAACAAACCGCATCGAAAAAGGAGTTACGGAATGAAAGTTATGAGGCAAACATCAGAAACTGAATTACTGCGCAACCAAACAGGGCCTTAGCCCAAAATGTGGAAAAATGGCCAAATTGGTGGTCAAGGGGAATTGAACCCTTGACCTATGGAGGGAAAGAATTTTATCCAAAAAACTTATCAGTTGGGCTACCCAGACCTTTGTGCCTATATACACAACTTAATTGTATATATCTCTGAATTGCCCCAAGCCCCACCTCAAATTGGACCAATGAGGTTGCATGCAAACCCCACATGATTGCCCCCTCAGCCCACCTCAGCCCTAAGATCCCACTGTTCTCTGATGTATATACATCTATATACATATAAGAGAGGTATATATATAGAATATGTAATAATATATGTATATATATGCTACATGTTGCTTGGGGGCTAGCCAGAAAACTGCCTGAATGTGTGTGATAGTGTACGGACAGACCTGCACAAAAAGAGAGAGTGGGTTAGGAAGAGGTGAGGCCTTGCATGTGCGTGCAAAGTGTGTGTCCATGGTGTGTACATTCATGGAGATGCACCAAAGGGGACTGAGGAGCCGAGCAGCACCGTGTGACTGACTGAGGCACCACCAAGGTGCCTGAACCAAGCCATGAGGAAGGCCACTGCTTGAGAGGTAAATACCTCAAAACTGCTAAATTGCTAAATTTTTCTATTTGGGTTATTGGTATTTCTCTGATGGTTTTTAAATCATATGGACTGCGTAAATCAGTTACTGTGAGACCTTAGCATTATTATGAATCAATTGGGAGAGTCGAATAAGACTGAAACCCCAAACCTGTAGCAAAACGGCCATGGATGTACCTCGGATAACTGGGTCTGATTTGACCCAAGCTAAACCGAATTTGGTTGGTCAAGACCTGTTCTAGACCTCAAGAGGATCCCAAAACCACCAACCCGCGACCCTAAAACCCCATGCAACCCCTCTAACACGTCGGTTGCAGGTTCGGTCTTCAAATGCCATTTTTGGTTAGAGTGTGTTAAACTGATTTTCGTGATTGGGGGATGAAACTACATGTCATAGGGATCTTGTAGCAACAAACCGCGTTCAAAATGGTGACAAAATGAGTGTTTGCCATGGAGTTGCAGGTCTCATTATCGTTTTTCCAAACCGTGACAGTGAGTCCAAATCAGGGACTTAGATCGATGCAAAACTGCTCTTTGATGCTTTGGAAACCCTATAGAAGAAATGGCAGAGGAAATCAGTGGGTTAAAACTCACGAAATTGGAGGGATAGGTTACAGAAATTAGGGCAACAGTACACTGGTTGGTGAAGAAGACGACGAGTTGACCGAGTCGACTCGTCCAACACGCCTAAGCCCACTGAACCGACTCGGACACGTGTCTGTCCACGAGTGATGCCACCGAATTAATAGAACGGTACCGTTTTGGTGTAAACCGTTTTATTTTAAAAATTTAAAATTAGCCTGTTTGGTAACATAGCTAATAAATTGAAATCTGAACTGGGCCTATCCAAACCACGGATAAAGGGGCAATTGAGGTTAAATGGGATATGTTATCCCGGTTTTCTGAGGGTCAGTGAACCGGTTGGTTCACAAGAGTTCTGGACCGGTTCAGCCAGTGAACCCTAGAACCGTTTGGTTTGAACCCTAATTTAATGAAATTCCACTTTTGACCCCTAAAGTTCCTAAAATTACGGATTTACCCCTACTGTTTGACAGAATTGCATAGTGGCCCAGACTTTTGAAAATTTATACATTTAAGCCCTGAATAAATTAATTAAATAATAAAATAATTATTTAATTATTTTATTAAATAGGTAAAATTACAATTTTACCCCTAGACATTAAATATGTCAAACGGAGTCCAAATTAAGTAAATAAATAATGTATTTTCACTATTTCAAATATTCTGGACTCAATGGTACAGTCCGATTTTGGAAATACAGTCCCGAAAAATACAGACCCGTAAGTGATAAATGACCGAACTGCCCCTGATGGTACCCAGACCCAAATAAAAATGTCAGATAGCCTATTTTGACTATCTCGGGCATTCTGGACTCAACGGTGAGGTCCGTTTAGTGAACTGAGGTCCCGAAAAATACAGACACGTAGGTGTAAATGACTGAATTGCCCTTAATGATACCCAGGGCCGATTAAACATAACAGATAGTTCAATTTAACTATATCGGACACTCTGGACCCAATGGTGAGGTCCATTTTATGAACTGACGTGCCGAAAAATACGACACATGAAATTACCAAATTACCCCTTATACCGTACGAGACCTAAACAAAGTCCGATTGGGACGAAACTGATACCGGTAGGAGCCCAGACACTGGTGAGACTGTATACTTGATTAGATGACGAATCGGGGTCAGAATTACACAAAACGTAAAATGACCAAAATACCCCTGAGCACTGTAAGTGCAAAGTAGAGGTCGAATAAAGGTCAAACTGATCTGATAAATTATCATAGGGATAATTATGAACACTGAAGGGCTAAATAAGACTCTGAGACAGTCAACGCATAAAACGAGAAATGACCGATGTGTCCCGACGATCTAAAGCAAATACCAAATGAAGTCCAAGGGACTTACAAATTTACACATGAGATATATGGGACATTCTGAGGACCATGAAAGGGTCCCGGGCAAAAATGAAAAAATTACCATTTTGCCCCTAAGACTAAATAAGTACCCAACTGATACCGATTAAAGTCTAAAAGACTTAAAACTTCATATATACGATATATGGGATAATCTGAGGACCAGAACAGGGTCCGGGATAAGAATGGCAAAATTACCATTTTGCCCCTATGGTTAAAATGAGAACCTAACTGATACTGATTGGAGTCCAAAGGACGTAGAACTTTGTACTTAAGATATAAAGACTATTCCGAAGACCACGACAGGGTCCGGGACAAGAATGGTAAAATTACCATTTTACCCCTAAGGTTGAATGAGTGCCTGACTGATAACAACTGAAGTCTAAATGACTTAGGATATAATCCTAATAACTACTAAGCCTAATTAAAGAATGAAATAGCCTCGGGTGAGACCCAATGGAAGGGCGATAGGCTACTAGGCTATCTTAGGTAATTCGATAGATACCTAAGATGACGAATGAGACCTGAATGGATGAGTTCTGATCTGTCTGTGATTGATGATTATTATTCAGGATATACATGAAGATGCCTGACGTACTCGGAGGTTATCGGATTATTTATGCAAGGAAATAAGCGTAAAGTTTGTGAGTAACTTCTGACACTGTTTTGATACTGTCCCTTGATTTACTGATCTGTTTTGAATGCAATTATTTAAGTGCAATTATTTAAATGCATGCTTTCCGTACTATATCACTTATGACATGGTTTTAGTCCTTTTAAATATTGACTATATTCCTGATCCCTGTGCTAGCATCCCGTACTGTTTTGCCCGTTTTGAACTGTTGAGATAAAATGGATATATTGAACCATTATTTCTGAAACGATTAAATAAACCATGTGATATAGGCAAAGAACAACATTTTTGTTGTATCGTACCGCTTTGTATAGTATACTGTCTGAATGCTATATTGTTCAAATGTATGTACTTATTGTACACCCTTTGTACCACATTCCACGTGATGTGCTTGTGTCCTTCGAATTAGGAATTTCGTTTAGTTCTGTTATGTGCTGTTCGTTAATGATATGTCTGCCTCGGTTGTTATGTTCCGTCCGGTTCTGATATGTTCCGTCCGTTGATGATCTGTCTGTCTTGATTGATATATGGTCCAGTTCCGTCATGATCTATCCGTTAATGATATGTCTTTGTTTTGACTGATGTTTTGTTCCGTTCGATTCTGTTATATTCCGTTCATTGATAATGTGTCTGCCTTGATTGATATATGGTCCAGTTCCGTTGTGTATTGTCCGTTGATGATACGTCTGTCTTGATTGAAACATTGTTCAGTCCAGTTATGATTAGTTCCGACAGTGATGTGTCCCTGACTTGATTGTTATATTGTTTCTACCCAGTTTCGTTATGTTGTGTCCTGTTCATGATTTGCCTGTGTCCTGATTAGTGTATTGTTTCCGTTTAGTTCCGTTATAATTTTATCCGTTCGCGATATGCCTTTGCTTGACTGATGTATTGTTTCCGTTCGATTCCGTTATATTCCGTCCGTTAATGTTATGTCTGCCTCGATTGATATGTTCCGTCCGGTTCCGACATGTTCCGTCCGTTGATGATCTGTCTGTCTTGATTGATATATGGTCCAGTTCCGTTATGATTCGTTCTGTTAATGAAGAGTCTGTGTCTTGACCGATATATTAGCAATAGTTATTGTTCTGACCGATTGGTTATGTCATGTTCCGATCCGTTTGTATTGTCTGTTCGATTCTGTTTTATTGTACTAGACTGCTTATGAAATGGATTTATAAAAATAGTTATTTTTGTAATGACTAAATTATCCATGTGCCTTGGGAGCACAAAACTGGTTTTGAAACCCATGATAGGGAATCTGTGTTACTCACTGGGCTTATTTAAGCTCACCCCATTATTCTGACATTTTTCAGGAATTACCTCCATTGGATTAGAAGGTACTATGACATGACGTGAATAGGCCAAGTGGCATCGCAAGTAAGGATCTGACGGCACTGAACTGTAGAGACTGGTTTATTGTGGATTGAACCTGGTTATTCCGGTGAGTGGTATGTTATGACTGACTTGACTGATATATATTGGATAGACATGGCTCATGGAACTAATGGTACTCTAGAGATATTAGATCTGCTCTGTTGTTATATGCTTGATTTTAGATATGCTCTGAAATTAGAATTGTTGACTGACTGGATTTAGTCTTGCTCTGTGATACATATACTTATGATGGATAAGTGAGTTGCATTCCCGTGACACAAAGAAAAAGTTTTAACTTCCGCTGCATCTGACCCTACAGTTGGAGTGCAATTCGTCGGAAAGTTCAGAATTTGCCTTTGGTTGGTCGCGTCGCGACCGACTGGCAGTCACGTCCTCGACATCCGCGTAGGGTGGGGTTCGGGATGTGACAAGAACAGATTGTGATTGCCGAAAATAGAGGTTGATTGATCATTGAATGATGATGTCACGGGTGAACGGTGACTGTTGTGGCTTGTAAGTGCGTGTGGATGGCGCGATTTGATGTTGGTAGTGATGTTGGTCTGGGCGTTTCATCTATTGCCGTTTCCAATTGAGAACAGGGGGATGATGGCTGCAGTGTGGTGCATCGATGGTGGACCGTGTTGCGATGATCTTTGGCTGGTAATTGACAACTACCAATGTCAATATAGCAGCCATGGTCGGCAATGATCGCTGCAATGACAAGCACAAATATGGAGGAGCAGGCCAGATAGCAGAATGACGTATAATGGAACTCATTTGATTCTGTTGGTGCTACTGAATCTATTCCATTGCGATGGAAACAGAGATCATGCACGGGGAAAATCCGCTGATAGATAAAGCTGATGTAGTGAGTGTTGGATGGTTTTGAGCTTTAATTTCACTGACTTGTGGATGTGGGTTTAAGTAGGAACATGGAGTTCGGTGGACAGATTTGGATTTTGCGACTTGTGAAAATTTTTTTTAGTGCATTGAATGTGATCATAAACTTTTCCTTTTTGATTGTTGGTGTTCTGGGTTTTGTTTTCTGCCTCCAAGGCAATTTCTTCGCTATAAGTTGAGAAGAGAAACTTGGGGTTGGGGCGATATTCTAAGCAGGAATAACAGCAATGGCTTGGAGTCTTTGAGCTTTGCTTTGTGTTTACAGCGATCAATATAATTTTCATGAGAGAGTTTTTCAGATATTATACATGGGTTAATTGATGAGGAGAGATGATGACCAAAGGTTCAACAGAATTCAAATAGAGTTATGAGAGGAGCAACATCGAAAATGGATTGAATCCTGATTCAATCATTGGGAGTGCTGATTTCAATGAAGGGATTCAAGCGTTCATTCAGACACTAGATTGAAACAAGGGGGAAGAACCAAAGGGACACTGACGGGAAAGGAGAAGATGGTTCGATCTCCTGGACAGATACAGTACGAGGGTCAAGTTATTCACTGGTTAGTTTGACAGAGTGGTGGACACAGCATTCTAGGGTTGAGACACACCCTAGTCAGGTATGATATTTTGCTAAGTAAGGAATAGAATTAAGTTAGGAACGATTGCCATGTTGACTGAATGAAGCATGTGTTCATTTAATACTAGAAAATCATATAGGGAATACTTGCTTTAGAACAGAACCTAAAGTTGATCGATTCGGCACATGTATGCTTTCTTGTTATTCCGTAGGAATATGACTTGTTTTGTATGCTAGTACAGTTTGTGGTCAGTATATCTTTTCTGTGAGTTATTTAGATATGGATATGTGATTTGAGTACCTAGTTACGTTGATTTGGCACTGTATTATGTTCATGTGAAAGTGTTTTTATTATTCCGATGTGGTGACTTCTATTATTCGGATGTTGTGAATTCTATTATTCAGATGTGGATTTATCATTAAGATGTTGTGACTTTTACTATTCAGATGTTGTGGATTTTATTATTCAGATGTTGTGGCTTTTGTTATTCGGATACTGTGGATTTTATTATTCAGACGTTGTGGCTTTTATTATTCGGATGTTGTGGCTTTTATTATTCATATGTTGTGGGTTGAGCACGTGGTGCCGTGTATCCATCGGATGTGTTCCGTAAACGGGGGATGGTACCCAGTTTCCATCGGATGTGTTCCGTAAATGGGGAATGGTTGTATTAACTTGAAATTTTTTTTTTTTATATAAATAAAATTTTCAAGTTATTATTATTATTATTATTATTATATGAGTTGTGTGAATGTATAAATATACATGTATGCATGTGATATGCATGTACCTATGTATGTATGTGTAAGTGTGTATTTAAATTGTTAAATCATGTGAGTATGTAATGTGTATAATATATGCATAGATGTATGTATATATATATATATAATTTAAATTATTTAGTGTGTATGTATGTATACATGTGAGTGTGTGTATTTAAATGTGTAAGTATATATGTATATATATATATATATATATAAAACAGATGTGTGTGCGTGTGTTGTACACGGTTGTGTGTGAGTGTGTGTGCATGTGTTGAGTGTTACACACTCAAAGAGGCATGGTTTGAGTTAGTGTGTGTAAGTGAATCTCAGAGCATGGGAGGGGCAGTTCTGAGCAGTGAGGTTAGGTTTAGTCTTAGGGAGAGAGAGAGAGAAATGATAGGGAGAGAGAGTGGACTTTGTATATGTAATTGTGTCTGTCAGTTGGAGAAAAAGAAAAGAGAAAGAAAGGCAGAGGAGATAAGAAGGGGAAATAGAGGCTAAGAAGTAGAGACAAGGCAAAGAGGAGACGCCATTGTTGAGGTAAACACCTCAACCCATTTACTTTCTCTCTCTAGAAAATCTCACTCATACATGATCTGTTTTGTGATATATTAATTAGATTTAAATTCTTGAGTCTTATAGCATGTGGAAAATGGAAAAGAATGCAAAAGAAACCAACCGAAATAGTTGAGAGATGAGAGAGAAAAGTGGGTCACAAGCTACGGCCATGGGGGATTGGTTTGATATTTCATGTGTTAAATTAGATGTGGGTGATAGGAAAGTAACCCCCTAAGGTGTAGAAATCATTTGGAGTTGGAACCAATCAAAACCAGTAAGGGAAAATAGAGAAAATGGGTTGGCCGGAATGTTGACCGAGGGTTTGACCCTCTATTTCGTGGAAATCCAAACGGGAAAATCAAAAACTAACTGTGGAAAGGGAATCTAGGGGGAAAATGGAAGAAATGACATTTTGAAAACTCGGAAACTCCGTCGGAAAATGGTCGCCGGCGCCGGAACCCTACTGGCCCATCGCCGGAAAAATCGGGGACGAAGGGGGGGCTGATCCGGGCTTGGGTCGGGTCGGTTCGAGTCGGGTTGGACTTGGGCCGGTCCGCCCCTGCCACGTGTCGCTCCCCTGTTTTAAAATAAAAACCCAATGGGTCTGTTTGGCTACAAGGATAAGAAATTAGAAATTAGAATTAAATGGGAACAGGGATATCTTATCCCTGTTTTGGATTAGCCACTGTTTGGCTATCCAAATTGAGAATAAGGGTTTTCCAAAATTACAAAATTGCCCCTAGACTTTTAAAAATTACAAACTTGACCCTGAACTTTTGAAAATTACATTTTAACCCCTGAACTTTGGAGAAATTACAGTTAGGCCCACCAGAATTAAGTATTAATAAAATATTAATAAAATTAATTAATTAATTAATTAATTAATTTAATTAATTAAATACTCTAAAATAACCCGGAGTCCAAATGGGACAAGTCATTAGTGTATTTTGACTATCTCGGCCATTTTGAGACCAATGGTGAGGTCCGTTTTACGAGACGGGGTCCCAAAAAATAAAAGACGCGTGGTAACCTTTAAAATTATCAAAATGCCCCTAGATTGGAACACAGTCAAACGAACTCCGAATTTAGTAAACGAATAGTGAAACTTTATTATCTCGAGCATTCCGGACGCAACCGTGGGGTCCGATTTGTGAAAAGAGGTCACGAAATGTAAGGACCCGTGTAAAGTGTAAAATGACTGTTTTGCCCTTTTGAACCCAGATGTCCGAATTGAGTTCTACAAAAACCTAAACTTATTTTCTTCGACGTTCCGAACTCAATAGTAGAGTCTAATTCAGCAAAATAGAAACTTATGAATTAAAGACATAAAATTTGATGAATAGAATAAATTCAAATGACAATGAACTGAATTACCTGTTATGATTTTAGGGACACGAGGGGGGGCAATGAGAAGGTGATCTGACCTTCGGTATTCTCACTGTGATCCTACCATACCTCGAGTACACTTTTTTGGATTGAGGTCGATTACCAGGTACGATATATTATGCTAATTAAGAAATGGAATTAAGATTAGGAATACTTGTTCTGCTGCCTTGATTGTTCACTTGTTTGCTTGAATGTTTACATGCTTATGTGCTTCATGCTATCTTGCTGATGTTGGGTGATGATGTGGAAGATGATTATGTGTATATTGCATGTGTTAGTGTAGTGTGTGAATTACATGCTTTGAGAACTGTTGACATTATGAAATATGTACTTGAAAGCATGCTTTATGTATGGATGAGATGCATCATTGAGATTGCATTATGACATGATGAGATCAGAGCATATTGGTATAGTGTGATTCCTTGGACATGGCGTGAGTTAAGCACTTGGTGCTTTGCATTATGAGGGTGCAGATCCTGTGGTGAAAAACCCAAAATCGGCCATTAGGTACTTGCAAGCCTGACGGATTCCGGACCGTGAAGCGAGACATACGTGGCGGTACTCATGCCAACGGAGAATGACCGTATCATGAGACATGGGTGGCATAGAGTTGCATGGGTGTGTCACGCATACTGCTCATATACTGTACACTGTTCATATACTGCCATCATGATATCGAATGCCATATAGAAATAACTGTACACTTGCACATGCCACGACCTTAGTTCTGTTTATTGCATTAGCATTATATTGTACCAGCATGTTGAGCTGAACCCTTTAGTGGGGCAAACATTTCAGATGATGTCCCAGCTGCAGGAGACGTGGAGATGATCTGATTAGGGACTGTTAGGCCCAAGGGGCCCTTTGATGTTGTGTAAGGGCATAAGCCCGAGACTGTATTTTATTTTATATGTTGTGAACAAATGGACCAGACCTTATGTATGTATCAAAACAACATGTAGAATGTATGAGATCGTCCTTAATTATCTTTTATTCCTTTATTATTTTATTTCCTTCTGTCTCGTTACTCGCGCCTCGGGTTCGCTGGAATTCGGGGCGTGACAATGGTACCCAGTTTCTATCGGATGTGTTCCGTAAATAGGGAATGGTACCCAGTTTCCATCGGATGTGTTCCGTAAACGGGGAATGGTACCCAGTTTCCATCGGATGTGTTCCGTAAACGGGGGATGTTACCCAGTGTCCATTGGATGTGTTCCGTGATTGAGACATGGGTGTGATATTGAGTTGCGTGGGTGAGTCACGTGTATTTTCATTACATCAGGGTGTGGCATAGAGTTGACATGATGCGGCGTTGAGTTGCGTGGGTGAGTCACGCGTATTTTCATTACATCAGGGTGTGGCATAGAGATGACATGATGACATAGAGTTGACATGGATGTGGCATAGAGTTTGCGTGGGTGCATTATGCGCGCTGTTATCACATTGCATGGACATAGGAATACTTGCTGTTATATTGTTTGAATGACTGGATGACATTTGGATTACTGCTGTTACATTATTTGGATGATTTGGATGATATGTGGATTACTACCGTTACATTATTAGGATGATTGGGATAGCATGTGGATTATTCCTGTTGTGTTGTTTGAGTAATCTAGAAGGCATGTGGATTATTGTCATTACACTGTTAGGATGATTTAGAAAGCATGTAGATATAAATGCACACTTGCACACGCCATATCTTACTTGGATGCAACATGCATATTGCCATCATATTGTATAAATGATTAGGGAGGCATGTAGAAATGAATGTACACTTGCACACGCCACGCCTTGATTTTGTTCCTTGCATTAACATTATATCATGCCAGTATGTTGGCGCTGACCCATTCATGGGCACAGGTTTCAGGTAAAGCTCCTGATACGTGGGACTTGAAGAGGTCTTGGAGAAAAGAGAGGAAATGAAATTTGGAAGAGTATATAGTACTTGGGGTGTACTTTTGTAATATAGGGGCTTAAGCCCAAACTATATGTAGGAGATAACTGTTGAGGGTATCTTATATGTATGTATGTTAAAGGAAAAAGAATGCGTGTTTGATTTTCATGAATTGTGGCCATCGAGTGAGGATGGATTGTGATGTGTTTGTATATATATATGATGTATTGTGATTATCAAGGGAAAAAGGGCCGAAAAACAGAGGAGGTTCTGCCGAAATTTTATGAAAATTAAAGAACTCTATCTAATCTGTCGTAAATTCGTAAATCTAATTAATTACCTTTCATTTTATTTGCTTTCTGTTCGTCAGTCGCACCTCGGGTTTCGATCAGAAATTCGGGGCGTGACACTAGAGCTCTTTACATATATTATGTCCTCCAAGGACTAGGTATTGGGCATAATTCTCAAACATCGACCGTTAGGTCCACAAGCATCCGTGAATCAGATGGACGTTGTGACGGATCACAACTTCAAGCACTCATAATAATATCATGATCGTCAAAATTTCACAGGCGCTGTACTTATTTGTGGAATAACAAATTCTCCGCAATGAGAGACATAACAATTTTTCAATATCCAAGCAAGGTATAGAATGTTAAGATGTGTGCTCTCGTATCCAAGACATTTAATTATTATTTAATAGATTTGATTTATTATTGAGTTTCATATTACTTTATATTTAGATGTTGCTTTATATCATGAGATGATTAGTCCTTAAATTGTAATTAGGAGTGTTTCATGTGTATAAATGAGATTTATTCACTAAAGATATGAACTGCTTATATAGGCAATTCTAGAATTGTTTGCGGCTATTGATAAGTTAGACATCTTATCTACAAAATTATAATACAGTTAACCTTTATGTGATAAGGTGGTTTATCTCAGCCATCAGATAATGGAGTCTAGGTTATTATATTAGTGTATTGGGAATACATTGAACTGGATCACTATAAGAAACGCATTATTTAGAATTGTCACCTTTAATAAGTTTCTTATTCACTATTCGTAGTAAACTCTAAATTCTGAGAGTATAATGAACTTAAGTTTTGAATAGTGATGATTTTGAGTTACTAATGAGTGAGGTATTTTAGATCAACATCTCGGTATCTTGGGAAGTCATTATTTAGACTATGGGAATACATATTCTCAAGATAGAATCTACACTCTATATATTAGAGAGATTGATATCACCTTTATGCTAATTCAATGGGTTAATCACTGAATTCCGGATCTGTTTTTTTCAGTAAATTGTTTATTGAAATAATGACCAATTGCAAGTGATTAATAATTATTGAATTAGGTTCTTAAAATAATTAGAGAATTAATTTGATAGTATAATCCTGATTATTAATATCCATGTAGAAGGGCCAATTTTAAAAGTATAGTGTATATGGGTTTACTCTATTCTACTAAGTTGAAGTGCAATTTCAATTATATAGTGGAATTAATTAGTCAATTAAATTAATTATGAGATAATTAAGATTTAATTGATTAATTAGAAGCTAACTTAGTGAGACCCACTAGATCCTTTCTTTTGCCATAATTAGGAAAAACCCTATATATATGATATGTAGGAAGCCATTTATCAGAGGATAAGTTTTTGTGCTAGACAAAAATAAGAGGCAGCCCACTCTCTTGCGATACGGTTTGCCTAAGGAAAAAGAGGAGAAGACCTAGAGGAGAAAGAGAAGGAAGATTGCATCAATCTTTTCAAGAAATCTTCTTCAAAAATCAAGATTATCAAGAACAAGGTAATTCTAACCTTTTTTTTTAAGATTGTATGATTCATGTAAAGAAATAGATCCAAATAAATTTTTGAAATCGCTTCCGCTGTGGCTACGAACCCAACAATTGGTATCAAAGCAACTTTACATGAATCCATCAATTTTGAATGTTATATTTACTTGTTCTAAACCTATTCATCAATCCTAATTAAAATAAATGGTTATTTTAGAATGGGATTTTGTGGGACAATTTATTTGATACAAAAATTTGATCATTATTTAAGAATCTTGATAATTAAATTTAATTCTAGATAGGTATGAGATACTCATAGTGATAGAGTGATCAAGAAGCTTCCAAGAGAACAGGTTGAAATTTAGAAACAAAAAAATAAAAAAAGAGTTTCTCTTTTTCTCTCACGACTAAATATGACTTGTGGCTAACCAACAAATAAAAAAAAAATGGAAACAAAAAAAAAAAATTTTGGATGTCGTTGTGCTAGCCTGAGGTACACTTTATTTAGGTCTTTGATTTGAATTTTCAACCTGTAACGTCTGAATAACTGATTCAATTGATACGGGAAGCTTGAATCAAGGAGCCATTATATGAGTGGACTTCTGGCTATTCTGAGATAGTTATTTTGATTAACTGGGGTTAGATTTGGGTATGGCAAAGCGTTGGTGGCCGAGGAGGAGATATGAGTGAGGCCCTATCGCTGCGTAGGAAACACAAAAAAAAGAAAAAAAGAAATTTTATTTTTTTTATTCTTGAAAGTAATTGAGCCGCCGCCTCCTAATGGGTAATGGTTATCCAGTATATTTTTTACATAATGATGTGTGTGTGTGTCTATATATATATATATAACATTTGATATTATATTATATATGATCAATAGGTTATATATTTTAATTCATGGGTATTGGATACTCATGTATATTAAAAATTAATTTTATTAAACTATTTGGATATGTGATACTCAAATATTTTATGAGCTCAAATTATTATTTTAATTGGATATTAGATACCAAAATTTATTAAATTACTTGAATATTTGATATCTATGGTTGGCACATGACAAATATTATATATATATATATATATATAAATATATATAATATTTGATATATAATATTTTATTAAAAATTATTATTTTTAACTATTTGGGTATATGATACCTAATGGCTCAACTTTATTTTATATATCCATTGTCTATATTATGGGTATATGATACCTATGTATAGATAATCTTGACAGTAATATAGATTATTATTTTAATTAGATATTAGATACCCAAATTTATTAAATTGTTTGGTATGAGATACTCAAATATTTTATGAATTTAAATTTTATTTTCTATATCTATCTTTTTAAATTATGGATATATGATACCAATGGGTATTTGATACTCAAATTCGTTGGATTTTAAATTATAGGTTAAGTGAGACTTGACTTATACGGGTTTTGGATACATGGATTAAATCTTAGTACACTCTAAAATATATATGGCTGATGTATATGATTAATCACATATTTAAATGCTTATTAGTATTTTATTTCTCATATTTAATTGATTCATTTATGTGAATGAATGTATCCTATCTCTCATGGCTGGCCATTAGGTGATGCATTAAATTTAATTGATTTTGAGTAAAGGGTAATGGACTTGAAAATTTTTCCTGTGAATGGGCAAACTCCATTGGTTTCTCTAGCCTATTAAATTTTTAATTTTAGATTAAATGAAAGCTCACGTATGTGGGTATAGGTTCTTCATGTATTTATTTTATTTCTGAAAAAAGCGCTAGAGGATGTGAGCCATCAAGAAGACCAATGGAAGTACAGGGCATGCTGTCAAGATTTTTAATTGGCCATGAGAGATAATTTTAATTTTATGCTTGCATATTTATTTTCATAAAATCACATGATTAATTTTGAACCATGAATAGGTTAATATAATTATGCATGTGTTATATAATAAAGATCCTAAATTTATAAAAACAAGTAGGAGAGGGATGCTTTAAGAAAGCTCCCACGGTCTTCCATCATTGGCCCATAGTAAGACAAAAATAGGAGCCCTGAGCCATCTTTGAGTGGCCTCCCCACAGAGGGTGACTATCTAGTTGATTACAAGTATGGACCTCTTAGGATAGAACAGAAAGAGATGGGGTGAGGGTGATCTCTCCATGGGGACACTACCTGCAACGGTTGTCTTTTTATTTAAGATTGTGGTATACGCTTGATCAAAAGGGAATGATATTCTCCCCGGGGAGTCTATCATTGTCTTTTGAAGACCAAAGGATATTGAAAAACATGTTTCATTTGACATGAGATGTCTAGATAGCGAAATCATATAGGATATGATAGTCTTCATAATCATATGAATGACATTGTCATCCCCACGTGTTGTTTGTAAGGTTAGGTTCCAATGCATTCATTGATAGTAGCTTGAGGATACCAATATGTATTTATGAGAGAAAAAGTTATTTTACTATTTATTTACATTCATGTTAATGTATGTGCTTATATATAGGATTCCCAAATGCCTTCATTTAACCCACTTACTATCATCCTAAAAGAAAATAAGTTGACTGGACCTAACTATGTGGACTGGAAATGGAATTTGGACATTGTCCTTACTGTAGAGGGGTACAAATATGTGATTACGGTGGATAGCCCAGACCTTCTAGGGGCTGATGCTCCACAAGAGGACATTGACCGTTATTCTAGGTGGGTCAAGGCTGATGAGATGACATCTTGCTATATTTTAGCTTCGATGTCAAGTGTTTTACAACATCAGCATTAGAGTTTCCTAACAACTTGGGATATGATCCTTAACTTAAAGGAGATATTTGGGGATCAAGGGCATCCTGCTAGGTAGATTGCCATGAGAGCACTCATGAACACTAAGATGGCTGAAGGAACTCTAGTAAGAGACCATGTTTTAAAAATGATTGAATTTTTTAAATGTGCTGAAAATTCTAGGGGTTGACATTGAGGGTGAGTCCCAAGTTAATGTTATTCTTGAGTCGCTGCCTGACTCTTTTAATCAATTTAAGCTCAACTATAACATGAACAAAATAACTTTGACTTTGGCTGAGCTTAAGAGCTCTTTACAGGCAGTAGGGGGTATTATCAAAAGCCATCCTAGTGCTCATGTGGTTGAGGGTTTTTCTTTTAAGTCCAAGCCCAAAGGTAAGGGCAAGTGGAAGAAGAAACAGAACCCCAAAAACTCCATGGGAGATATGGGTCCTAAATGGGGTGTTGGAAAAGGAAAGAAAGGGGCAACCACTAAGCCCAAAGGAAAGTGTTTCCACAACAGGGTCATGGGGCAATGGAAGAGAAACTATCTATATTATCTAGCCAAGAAAAAGAACACAGGTATAATCGAATCACTTGTTATTGAAGTAAGCTATATAGCAGGGAACTTCAGATTCCTGGTGTGTAGACTCCGGTGCAACTAATCACATCTGTAATTCATTGTAGGGGTTTCGAGAGACCAGATGGCTAAGTGATGGAGAGATTATCTTGCACTTGGGAACAGAAGCAAAAGTTGCTGCAGTGTCAGCAGGAGTAGTTAGTTTATGTTTTTTCTTCAAATAAGACACTAGTACTTTATGATTGTTTATATGTGCCTAGCATTAGAAGGAACTTACTATCAGTTTCAAGTTTAATAAAACAAGGTTATTCAGTTTATTTTAATTCAAATGTTGCTATTAAACATAATGGTTCTTTTATATGCTCTAGCACAACAGTTAATTGTCTTTATTTGATTATTCCTAAAATGTATGAGATACGTGACACCAAAAAGAATGAATCATCACAAACTTTACCACTTAAAAGAAAAGTTTCTTCTACTAATTCAACTTATCTTTGGCATTTGAGGGTAGGTCATATTAATCTGGATATGATTAACAGATTGGTAAAGGAGCGTACTTTGTCTTCCTTGGTTGTTGAACCACTACCAATCTATATATCCTGTTTGAAGGGAAAGATGACCAGAAGACCCTTTGCTTCAAAGAGAAACAGGGCCAAAGAAGTATTAGAGTTAATTTATTCTGATGTGTCTGGACCCTTAAATATTAGGGCTAAAGAGGGCTATGAGTGTTTTATCTGTCACGACCCGAGACCCACCCTCTACGGATCTTGAATCGCGAACCCCAGCCTTACCCTTTTGCCGAACCGGATCTCATCTGAAACTTGCTGCACAATTAGTGCTACTAACATGCAATAAATATCATAACATAAACAACAAAAGTCTCTCAATAAAGTTTCATGCTGTATATATATCTGTTCTCAAAATACATACTTTAAAAAGTCTAAACATTACATCCCCAAGACGTGGATGACATGGGAGAGCTATAAGACTGTACTGAATATTATACATTACATTTATCTAAAAAATGTCCACTGCTATCTAGTAGACTGCTACTGCTCCTCTAAAGCTTCCTTTCCTGAAATAATTTAGTAAGTTTGGAATGAGCTGACGAAGCTCAGTAAGTAATTCTCCTTTACTTTGCCATGTGTACAAGTCAATATAGAAGGTATAATCCAAGAAAGACGAGGATAAATGCAAACATGATAGCCAATCAATGAATATAGGACTCATAAAATGGATAGCAAATGGTAGAAGCATAAATGATAATCAACAATGGAAATCTGATCTGATAACAAATATCATACTACTATAGTCATGAGCTGTCTCAAGCATAATTGTATGTACTCAATAAAAAGCTATACAATCTCATGATCGTTCATAATGAAATAATATGATCATCTATAAAGTACAATAAAATGACAGTGATAACAACAAAAGTGGATGCACTATAACTTGGGGCACGGTTGCCCCTTTGAAGTACTCATTCAGGCGATTTCCCTAACCAGGGCCCTTTAATAACACTCAAAGCTCTGTGGTAACCCTACATCCCATGTCGCGCATAGCAATGTAGCTGGTGTTCCTTTTGGAACCTGACCTGTAGGTCGTAGTAATCATCAGATGGAGTTTATGACTGAGCATAAATCTGGCATTCATAATATATCAAGATCATGTTACCTCCACGAAGAGTATAAATGTGGAACATAACTGTTCTCAGCAGTGAGAATATAACTATTGCCCCCCCTTTTTGGGCTATAGTAATCTGGGCTGCTAAGAATATAACTAGTTGGCCCCTTTTGGCCCTGGGTACAAGTGTACAATGAATCTGTGCACAATTGTACAAAATCATGATCGAGATATATGACAATCAATAAATACTTTCCACAAGATAGAACAATATCGAAATGTGGATTTAATAAACTTTTTGGCATGTATGGAATACAATAGGTAGTATATGAAAAACTGTTGACATGGCTAGAAGTATCACATGCAGAGATCGGATATTACTTACCTCTTAAACCAGTTTCCTTTCTTTCTCAATAAAATCAAGTCACCTTTCCATTAGCTTTGAAGTCCCTATTTCATCAATAGACAATACATCTCAGTTTACCTTTTCATAATCTATGCTATTCATAAAATTTTATGTATCTTTACTATAGGTATCTCTTTTACTAAAATAGACTCTACTATTGAGTCCTGGAACGTAGAACAAAGTCGATTTAGGCTTTCACGAACTTCAATTTGGACTTCTGTACTAACAAGGACAAAACGGTCATTTTACACTTTTACTTGTCTTTATTTCTCGGGACTCTATCTCGTGAAATGAACCCCTCCATTGGCTTTAGAATATCTGAGATAATAAGAAAACACTGCTCATTTGTCATTTTTGGACGTAGGGTCTTTTAACATTAATTATCATTTTATTTAATTAATTTTTGTAATTATTTTATTTAATTAATTACTTATGAAATATATATATATATATATATATATATATATATTAAACGAAATAGGATCACATGTGCCTTAGTGGCACAGTGTCCGTGTCTCAGGGTTTAGAACCCTTCTTTGTAACAGATCCTTAGTTTGATTTATGGGGGTAGCAGCCCCCGCGTATTTTCTTTAACCTCTAAAGCCAAACAGCGTCTTAGGTAACCTAGGGATAGGATAACCCCACCCTTGTCAGCATATCCAGTGAATTTCATAACCCAGTACCCAAATAGTCGACATTCATATATATATATATATATATTTAAAACAACATTATTTAAAACAACGCAGCATTAGGCCAAAGCAGACCCAAATGACATCATTTCACATTGTTTTCTCCAGTGGGAATTCCGTCATCCCCTCCGGTGACGGTGACCTATTTTCGGTTGATTTTTGGCTAACTCAATACAGTTCTCTTCAGTTTTTCATAAGGATTACATCCCTCTATTTGGTTTTCCCCCTAACGCCTTCCAATTTCACAAATAAGAGGAAATCAGTGGCTCCGGTGAGTTTCCAGCCAACTGATTTCTTCTTATTTCAAGACTTGTTCTTTACTGTTTTGACCTAATTTTTCCTTTAATCGCTTTCTACACCTAAGAGGAATATTTCCTCATCATTTAAACAAGGTTTCATGCAGATTTTCATAAAATTTTGATTATCCCTTACAACCTGTAATTTCATATCTCTCCCTCAGTTCTGCATCATTTCTTCTGATTTTTATTGCTAATTAACCCCCTTTCCATGCTCTACAAGACCCTACATCTTAATCTTAACTTCATGCTTTCAAAAATTTTAAAAACAAAAACTAAGTTTACATACCTTTTTCTGATTTTCCTTAGTAACAGTATCTCTTTCTTCCTCTGATTTTTCACTTCTGAACTCTTCCTCTTTGGCCTCAGCTTCTCAATTTTTCTCTTCCTTTTCTGATTTTCTACCGAAACATCTCTCACTTATATATAAGCCAAGCAACCGCTTCAGTTCCTCTTCTCTCCTTTCTCTCTCTCTCTCTCTCTCTTTCTATCTTTCTTCTATTTCTGTCGACTTCTTTGACTCTCTTTTTCTATTAAATTCAGCTTGATTCTTTTTTTTGCATCTAATTAGCTTAGGATATTTGTATATATATTATATAACATAGAACACACACACACACTAGCACTTTCTCTCACACACACTCACACATTGCCGACACTAGGTTCTGTTTCTTTCCCACTTGCATACATTACATGCAGCACACACACTTTATGTGCATTTCCTTGTGTATAAATATATATACACTACTATACATATATATATATATTATGTATATATACATACACATATATATATATATATTGTTATATATATATGTACCCTTTTATATATGAAAATATACTATACACGTATATCGAGGCACGTACTGGTATACGTGCACAACTCTCTGTACTGCCAGGTCCCTTGTACAGGTGATCTCGAGATACTCGAATTTGATCATAACTTCACTCGTGTGTTTGAAATCATCATATGCTTACAAAACTATACATAGTTCATTTAAAATTCATGTTCGGTTTACAATTCGGTTTTACACTACTTGACCCAGCCTATCTCAATTTGGGTGCCATATTCTGGGTTAGGGTATTACATCATCACTCTTACTGATGATTACTTTAGATATGGTTATGTTTATCTATTGCACCACAAGTGAGAAGCCTTTGAAAAGTTCAAAGAGTTTTGGGCAGAAGTGGAAAAACAATTAGACAGGAGCATAAAATCACTTTGATCTGATCAATGTGGGGAATATCTCTCTAGTGAATTCAGTCAGCATTTGTTGGATAATGGGATTTTTTTCCAATTGTCTGCACCTGGCATGCCTCAGCAGAACGGTATAGCAGAGAGGAAAAACATGACACTTTTAAATATGGTAAGGTCAATGATGAGTTATTCTGATTTGCCTATATTCCTTTGGGGATATGCGTTGGAGACAGCGGTATATATTCTGAACTCAGTTCCAACTAAGTCTACTTTCAAGACTCTAGTAGAGTTTTGGACTGGGCATAAGCCATGTCTAAACCATTACCGGATCTAGGGGTATGCAGCCTATGTGCTGAAAGGAAAGACTAGCAAGTTGGAACCAAGATCAGAATTGAGCTATTTCATTGGCTATCCTAAGGGGACAAAAGGCTGGCTCTTTTATAATCCCAGTGAGCAGAAAGTATTCGTTAGCACGAATGTTGTCTTTCTGGAGGATGATTATATTATGGGTTAGAAGCCCAAGAGTAAGATTACCTTGAAAGAAACATCAGATGCTTATACTATTCCTCAGGTAAATGATAATCATGGACTAGATGCCTCTATTCCAACATCTTCTATTACACTGGAGCCACGTTGTAGTAGGAGGACTGTCAGGCCACCTGTCAGGTACATGTTCTTAGGAGAGTCTATTTCAGATGAACATGTTTTAGATCCCAGTAGCTATGATGAGTCAATCTTTGATAAATAGTTCTAGACTTTGGCAAATGGATGCCAAGACAACATTCTTGAATGGCTATCTTGAGGAAGATATCTATATGATGCAATTGGATGGTTTCATAGCTGAGGGCTAAAAACATATGGTATACGAGTTGCATAAGTCCATTTATAGACTTAAGCAAGCTTCCCGAAGTTGGAACATCCAATTTGATAAGGTAATCAAGTCATTTGGTTTTGATCAAAACTCGGATGAACCTTGTATGTATAAGAAGAGTGAAGAAAGCGTGGTGGTGTTCCTAGTTCTATATGTGGATGATATACTACTCATTGGGAATGATGTAGGGATGTTGTCTACGACAAAGGTTTGGTTAGCGAATTAATTTGATATGAAAGGACTTGGGAGAAGCTAGTCCTCGGGATTAAGCTTTTATGAGATCAGAAGAATAGGATGTTAAGCTTATCTCAAGCTGTATATATAGACAAAAGTTTCGCCAAGTTTGCAATGCATAACTCCAAGAAAGGCTTATTGCCTTTTAGGCATGGAGTACCTCTGTCCAAGAATCAGTGTCCTAAGACACTTGAGGAAGAGGAACGCATGAAGGCAGTTCTTTGTGCTTTAGCTGTAGGAAGCCTTATGTATGCTATGCTTTGCACTAGACCAGATATTTGTTTTGTAGTGGGTATGGTCAGCAAATATCAATCTAATCCAGGACCAAATCATTAGACTACCGTGAAACATATACTCAAGTACTTGAGAAGGACTAGAGATTATATGTTGAGATACAGAGGTGGTGATCTAGTGTCAGTTGGCTACACAGACTCTGACTTTATGTCAGATTAAGACTCTAGAAAGTCAACCTCAAGATATGTGATTACTATTGGTGGTGGAGTTATCAGTTGGAGGAGTGTCAAGCAATAGTGTATTATTGACACAACCACTAAAGTAGAATATGTAGCTGCCTCTGAAGCTGCTAAGGAAGCAGTTTGGCTTAAGAAGTTCCTTTCGGAACTAGGAGTGGTACCACAGTTTCAGTTGCCTTTGGTCCTTTATTGTGACAATAATGGAGTTGTAACTTAATCCAAAGAGCCAAGAAACCACAAAGGTGGAAAGAACATAGAGCACAAGTTGGTGACACTATCGTTACCAAGGTTGCATCTGCGAACAATCTTGCACATCCTTTCACTAAGGCTCTACCTTCTAAAAGTTTCGAGCTTTATGTGGATATGATGGGTGTCAAATGTTATGGGGAATGAATGTGAGTGCAAGTGGGAGCTTGTTAGGATGAGTGCTCTCATATCCAAGACATTTAATTATTATTTAATAGATTTGATTTATTATTGAGTTTCATAGTACCATATATTTGGATGTTTCTTTATATCATGAGATGATTAGTCCTTGAATTGTCATTAGGAGTGGTTCATGTGTATAAATGAGATTTCTTCGCAGGAGATATGAACTACTTATATAGGCAATTCTAGAATTGTTCGTGACTATTGATAAGTCTAGACATCTTATCTGTAAAGCTGTAATACAGTTAACCTTTACGTGATAAGGTGGTTTATCTTAGCCATCAGAATAGTGGACTCTAGGTTATTGTATTGGTGTATTGGGAATACACTGGACTGGATCACTATAAGAAACGCACTATTTGGAACTGTCACCTTTAATAAGTTTCTTATTCACTATTCACAGTAAACTCTAAATCCTAAGAGGATAGTGAACTCAAGTTCTGAAGAGTAATGACTTTGAGTTACCAATGAGTGAGGTCTTTTTAGATTAACACCTTGGTATCTTGGGAAGTCATTATTTAGACTGCGGGAACACATATTCTCAAGATAGAATCTACACTCTATATATTAGAGAGATGAATGTCACATTTGTGCTAATTCAATGGGTTAATCACTGAAATCTGGATTCGATCTTTTCAATAAATTGTTATTGAAATGATGACCAATTACAAGTGATTAATAATTAGTGAATTGGGTTCTTAAAATAATTAGAGAATTAGTTTGACAGTATAATCCTGATTATTAATATCCATGTTGAGGGGGCAATTGCAAAAGTATAGTGTATATGGGTTTACTTTATTCTACCAAGTTGGATTGCAATTTCAATTATATAATGGAGTTAATTAAAATTAATTAATCAGTTAAATTAATTATGAGATAATTAAGATTTAATTGATTAATTGGAAGCTAATTTAGTGGGACCCACTAGATCCCTTCTCTTGCCCTAATTAGAAAAAGCCCTATATATATGATATGTAGGGAGCCGTTTATCAGAGGTTAAGTTTTTATGCTAGACAAAAATAAGAGGCAACCCACTCTCTTGGCAACACGGTTTGCCTAAGGGAAAAGAGGAGAAGACCTAGAGGAGAAAGAGAAGGAAGATTGTATCAATATTTTAAAGAAGTCTTCTTCAAGAATCAAGATTATCAAGAACAAGGTAATTCTAACCTTTCTTTTCAAGATTGTATGATTCATGTAAAGAAATAGATCCAAATAAATTTTTGAAATCGCTTCCGCTGTGGTTACGAACCCAACATTGAAATGAACAAAAAATAATGTAGGATATTGGCAATCAAATTTTGAAAAAATCCATAACATAGGACAAGCATCAAATTGTGGAGATAAACAATGTTAGGTATGCATGGATTACAAATTGGCAGCATCAAGGAAATAAACTGTGACATGGCTAGGAATACCACATGCTAAAGTTTGGGTTTACTTACTTCACAATAGCTTCTCCTTATTTCAAGAGGAATCAAACTTGTTTTTCCTTTCCCTTGTAAGAACCTATAATCAGGAAATATTATTCAGTATTCATAAACTTAACCTGATTTTATTTATGAATTTACTGTCTTTTAACCTCATGTGTCGTATTTTTAGTTCATGGGCTTATTTTTCCCCTCTTGGTAGCATCGTTGTATTTTTATAGTGTCCTAAAAATAGCCCATTTCATGTATTAATATTTTAAATATTTAATTTGACAAAACGAACTCCACTGTTGAGTTCGAAACGTTGAAAAACTTTAAGGTACATATTTTCATTATTTTTGGGGGTCGTTTGGAATCATTATTTGGCCTTCAGGACATTTTGGGGATTAACCTAGTTCATCCATTCACATTTTTTTGAGATTTAATTTCGTAATTTAGACTCCGCCATTGAGTCCGGAATACCCAAAAATGTTGGCTTACACTACCTTTTTATTTTATTCAGACACCGAAAGTATTTTATTAATTTTAAATTAATTAAATTATTTTATTTTATATTATATATTTATTTAAGTATTATTTTAACTAAGTGCCTTAGTGGCACCGTAGTTCACATATGTAGTTTTAGGGTTTACACGCACGCACACGTCAGTAGGTCGAAACCCATTGGCCACAGGTTCTATTTTTTTTTCTTCTAATTATTTCATAACCAAACAGTGGATAAGGTCCCATTCTAGGAATAGGCTATCCCTATTCCAATCGCGGCTATTAAATTAGATTTCTTATCCATGTAGCCAAACAGAACCATTTTAGTTTTAAAATTAAAATTGGCCTTCAATACTGACGCCGTTCCACTAAAACCTTTTATACGATGGGGCGGGTCCCGACCTGAACCCAGATCTGACCCAAACCTGGATCCGACCTGAGACCGACCCTCCACTGTTCATCGTCTTCTCCTTCCCCTACACTGTGTTACCCTAATCGCGGGTTTCAAATACTTCTTATTTCATGGAGTTTTAGAACTCCATTGTTTCGCTTCCAAGTCTTATGGACTCCTAAGACAATATAGGTTAATTGGGCGTTGGTTTGGGGCTTTGAGATGAGCTCATGTGCTTGGTCGAGTGTTTATGGTGGATTTTGAAATTTCCCTTAGTACCTGCTCGTTTCTCTACAAAAATGGATGGAGTTTGGTTTATGATGACCCTCATACCATGGGGATTCAATCCTTGTTCTAAAATCAGGGTTTGGTGTTCAAATTGAAGGGTTGTCTTTCCAAGCCGTGACCTGTAACTTAGCTTTTCATGGCCTTATCTTGATTATTTTGATCGTGGCCTAGGGTTTCTACAACCCTTGTAGTGTCTAGTTGAAGTCTCGAGCATAAAAAATGGGTTTTGTTTAGATGGGTTCAGACTTGAGTTTTTGAAAGTACATTAATAACGGTCTGTGTTTTTCCTAGGCTTAAACCCTTCCATTTTTCTCTATTTTCTTGTATCACACTCCTTTCTTACATGCTATGCAACTTAGGGCATGAAACAACATCAAATAATGCTATATTACTTGATAATCTAAGAAAGAGAAAAAAATTAGAATTTTGGAGTATTTACCTTCCTTCAAGTGGGGGTTCTTCTCTCTTGCTTCACGTTGCTGGAACCCAATTCCAGTCCTCAAAGTGTACGCAGCTTCCTTCTTTCCTTTTTCTTTTTCTCTCTTCTTATTCTTTCCTTCACTTTCTCTTTCTTTACTCGCACATGCACACAATACACACACTATACACCTTAGGTCTGCTTTTTCACACATAGTGCATGCACAACACACAGACACTATGGATATATATATATATACATGTCATTATATATAGATATACACACACACACATATATATATATATACATGTAGGGCTGACATAGCCTAAGGTGTTGTATGTAATGCAACTGGCGAGGAGGTGGCCCAATGGGATGCTGGCACCTCAATTTTGAGCATGTTGAAATTGGGACTTTTTAGGGCATATATGTATATTGGGTGGAATATAAAGCACAAAGTGCTCACAACTCAAATGGTATTCTTTTTAGGCTTTAAATGTCTCTCCATTTTGGTTTAGGGTTCAAACCCTTTGGCCACCCTTTTTGCCTCATTTTTCCCTGTTATGCCTTGTTTGGCATTTTAGGCATCATTTGTTAGATTTTTAAATTATGTCTTAATTATTTTAAAAATTCCTTCGTATTCTCGACTTGCTTTTTAATTGTTGTGTGCTAAATTTTTATGTCGTAATCCTTTATTTTTGACGCAATACATGGTGTTTTATTTATACTAAAAATGGATCGCATTTATCGGCAAATTTGTAATTAAGTTCGTTTTATTCGCGCATCACTCTAATTTGCCCAATTTTTCTTCGTGTACTAATTTTAACTATTTACGGCCTACTAGTTCAAATTTAAAATGTTGAATAAATTAACATATATTTAAGCTCAGAAAAGCGACATTACAGTAATTTACTTTGCCTAATTGGGTTGGGGTATTATAGATCCCTAGGATCTACGTTGTATAAGAGGTTCCCTTCTACACTACAGGCATTCTTGTCCTTCCTCATGGACTATTCACTCGCAAGACACTCGTGAGGTCATGGGGACATGTCATCACTCATCCAGATAAGGACGATACAAATGATGAGCATCAGGAGGACCAGCAGCCTATAGTAGCTCAGCCACAACAACCATCGAAATTGACTCCGCAGTAGCAACCTCATTCGTCACCGCTGCAGCAACAGTTTGGAGATCAGATTCATGTTGAGGACTTTCTTGTTGAACAGACTCCATCCGCAGTTTCGTACCCTGTTGGGTGCAAACTTTAGCATGTTAGCATGAACATCTTCATCAATAACCGGTCAACTGATCACAAGAGATGAGTTAGAAGATCGTCTATAGTTGCATCATGATTAGATCACTACTCACATTGATTAGAGGTTAGAGGAGCACTATCTTCGAATACGATCAGACTTCTTCATACCGATAATGGAGGAGACAACTTATCTTTGAGGAGCTATACAGGGATTGACAGAGGCTCTCGCATGTGCCTTTCCTCCTCCGCCACCACCTGGAGATGATAAATGATTTAGCTTGTTTTAGATTACATGAGTGATGAGTGTTTTTGTAGTGATGTTTTCCTATATATCTTTCTGCTCATCAACTACATGCACATATTTTTAACAGTTTTGCCCATATGACATCATGTTTTATTTTTTTAGGATTGATGATAGACTCACTTCTTTGATATTATATCATTGATATATTCTTTGTGTCTATTATCATTACTGTATGTTTTATGTTATCTTACTATGCATGTCTACCTTGTTATATTTTACTTCCTTATGATATTCCTTATTTGATACCTCCTTTGACGTCATGACAAAAAAGGAGAGACGGTGTTACGAAAGGGGATTTCGGTACAAAGGGCGAGATTATGACATTTTTATTGAGCATATATTGAGGGGGAGTAGTATACATTTTTTTGCATATATATGAGATAGCTTAGAGTCACTTTGTCTTGCTCAGGATTTGATTTGATTGCATATGGTTACCATGTTTACTGTATCTTGTCTTATATCGATATTCATTTATTTGTGTGATCTCATTGGATTTATTTGATATATCTCTATTGATGTGATCTCATGTGGTATAATTGAGTTTATTGTGCAAGTAACAGGTTGACTACTTGTTGAGCATTGCTAAATGATTTCTCTAGTATGGGATACTAAGTCGAAATATATAATTTCCTTCTATCTAGCTCATTAGGGGTTATAGATTTTGGTGTATTGTATTCTTATATTATTTTATGCAATTTTGTCACGGATTGCCAAATGGGGAGTTTGTTAGGACTAAGGGGTCTTGTAACACCCCGACCCCGATTAAGTAATGATTAGTTACTAATCATTTATCTGAACCAAACATAAAGAATAATTAAGAAGCTAACCTAATTAGGAGTTGACCAGAAGAAACGACGTCGAAAAATAAGTTACAGAATAAAAGTTAAGTAGGAAATAGTGAAACTGCATTAATGCGCAGCCAAACAGGGCCTAAGCCCGAAATACTGGAAAAAGGACCAAAAAATGTGGCCAAGAGGATTTGATCCCTTGACCAAACTGGGCAGAATCTGTTTTACCAAAAAAATTACCATCTAGGCTAGGAGCACTTTTGTGTATATATGTGCAAAGATATATATTTAAATAGCACTTAGATTTGGCCATTCCCCAAAGTGACCAATGGACAAGCATGCAACACCTCAGCATTACATCATGCTATAGCCATCATGCCTATAGTCTTATGATGAAACCTCTCTCCCAACCAAATTGCATGCAAAATAATCATGCATTTGGGGAGATGAAGGGGCAAGAGAAATGTGAGATATGTATATCTCCATATATGCATTCTCCATATATGCAGATCTGAATTTGAAGGTTTAGTACACTGTTTTATAGAGAGAGAAAGTGGTGAGAGAGAGTGAATCCTAGAGAGAGAGTGGGAGAAGACAAGTGTGTGTGTGCAAGTTGTATACCTTGGTGAGCCATTGAAGGAGATTGAGGATGGCCAAGGAACTGCACGAGGAGGATCAAATCCAACTCTTGAAGCTTCCATTTGAGCACAGTCGTGAGGGAGAGACCACTGTTCAAGGTTAGTGTTCAAAATCTTTTTTTGGAAATTTTTCCTACTAGATTTAGCTACTGTTTTATAGCTTTTAGGATCTGTTATTGTAGAGACTTGGAAAAAAAAATAAAATAAAATAAAATAAAAATATTTAAATTGGTTTACGAAGTGCCAGGATAAATCCATAGGATTGATACGAATTATAAATTTATATTTACATATATATATATATATGTCCGTGAAATTTCTAAAGGAAATTATTGAAAAAAAAAAAAAAAAAAAGAGATATAAAGGGAAAGTGTCGGCAGCCTTGGGAAATGGAGCATATAATGTGTGGTGTGTGTTTGAGTGTAGAGAGAAATTAAAAGAGAAACCGATGTAGAGAAATGGGGAACAAAACAGGGGCGGTGGACAGGTCGCGTGAAAAATAGGGGGAAGAAAAGGAAAAGAGAGAAAGAAGAAAGAGAGAAATAGAGAAAAGAAAAGAAAAGAAAAGAGAGGGTCGGTGCAGTGGAGGATTCTGGACGGTGCGGCAGAAATCGGAAGCTCCTGGAACCGGTTGGAGGCGTGTATATGTGGCAGTCCAGAAGTTTCCATAGCCATGTAGATTTGGTTGACAATGGTGAACAGGTTCTATCTCTATCCTTTTTGTTCCGTTTTGGTTGCTATGATGAAGGCACGGCCGTGAGGCTTGAATGACGACTGGGGATGCAATGGATAATGGTGGAGTCCTTTTTAATTTGGTGTCGGATCAGTGGGTCATCACCGAGTTGATCTCTCAACTCCGTGCAGAGCACCGCAAGGAGGGATGCTGTACAGAAATCGCCCTTGTTCTGCTAGCTGGTTCAGTTCGGTGGGTTTAAGGAATATGCCTGTTGCGTGTTGTGTAGTTGTATAGCTTGATTTGTTGAGGTTTGGATTGAGGAAAAAAAGAAAAAGAAAGCTGCAGCAGGTAATGTGTATATGCGTATTTGCTTAGCGGTGTAACAGGGGAGATGTTAGTGCGGCTTTGAACTGTGTGGTTGTATCGATTTTGTGAGATGGCTTGGAATTGAGTGGAGTTTGCTGCAGGGACTGAATCATGTTGGATTGATCATTGGTTGGAGGATTCAAATTGGTTGATCCAACAGCAGCGTGTTGATGTTGAGTTGTGGTTTGAATTGATGGGAAATTAGAGGCAATTTCCTACCATTTGGGTCAGGCGCGGTGAAGAGGAAACCGCTTCTGAGTATGGAAATTCTCTCTTACTATTCTACACCTGGTTTTCATGTTGTAAATTTGGAAGGGAACCTCTGTCCTGGATGTGTTGCTGCGGCTAATCAGGAACAGAGATGGTAAAGGATCTAGGCTACGATTTTAGAGTTTGGGCACTGGATTTCCTTGTGTAGGGCTCATTGACAAAATGGAGTGAAACGGTGACACATTGAGGCAGCAATGGGAGTTGCTGTTGCAGCACCTGCTGCAGAATTGGGGACTGACCTGAATAGATAGAAACTGAGCAGGTTGGATCGCTGATCTGGTTGTGTCCGTGTTTGGAGGTGAGGTTAGGAATCCTCACACTATGTTTGGTCTGAAGATGGTATTTTTAGTTGTATAACTTGCTTTGTTGAGGTTTGAATTGGGGGAGAAAGCAGCAGCAAGGGAAGTGAGACAGTGAAGTTGCGGTTTGGTGAAATCCCAACTCGCGATGGTTTTCCTCTCGGCTTGATTACGATGCATAGCCCACAACTCGAATACTCTGTTCTCTCAATTGGAAGAGCTATGCAAAAGGTTAAATAGCTGACAGAGAAGGGTTTTGATGGGCATATATCTGTATGTGTGTGAAGCATTGTAGGGGGGGATTTGCAGTGAAACTTTTGACGATTTGGTTGTTAGAAACTGGTTGGGATTGATTAGGTACCACGAAATTGGCGGAGGCAACGATTGAGGCAGACGATGTGCTTATTGGAAACAGTTCACTGCACGGAATGGATGGCTTCAGTCAATTTAGGTGTTGGGTCTCTTGTTCAAATGGAGATGGCTCACTCGAATTCAAGCAGAGAAGTTATTATCCGTTCATCTAAAGGGTTGACTGAGTCTGGAACTTTATTCGAAAACTTAATGGCCATCCTTCGGGATGTTGTTATCTGTCATGATGGCACGGTGAGGAATGTATATAGTATTTCGATTATCCAATATGAGTATGGGGTCAAGGCTGAAGAAGCCGATGAAACTGGATTTAAAATGGTTGGCCGACTCGATCAACCTGCCGGTGTGTTTTCTTCAATTGCCGAACCGTGGATTAAAGATTAATCTGGTTGATTTGGATTGCATAATGGACACAGCATCCTAGGGTTGAGATAACCCGATCAGGTATGGTACTTTACTAAGTAAGGAATAGAATTAACTTAGGATTGATGTGCATATTGATTGAATGCTTTTGTGCTTATCTGCGGATAGAAGATCACGTAGGACTTAATTGCTTCCTTGAGTTGATTGTTTACATGTTTCCGTGCTCTTTATGATTATTGGGGAGTTATGATTTACTTCTTGAGTTATTATCATATGTGATTTATGTTCTAAACGGTTTATTGATATTGTGATACGTGGGTTTGCGTAAGTGTTGAGATTGATTGAGTATGACATGTAGCATTCTGAATGAAGTCTTGTGATTTGATCTTCATTGTGATGAATTATTTAAAGTATGTTGCATATGCTTATGAAAGTGACGTTTCATTTGGACTGTATTATTGCATGATGAAAGCATGGCATCTTGGCATTGCGTGATTCCTTGAAAGCATAGTGTGGGTCAGCACGAGGTGCTAGTGCATTATGAGGGTGCAGATCCTGTGGTGAAAAACCCAAAATTGGCCATTAGGTACTCGCAGGCCTACGGGGTCTGGACCGTAAAGCGAGACATATATTGGTACTTGCATGCCAACGGGGAAGAACCGTGAAGCGAGACATGGGTGTGACATTGAGATGCATGGGTGTGTCACGCATGTTGCCTGTGCATTGTGTTGATGAATTTGTGAACGTGATATAGGGTTTTATACAGATGTGTAGTTTGTATATTGCCATTATATTGTATGAATGATTAGGAAGGCATGTAGATATACATGTACACTTGCACAAGCCACGTCTTAATTTTGTTCCTTGCATTAGTATTGTACCATACCAGCATGTTGGCGCTGACCCATTCGTGGGCACAGGTTTCAGATAAAGCTCCTGGTACGCGGGACTTGATGAAATCTTGGAGAAAGGAGAGGAAATGAATTTGGAAGGATATTTGGGCCCTTAGGGTGTATTTTGATTTTATAAAGGATTGGTGTGCTTCTAAAAAGAATGGAAATGGTATTGTATATTGTAATAAATGATCTTTTAGTTTAAGTGTAGGAGTAGATGTGATGGATTGGATAATTAGACAATGTATATTTAACTTTGATTAGGTTGTGGCCATCGAGTGAGGATGGATTGTGATGTATTTATATTTATATGATGTTATATGATGCATTGTGATTATCAGGGGAAAAAGGTTCGAAAAACAAAGGAGGTTCTGCCGAAATTTTTATAAACCGGGAATGTATGTGTATTGACAGAGATATATGGATGTAGCGTTATGTTAGTGGAATAGGCTTGTATCTAAATTAGTAAACTTAGTTAAATTGTTATCTAAATTCGTTAAATATTTATTTATTTATTTACTCGTCTATTTATTTTCTTTCTTTTGTTTCCTTCAGTCGCGTCCCCGGGTTCGGTCGAGAATTCGGGGCGTGACAGTTATTGCATGTGTAGTATTTTAACTTGAGAACTGGGTTGTTTGCGAATGATTTGAACCTATAAAACTGCCCTAAAACACAAAAACTGTAAAAACCGCCATTGATGGAGCTTGAGTTGCAGGTCTGATCCGACCTCAACCAAATGGCCTTTTAATGGTCAATACATGAAATAGAACACTCTAGGACCTTGAAAAACACCATCCGCGACCCAGAAACCTAGTTTTAAGCCCTCAAAATCGAGGCTATTCTTTTCGGCCCAAAAATGAAATCTTTAAATTTGGCCCCTGAACTAAGATTGATGGATTGGGAATTGAAGCTCATGTTATGAGGGTTACAGAGGACCAAACCTCATGCAAAATGGTTGAGAAACAAGGCCGTATGACCCAACTGTAACTCTCCACGATAATCGGTTGAAACAGACCTCCATTGTTGAATTCGATGCTTGAAACTGATGCCAAACGAATGACCTTACTCCCAAAAGTCAATTGGAACAAAAACTAGTAAGAATCGATGCATAAAACTCCACGAAATTGAAGAAGAAATTTCTGAAATTTCTAGGGCAACAGTGGCCCTATACGGGTGGGGACGATGAACAGTAACGGGTTTGGATCGGGTCTTCGGGTCGGGCCCCGACCCGAATAAAAACGGATATAAACCGAACTTAAACTGCGTCGTTTTGTTACTGTTAAATTTAAAATTTAAATTGTAGGGCTGACGTCAGCACATTACCTTGGAACCGGACTAGACCGGTCTGGTTCAGTCGCATGCTGACTGAACCGTTTGGTTCAGTTACAACTTTTTGGAAATTACGAAACAGCCCCAACAGTTTTAGGAAATTTAACTCTGGCCCAATTTTTGGAATTTTATTCCATTTATACCCCTGATAAATTAATAAATAATAAATTAAATTATTTAATTAATTTATTAATTAAATAAAAATGACCAAATTACCCCTAGGTCATAAATAAGTCAAACGGAGTCCGAATAAACCAAATGAATAGTGTATTTTCATTATTTCAAGCATTCTGGACTCAATGGCAGAGTCCGATTCGGAAGACCAAGTCCCGAAAAATACAAACACGTAGGTATAAATGACTGTATTGCCCCCAATATGCCCGAAGTCCAAATAAGGCGAGTTATTAGTGCATTCTTATTATCTCGACACTTCTGAGATCAACGGTGAGGTCCGGTTCACGAGACGGGACTCCGAAAAATATGACACGTGAAATGACCAAACTACCCCTAAGGTACCCGAAGCCCAAATGAAACTAAAAGATAGTCTATTTTGACTATGTCGAACATTCCAAACCCAACGGTGAAGTCCATAACACCAAAATAGGTACTAAAAATTTAGTCACGTGAAAAATAAAACTCATCAAGTCACCGCGAGTTGACCAGTAAGACCAATCCTAGGAAGTTAGGATACGTCAGGCCTAAAATTAAATGAAAGAGCATGAATAGGTAACGATTTAAGGTAAATGTGAAGTTAACGAGTTCTTTATAATTTTCTTAGGAAATACAAAGGAAAGGGAAAAGCCCACCAGTAGTGCAAACCCGGGGAATCAAGGTGAGTAACCTCACATTTGAAGTGGAGATTTAATTCCACGGATTTGAATGATGTTTTAAATATCAAATTCTGTCTTTACACAATTCCGTTTTAAATATTCTGTTATGACATGCTTCCTGAATAATTTACTACTGTTCTTTGAGATATACTTCTGCATGTCTAAAATTTCGATTTCAAATGTTATTATATATCCTGAATTTACATGTTTCACGTATTTCGATACCCTATCATGAGATTATGAACTGTATGTTTTGAATGCTTTTAAATGCATCCACACGAAGGAATTATGGGTTAAATGCTTTTAAATGCAAGATAAATTGTGCATAAGCAGCACGGATTTCTATCGGGTTTCTCAGGAACCCAACTACGATACGAATAAATGCCAGGTAGCAGGATCTAATCCCCCAGGCATATGAGATATCTCCACGAAAAGTAAAATGGGAATCTAGTTCGAAACGGATTCTGTTAATGAAAGTGATAAGGTGTGTGTTGAAAATGGAAACAGGCTTTTTCCTCATTTTCACCATGCATATTTACATGATTTGAAATTCATATACTTTATTTCGAAAGTACAAGTTAGCTTGAATACTTTAATGTTTTAAAGCCATTGTTTAAAGAATGCATATGCTCTATGTTCCAAGTATACGAGCAATTGGTAGTGAGTATTTTACAAAATTCTCACGTGCGAAACCACTACCAATTGAAACCCCATGACATATGTTAGAATTACTCACTGGGCTTTTCGAAGCTCACCCCATTCCCTAAATTTTTTCAGGTGATGACGATGGGTGGACCCTTGCCCAATTTGGGGAGGAATGATAGGCAGCTCCATTAGGATTCTGGAGATATTTTGGGAAGTATTAGGGCCTATGGTTGGTCGAATTTTGATGTCGTACTTTTGGACAATTATGTATTTAAGCCCAAGAGGCAACCAAATATGTACTTAAGCCCTTGAGGCATTCGAATATGTATTATGTATAAGACTTTAATTTTTAGTATGCTCTGATGTGATTATTCATGTGTACCGCTATGAAGAGCGACAGTACCGGACAGCTGTGCGAAAGTTTTTAAACAGATTTTTAAAAAAAAGAAAAGAAAAGGGTTTTCACGCTTCCGCAAATCAAGGCCGCACCGCTATCCGATACCATCGCCCATGTTTCGCCTTGCCCTCAGGCTCCCGGGCCTGAAGGCGGCGGTCGCGATCCGAGATCCGCACAGGGTGGGTTTCGGGTCGTGACAGGTCTGATATTGTAATTGGCTAATCTAGCTTGAGATAACGTGATTTGTGTGTAAGCATTACATAAGTCCTAGGAGTGAGTACCTCAATGCCCATTTTACTCCAAGATGGTCCAAGACACATTACCGTGCATCACTACCGGTCGGCTTTGTTGACGAAGGGTATATTAGACTTTTGTTTTGATTTGGATCTCACACACTCACACATTGAATGTATTGTATATAGTTTTTATCATAACATCATATATGTGTTAGACTTGTGATTGTGATTGTGAAATAATTTTCCCAAAAATAGATTTTAAAACCTAATGGAAAATTATGTTCACAAGACCAGCTTAGAATGAGCAACTCTCTGTTGCTCGTTCGAACGAACAACAATAGTTTTTTCTCATTCATTTTCATTCGTTTAAAAGGCCTGTATCAAATGAAGAGCTGTAACTTCTTAAATGTACTCGTTTGATATTCGTTCTTTACTCATTGGAATGAATATGGAGATCATTTTAATGAGTGATATTTCGTTCAAACGAACCTGAGGCAAAAAATAGTTTTTTATTCTATTTTGAAGCCCATTTTGGATTGAACAAGTTCATTACCAAAAATCATGAAAATACAATTGAGAGTAGTGAAAAATAAAGTAAGAGAGATTTCAATTGTGAGAGATATATTCTTGAGAGATCAAAAAGCTTTCATGAGAGATCAATCATAATCGTCAATTATGCATTTCTCTACTTTTATTCATTAATTGATTTAGATCATTCACTAGATCCAAATCAACTCTAAGAGCCTTTTGTTTATGTCATTTCACCATTGATGAAGAATTGAGATCAACCTTGTGGATGCATTATTGACTGGATTGGTGGATACCGAGATTGTGAGGATTTGCAACTGTGGAACCGCTAGATTAGAGAATTTCGAGATCGTCGAAGATTCCAGTTGTATGAAGATTCTGACTATGAGGAGTTTGTGGATTCAAGAAGAAATTGAAGATGTGATTGGGTAGAACGGAGCTTGAGGTGTAGAGTTCGTGTCACGCCCCGAATTTTCGCAAACTCGGGGCGCGAGCGAAACGAAATAAAAAGGAATTAATAAATGATAATTAAATAGATTTAATCGAATCTCCCTTATTATTTCCTCAAGTTTTTCCCCAAAATTAAAATTAAACACTTTCTATTTAACATGCCTAAAATGGTTCCTCAATATAGCTCAAGTATTTCTCCCAATTAATAATTAAAATGGTTTAAGTCATATTCAAAAAAATTAGCTTTCAAAGCAATCCCAAAACCCCTCTAAGTATGCCTAGGAACAATGACCCATATGGACCCTAAAACACCCTAAAGTATGGGCCGAGAATAACTCAAGAAGTCCACCAAAAATGGTCTTAGGGAAGAGGTCAAATACAACCCATGTAAGTGGCCAAACATGGCCCAAAAAGATTACCAAAAATAGTCCAAAAGGGTGGCCAAACATGGCCCAAAAGTTGGCCAAACATGGCCCAATATGGTGTCCAATTACGGCTCAAAAGAGTGTCTAAATATGGCATAAAAGGTGGCCCAAAAGTGGCTATTAAGGCTGGTGCATAAGGGCTAGCAGTAGGCAAGACAATAGGCAAGGCAGCAGCAGCACGCATGGCACAGCAAGCAGGGCGTGCACGCGCACTGGGCGCACGGTTGGGGCGGCTGGGGCTGTGGGCTACCGTCTCATTTTCTGGTTTTTTCTGCAAAAACATTATAGCGACTACAAGCTAAAATCTAATTTTTTTCAGGTTTACTTTCATGGCTGCAAGCCTAATTTTTCCCATTTCTAAATTTTTTTTCCAAGTTTTTTAAGCCATTTTCCACCCATTTTCAGCCCACTTTTCCTTAGTTTCTAAGCCCCCATTTTAAGCACTTTCTCTCACCCATTTTAAGGGTGTTTTTCACACTTATCTAATGTTTAAATTTTTTGAAAATTTGGACATAACCTCCTTTGTTTTTCTAAGTGTTTTTCTCACTTAATTTTCACAACATCCATATGTGTAAATGCATAAACAACCCACCCTCACTCGGTGGCCACAAGTTCATCAAATTCAAACATACATCATCTATTTTCAACATATCCATTTAGTACACATTAAACCAAAAACATCAAAAATTCATTTGGGTCTTAACCCATATATTTCAAAATGGCCCAAGGCCTATTGTTCACAAATTACCCAAGTCTAGATACAATAAATTGGGCTTATGCCCATACATTCAAAAACATGCCCCAAGGGCCAAATCTTCAACATAATCCATTTCTTCCCATCCTTCAAGACTTAAACAAGTCTCAAGTGCTCGGGGCCTCATCTGAAAAATGATATCACACGAACTGGTCAGCTCGACAGCTGGTATAACATAATACTAAGACTAGAAACAAGTTTAAGGGCGTGGCATATGCAAGTGTACATTTTAAAAGCTATGATCCCATAATCCCCCAATGCCATGCAATGTCAATATGCATGACACACACATGCAACCCTATGCCACCCATGTCTCACTTTACGGTCTGCCCCCGTCAGCCCATGAGTACTTGTCATTGGCCAGATTTTGGGTTTTTCACGACAAGATATACATCCCTCATAATGCATAGCACCACGTGCTCAACCCACACCATGTTTTCAAGGAATCACATTATGCCAAAATGCCATGATCTCATCATGCACTTCAATGTGACAATTTATTAAACACATGGTGCCCCTTTTTCAAGTTATGCAATTTATCCCATATAATTCATAACTTTAACACCCACAACATCTTTTATATAAACATATGCTATGACTATCCATTTCAACACATATTCTAACCAAAATTTCACAATTCTACTAATTCACAAAGAACATAAAATTTTCATAAAGCACTAAGGCACTAATTCATCACATGGTCCAAACCACAAGGCGTGTCAACATGCATATAGGCCAACGATGTAAAAATACAATCCTATCAATAGAACACACCTTAATCATGGAAACAATTCATCAAATAACCCAAAGAACACATACATCCCTAAACTACCAACTCTAGGCTTTTCAAAGGAACTACCTCCTAGGTGGTTTCCTAACCTCAAGTAAACTCCCTAAACATTCAACCAACATAGTAAAAATACAAGAAAGCTTAAACCTATTACTAGCTTAGCACTATATCAAACCTAGATTAGTTTTTCTCAAACTACGGAAGCTGTGTTTGTTGTATGGCCTAACTGTTCAATGAGGATACAGGTCTCGATGAGAGGAACAATTTCTCAGAAGGAACCTCAGCGAAAATCAGACTCAAAGGATGTGTTTCGGAAGCTTGAAGCTTGAAGGAACTAGGGCTTTTTCTCCCTCTCTCTATGGATGCCCACTGCTCTGAATTTCAAAGTGTATTCTGTTTCTAAATCCTTCTAAGAGTTTTATTTATAGTGGAGGGCCAAAGGGGGTAAAATGACCCTTTTGCCCTTAATGAATTCGAGCCCCATTACACTACAACCTGTCCTGAATGCCTCAATTCTATATTTTGTTTTAGCCAAAGTTCCTAAAGTCATTTTAAATGAAAATTTTTAAAAAAATAAATTTTCGCCTGTGGCCTGGGTTTGGCCGTTTTCACCCGGGTCACCCGGATGCCCTTTTGGTCCAATTTCTGAAACTGAATCCGTTTTGGCTCAAATTCATACAACATGTATATTTTAATGTTCTAAGCATATTTTTCTTCTATGACACACTTCCAAATATGCTTCTAAATATGACTTACGCCTAAATGATGCATGTTTAACGCCCTACCAACAAACCGTGCAAGAGTAATGCTCTATCGGCAAAAACGAAATTTTTTTTCTCATTTTTCAGATCTCTACTGTTCGGTTTGTAGATATGTTGTAATTCAATTTCTATCATTGTGGAAGTCTTCCTTGAGCATTGGCCCAGCTTCAGAGTTTTACTCCAAGGATTGTTGTCCTTGGTGGTTTCTCTATCACCAATCGATTTGCAAATCACTTCATATCTTACAATTTAAAAATATCTTTGCTTAAATGCTTCTGCTTGATATTGGTATTGATATTAAGTTTTCATAAATCTCATAATTGAAGCAAAAATTTGATTAATTGAAAACTTAATTGAGCAATTGAAATTGTAAATTGAATTGAATTTTTTATTTTATTGATTATTAAATTGAATGAATTGATAGGTTTGTATCTTGGAACAATTTTTGACTATACATTGGTGGAACGATTTGTATGTTGGATTAATCACATTGAGTAATTTTGTTGTTATGTCATCATTGTTGTAGACAAGACTTGTATTTAACAATTGAGAAATTTTTAATTCTAGAACCAACCTATTCAACCCCCTTCTAGGTTTAATTCATACTTTGGAACCTTAAGTGATATCCTAGTGATATTGATCTATAACAAGTGTCAAGTAAGTGTCACCAAGCATTTCAATTCAATAAACATTCATTGTAAAATCCAATGGAATAAGAACATCAATACAACAATAGTAGCACAATTTAATTCTTACAATAAGAATGTAACACAAAATAAGGTTTTTTAGATTATCATTAGCTCACTCATCTCAACTGGTACTACTTTTTACTTCCATTTCTTCTGTAATCCTTCAAGACTACCTAATGGCCCTCGGTTGAGCTTGAGAGCTTTTCAAGCTACTAACCCAATGGAAACATACGACCACCCGCGTGGGGTTATGGTTCGTAACTGAAGGGAGATACAATCCCCGTCACAAAAACCCCGGGTAACTATCCATGACTTCCCCTTTCTTAACTTATAATTTCTTCATTTATTTCTTCTCCTTTCTCAACCCTTCAACTATTTAAATTCTTATCCGTTTCTCACAAAGCATTTATTCAATCTTTCATTCAAACCAAAGGTATATAAAGGAATAATATCATTCACATCAAATGAAAAGCATCACATACGCAATTTAACCAATAATTCCTCAATTATAACATCATTAAAATCATTCAAATATTCTATCAAACACTTGGTAGACATATCAACTTCCTACAAGTTCATGAATAACAAGAAAATAATTATTGAGCATTCAAGTAAAGGAATTTGAAGCAGGGATTATGCCTCAAATACATATATCAACATTCTAGACAAGATACATTAAGGGTTAAACATGTAACATTCATCTAAAAATCCATCTAGCAATTTACATAATTTTCTCTACACACTTTTCATACAACATGGTCCATAGAAATGTTATAGTATGCATGTCTTCTCCCTAACATTGATCTTTCACCTAGGTTAGAAGTTATAACACCTCGACCTAGTTATTGCAAATTTAGTCTCTAATTAAATATTAGGGACTTTAAGAAGTAAAATAATAATTAAGAAAACAAGACCAAGAAAAATAAAAGCTACAAAAAATAATAGGACTTCGATTTATGACATCGACGCGTGAAGGAAGTAAATAAAAATACAAGTACATAAGAAGAAAAATAAAAACAATGCAAAAAGGGAAAATAGAAAAATAGGATAAAATACAAAATGTCAAACAAGGCATAAGAAGGAAAAAGATGGAAAATAGGCCAAAAATGTTGGCCCAAGATCTTGAACCCAAGACCAAAAATTTGGGAAAGAACTTATGCCCAAAAAATAACTAACTGGGCTACAACTTTTGTGCAATATATCTCATAAGATATATATGTATATATATATATATATGCTATATAAAATCCCAGTCCACCACATCCACACATAATCAAATTGCACACAACACATCATCAACAATATATATATATATATATGCTATGCAAAGTCAAAATTGACTAAGCGTGTGCATGTGTGTGTGTGTGTGTATGTGATTAGAGAGAGAGTGAGAGAGAGAGAGAGAGAGAGAGAAGGAAGAAGAGAGATAGGAAGGAGAAGAGCTTGCATGCAAGCATTAGTCAAGGCCCAAGAAGCTTAGGAAGTGTAGAATCAACCAAGAGAGGGAGAAGAAGCTCACTGTTGAAGGTATAAAAATAAAAAACCCTAAAATGTCTAAGTTTCTCTCTCTAGAAAAACATTGTTTGAAACTTACAGTTTAGGGGAATAAAATGCATGCATGTACCAAATATTGGAAGATGATGAAAATTGGGAGGAAATGGCACAACTTAGACTAAAAATACCCAAAGAACCCTAGAACCCAAAACTAGGAAAATTCAGATTTTTACCTAGCTTGAGCAAAGCTTAAAACAACTTGCATGGCCAAAAAGAGCATAAAAAAGGAGCATTTTTCAATTTAAATCATCAAAAATCGTCAAAAGACCATGTAGAAATATTGAGTTGCAGGTACAATCGGGTTTAGTGGGTGATTGAATCTTAGATCACTTTGTTGGGTTTTAGGGACAAGGAAATACTCCCCACACTCATAGAAACACATAGGAATAAGAAGGAAGCAAAATCAGTGGCTAGAACATAACTGAAATAGAAAAAAAGGTAGCTTACTAGAAAAACGAGTCTCATTGGAAACCCATGGAAACCCTCTATTTCGTGATTAAAAACTCACTTAATCACGAAACAAATTGTAGATATGAAACCCTCATGCAAAAATAGTTTGAACCCCATTGATTTTGCATCGAAAAGTGATCAACGACGATCGCCGATGCCAGAGAAGGCGACCAGAACCTCGTCGAAGAAGTGGGGAAGATGAACAGTAAATAGGTTGGGTCTCGGGTCGATTTTGAGTTCGGGTCGGAACTCGCCCAGTCGCATATGTAGGTAAGTAACACGACATCGTTTAGGCTTAAGGGTTTTAAATTTAAAAAATATGGTCTATTTGGCTACGAGGTTAGGGCTCTGATTTAATAACCTGTGCGAGGTTGGGATATTCTATCCTTGTTTTGACCTTTTATTCACTATTTGGCAGCACCATGAATATCAGAAAAATAAAGGGGAACCGCAACTCCCTAGACTCGACCCACGGACCTCTCACACTTGAAGAACCTAAACCCCCACGTGTGTGCCACTGTGCCACCGTGGCACATGTGTTATTATATTCAAAGAATAAATATATAATATGAAATTAAATAATTAAATAAATTTAATTATTGTAAAATGTCCCGTTACCCAAATAAAATAAAAGTGTAGTGAATTTTAACTTTATCCGATATTCTAGACCTAATAGCGAGGTCCATTTTATGAGATGAAATTCCAAAAAATTAAGATACATAAAATGTAAAATTTCCATTTTACCCTTAATAATGCTCGAAACCAAATGGAAGTCCGAGAGGTTTAAATTGACTCTCTTCGACGTTTCGGACCCAATGGTGGGATCCATATTATCAAATTAAGTACTGAAAAATAAGACACGTGAAAATATAAATTTATTAAATTACGCCCAAGAGTCCAATTTGACTATGAATAGTCCGATTAAAAGAAAGAAGGCCTATCCTAGGAAATTAGGATTCACCTAGTCTAAGAATAAATTAAGAGCACCAAATAGGTGATGATTTAAGTTAAATGTGAAATTAATTAGATTCTTTATAAATTGTTCTTAGGAACTACAAGGGAAAGAAAAGGCACACCAGTAGCGCCAACCCCGAAAACCAAGGCGAGCATTCCTGTACTTTAAAGTGAAGGTTTTAACTCCATGATTTCTGAAGTGTTTTAAGTTCAAAATTCCTGAAGTGATTTAAGTTCAAATTCTTGTATTTACATGACTCATGATTCAAATGTATTATTCCTTCCATTTTTAAATACTATCAGGACATGCAAGTTAGCTTGTTTAAATTGCTAACTTCTTGTAAGTTCTTACCGCAACATGTCCATTTAAATTCAAATTTTATTAAATGCCTCTCTAAAAATAAATGTTTTTCATTCTAGCTATGTTTTAAATATTCTTGAATGATGTGATTAAGTATTCTGAAGGTTATGTCTTAAATGTTTTGAAATTTTATATTCCAAGTATTTTGAAGGCTCTGTTAAAATATTCATGAAAATTCTATCATTGCTCTTGAAAAGCATCTATCTAAAAAGCCATGTTTTAATGCTCTTGAAAAGCATCTATCTGAAAAGTCATGTTATAATGCTCTTGAAAAACATCTATTTGAAAAAATTAAGTTTTAAATGCTCTTGAAAAGCGTCTACTGGGAGGTTATATTTAAATGCTCTTGAATATCTTCTATATGTAAAGAAATGTTTTTTTTAAATGCCTCATATTTACGAACTGGAAATCCAAGATAATTGTGCATAAGCACTACGAGCTCGTGAGGCCCTATGAGACTCACATACGAGAAAAATGCCAGGTAGCAGATTTATCCCCCAGGCACGAGATATCTCCATGAGAAGTTAAACTTAGAGTCCGATTCGAAATGGATTCTTCTATTAGAAAGTGAAAAGATGTTACGTTCAGAAATGCCAGAAGGTTTATCCCCCATTTTTCTAAACATGATTTATATGTTCTGATTTCATGAACAAATGATTCATGTTTTCATAATTAATGGTAGAAGGTTTTCGAACCCCTACTTACATTAAACAGGTTTTTAAAATGGCCCTGCTTTTAAAATGACAAAGGGTCATACCCTTCTGTTTACGAGAAAAGGATTTTATTCATCCTGTTAAAAAGTAAATGATTTAAATTCTCTTGGCCACCAAATGGCCATCCTATACATGTTACAAGTTTTCTGCTGCATATTAAATGCTTTACTTGAATGCCTTAAATGCTTTGTGTTACATGTTTTTGAAGATTCCTGTACTCTGTATACGTGAAATAACTATTTTACTCGAATGCTTTAAATGCTTCATGTTATATGTTTTTGAAGATTTCTATATCCTTCATTTAAAGAAATAAGTGCTAGCCTGATTGCCTTGAATGCTTCATGCTATCTATTTTAAGATTCCTGTATTCTGTATTTGAAGAATACAAGCAATTGGTAGTGGCTATTTTTATAAGATCTGTTATACTTAACTCACTACCAGTTGAAAACTATGACAAAATACTGAAATTACTCACGAGCTTAGTCAAGCTCACATACATTATCCATAATATGTACAGGTGATTTGAAGGTGGGGTTTGAGACCCACAACCATAGTGAAGTATAGGTTCAGAAGTTCAGAAGTGTGTGAGTTATGGGACTAACGAGTGAAATAATGTGAAGTTCAGAAGTGCGTGAGGTATGAGACTCACAGGTAAAGTAATTTGAAGTTTAGATGCAAACGTGGGCCATGTGTATAACACCCTGACCCGATTAGTAAAAATTAATTCACTAATTAAATATTAGGGACTTAAGAAAAATTAGACCAAGAAAACAAAGACAATAATAAAATAAATACACGACTAATGAAAACGGTATGTGAAAAAAATAAAATAATTGCAAGACGTCGATTTATAAAATCGATACGTGAAAGAGGTGCACAAGAATACAGGAAGAAAAATGAGAATAAAAAAAAATGGGAAAAAATGGGATAAAATGTAAAAATGCCAAACAAGGCCTAAGAAGGAAAAATGAAGGAAAATGAGGCCAAAAGATAGGCTAATGGGGTTTGAACCCTAGACCAAAAAGAGGAGAAGCCCAAAAAGAATACCGGTTGGGCTGTGAGCACTTTGTGCTATATATACCATAATATATATATATATATATATATATACACTCAAATAAGTCCTAAACGTTGCATGCTCAAAATTGAGCTGCTAGCATCCCATTGGACCCCCTCCTCCACCACTAATATTACACACAATATATATATATATATATATATGAGACATGTGTTATATATATAATATGTGTATGCTGCAAATTATGTATACAATCAGACCTTGGTGTGTGAAGTTTAGTGCGTGTTTTATGTATATGCGTGTGTATAAAGAGAGAGTGAGGTAGAGAGAAAAAGAAGAAGAAGAATAAGAAAAAGGAGAAGAAGAAAAGAAGGAAGAGAAGAAAAAGAAGAAAGAAAGTTCATGCCTGCAAGTTAAAGTTTCTTTGAAGGTTTTAGTAGCTTGAACTAGAGGGAAGAACCACCATTTTAGAAGGTAAAGGCTTCAAACTTGATTTTCTCTCTTAAATTAAAAAGAGTAAGATAGCCCTATTTGGTGTTGTTTTAATGATCCTGAGTAGAATGCATGTGAGTAAGGAGTGTGTTACAAGATATTAGAAGCAAAATAGGATGGTTTGAGCAAGGAAAACACAGACCTGCCATTGATATACCTTAAAAAAAACCCAAGTCTGAACCAATGCTGATAAAACCCATTTTTGACGCTTAGGACTTCAACTAGACATTATAAGGGTTATAGAAACCCTAGGCCGTGACTTAAACACTCAAAAAGAGGCTATGAAATCACGAGTTACAGCCATAGGATTGAAAACCCATTTGTCCAAAACGAACACCAAACTTAGTTTCTGGAACGGGGATTGAATCCCCATGAGGTGAGGGTCATCACAGACCAAACCTCATCAATTTTCATGGAGAAATGAGTGTGTAAGAAGAAAAATTTAGAAACTTCCATGGAAGCTCAACCGAACTCTTGAGCCCACCTCAATGCCCCAAACCAACACATAAATAACCTTCATTACCCTAAGATTCCATAGGATTTGAAAGCAGAGAAAATGGAGTTCTAAAACTCCACGAAATAGGAAGTCTTTAAAACCTGCAATTAGGGCTACACATCGCGTGGGAAGGGGGAAGACGATGAACAATTAAGGGTCGGGTCTTGGGTCGGTTCAAGTTTGGGTCGGGACCTGCCCCATCACGTAATGGGTTTTAGTGGAATGACACCGTTTGGCTTAGTTTTAATTTAAAACAGAACTGTCCTGTTTGGCTACACAGATAAGAAACCTAATTTAATAACCTCAGACAGAACAGAGATATCCTATTCCTGAATTGGACCCTTATCCGCCATTCGGTTTTCTAAAATCAGAAAAAAAAAAAAAATGAAAACTATGGCCAGTGGGTTTCGAACCACTGAACGTGTGTGTGAAAGACTTAACCCACATGTGCGAACCACTGTGCCATTGAGGTACTTGGTTAAAATAGTACCTAAATAAATATATAATGTAAAATAATATAATTAAATTAAATAAATATTATTCCCAATGTCTGAATAAAATAAAAAGATAGTGTAACCCAATATTTTTGGGTATTCTGGACTCAATTGCGGAGTCCAAATTGCAAATTAAATTTCAAAAAATTAAGACACATAAAATATAAATTACCGTTTTACCCTTAGTGATGCCTAAAGCCAAATCAAAGTCCGAGAGGGTTTAAATTGACTTTATTCTGCATTCCAGACCCAACGGTGTGGTCCATATTATCAAATTAGATACTGAAAAATAAGACACATGAAAATACAAATTTATTAAATTACGCCTAATAGTCCGATTTAATGAAAATAAGACCTGTCTTAGGAAATTAGGATTCATCCGGTCTAAAAATAAGTTAAGAACACCAAATAGGTGGTAATATAAATGAGATTTGGAATTGATAATTATTCATAAATTGTTCTTAGGAACTACAAGGGAAAAGGGAAGGCACACCAGTAGTGCTAATCTCGAGGACAAAGGTGAGTAATCTTGTACTTTGAAGTGGAGATTTAACTCCATGGATTCTAAAATATTACGAGTTCAAATTTCTGAAGTATTTTAAGTTTAATATATCTGAAGTGATTTAAATTCAAATTTCTGTGTTTAAATGACTTATGATTCAAAGTGTTACTACTTTCATTTTTAAAATTCTATCTTGACATGCAAGTTAGCTTGTTTATATTGCTAATTTTCTATAAGTTTATATTCCAGCATGTTTACGTTAAATGAAAATTTTATTAAATGCCTCTCTAAAAATAAATATCTTTCATTCTCGCTATTTTTTAAATATCCCCGTACATCGTGGTTAAATACTCTGAAGCTTATGTGTTAAATGTTCTTAATTTTCATAATCCAAGTATTCTAAAGACTCTGTCAAATATTCATGTATTTAATACTCTTGAAAACGTCTATTTGAAGAAGTTATGTTTTGAATGCTCCCGAGAAGCATCTATTTGAAGAAATCATATTTTAAAAGCTCTCAAAAAGTATTTATTTGAAGAAGTCATGTTTTGAATGCTCCCAAAAAGCATCTATTTGAAGAAGTCATATTTCAAATGCTCTTGAAAATCATCAATTTGACAAAGCCATATTTTAAATGCTCTTGAAAAACATCTATTCGAAGAAATTCTGTGTTAAATGCTTTCAAAAAGAAACTACTGGGAGGTCATGTTTTAGTGCTTTTAAATAGCATCTAACTAGTAATGCAAGAGAATAGTGCATAAGCACTATGAGCTCATGAGGCCTTTCGGGACTCGCATACGAGAAAAATTCCAGGTAGAATGTTTTTCCCCCAGGCATGAGATATTTCCATGAGAAGTAAAACTAGAGTCCGGTTCGAAACGGATTCTTCTATTAAAAAGTGAAAAGATGTTACGTTCAAAAATGGTAGAAGGTTTATCCCCAATTTTTCTAAACGTAATTATGTATTTTGATTTCATGAACAAAAGATTCATTTTTTCATAAGAAATGACAGAAGGTTTTCGAACCCCCATTTACATGAGAAGGTTTTAAAGAAATTGCCCAGTTTTTAAAATAACAAAGGGTCATGCTCTTTTATTTACGAGAAAAAGGCTTTTATTTATTCCAGTTGTGAAGTAAATGATTTAAACTCTTTTGGTCACAATTGGCCACTTTATACATGTTTACAAGTTTTTCATTGCATATTACACGCTTCACTCAAATGCTTTAAATGTTTCGTGTTATGTGTTTTGAAGATTTTTGTACTCTATATACGTGAAATATCTATTTTACTTGAATGCTTTAAAGCTTTGTGTTACGTGTTTTTGAAGTTACCTATGTACTATATTTGAAGAAATACGTGCCTAGCCTGAATGACTTGAATGTTTCATGCTATCTATTTTTAAGAATCATGTATTCGGTATCTGAAGTATACGAGCAATTGGTAGTGAATGTTTTTATAAAATCTCTTATAACTAACCCATTACCAGTTGAAAACTCATGACAAAGTACTGAAATTACTCACGAGCTTTTCATAAAGCTCACATAGATTTTTTACCCATGACTCTTTTAGGTGAAGAAGATGGTTGGGAGCCTTGTCCATACTAAGGAAAGGCGTTGAGAGCTCCACACGTGACTTAGCAATTTTTGGAAATGCTAAGACCCATAGTTGTTCACGTTTTGTAACAACGTAGTTTTGGACAATTATGTAACTAAGTCCTTAGGGACAATAGACATGTAATATGTATAATTTATAAAAATTTTAGTAAGCTTTGTATGTATGTGTATTGTACCGTTATGAAGAACGGCAGTCTCGGGCAAATTTGCGGAGAAAAGAAAAAGTTTTTCATGCTTCTGCAACTGCAATCCTGGCTACTCCGCCATCCAACACCACTACTTTTAGCCTACCCGTTGGCCCCCGGGCCAAAGGGTAGCAGTCGCTTCCCCTTAGTTCGCATATGGTGACAATGGGACCCAAAGTGATTATGATGATGAATTTAATATATGTTTTAAAAATAATTTCTAGGCAATTCAAGATACTATGAAGATCATAGTAACATGTGTAATTACTTCTGCTGCAATAATTGAACTTGATGTGATGTATGAAAGGAACATATTTGGTTTTAGGAAGAAATTCCACGATCACGGTCCCCTAATCCACACAGGGTGGATTTTGGGTCATGACAGAAGCCCTACCTCAAAACAAGTGTGGATTTACGTGGAGAGAGAGAGAGAGAGAGAGAGAGAGAGAGAGAGGAAGATTCTAATTTCAAGCCTCAATCCTTGCTCCCAAAACCTAAGAAAGGATTTACACCATTTATTTCACTCAACCAAACTAGATCTACAAGGAAATGTAAGAAATTTGAAAAAGGAAATGAAAAGCCCCAAATTTTACCATTTGTTCTTGAAGAAATCTTTGAAATCCTAACTTTTCAATATGTAGAAACTTTACTTATACTCGAATCTTTGTGGTATGATGTGTTTATAAGGCTTCGAAACCCATAAAAACCCAAACCCTAACTTCATTTCTTGTCTAGAAAGAGTTTTGAGAAGAAGAGAAAATGAGATTTGTACACATTTGCTGTAACACCCCGACCCTGATTAATTAATAATTAGTTTGCTAATTATTAATTAGAACTGACATAAATAATAATTAAGAAGTTAATCGAAAACCTCGTGATGGTCATGATAGACCAATAAAATAATTAAGCACATCAGAAATGAGGGCGTAATGTCCGAACCTAATTACCAATTAATTAGGTGAAATGATGTTATTTTAACACTGTGAAAAATCGAATTAGCGAACTATGATGGCCACAAATAAATAATAACTGATACGAGGCCTTTGATAACGAGGCTGACCAAAATACGAAACCCTCAGAAGAAACCGTTTCGTAAAAAGAGCACTAGAAAAGAAAATATAACGGAAATAGCCAAAACGGAATTCTGCGCCAACCAAACAGGGCCTAGGCCCAAAACGTGGAAAAATACCCAAAAGTGAGGCCAAGGGGATTTGAACCCTTGACCAAGTGGGGCAAGACTTTATGCACCCAAAAAATTACCAAGTAGGCTGCTAGCATCCTTGTGGCTAGATATGCAACAAATTGTATTTAAACCCAATTCAATAGAAAATTAAATTTTGAAAATAAATTTCAATTATGTTCAATTGTGGAAATTTTGGAGTTTTTTTTCCAGTAATCAACCCAAAATTAGAGCTTTTTTCCTTGGTTTAGGGGAGGGGGGATGCAATTGATTTAAAGAGCTAATTTCTATTAGGAGAGAGAAATTGACCTTGTAACTATTAAGTTGGAGGAATTTAGAGAAGAAAGACACCCTTCAAAAAATTCAACAAAATCCCCAGCTGTGTCTATATGATGTGAAACCATAGGAAAATAGATTTTAAATTTGACCATTAAGATTTAGGACTAAACAAACTTCCCTGTTCTCCCATTTTACATTGAGCCAGAATTCAAAATTTAAAATTATGACATGACATCATTAAGCAAATCTTTCCCATGAGAGTTAGAAATAATATTTGAGTTCCAAGCCATCCATCACTGACATATTTAACCAAGATAATTGTAAAGCCAAAGCATATATATGCAATAAATTAAAGTTTTCACTATGATAAAATGGGTCTAATAACACATTCTAACACTGATTTATATTATGCATTGAATAACTTACTTTATGATCTTTTTAACTATTAAATCAGAGAAATTCAAAGTAGAAGAAAAAATTCCTTCAAGGAAGTCAATGTGGCCTAACACTCAAAGTTATCATTTATCAACAAATGTAAGGGAAAAAAAAAGATCAGTAAGTAGAATCAGCTCTGATTGTATGCCAAGTAACAGAAAGAAGAAAAAAATGAAGCATGCAGAAGTGAGTGTAATATCCCGACCTGAGATACCGGGTCATATGGCACGTATTACGAGGTTAAGAAAAATTTGTGTAAAAATATTTACACTCAAGAGAATAATTAATTAATTAATTAATTAAATATAAGAAATAATGATTTTTAATTATAAATTAAATATTGTAACGCACAATTACACTTACATGGAGGGTGATTGTATGTATGTATATATGATCAAGTATGTATGCATGTAAATATATATATATATATATATAAATAAATTAAATATAGTGACATATAAATAAAAAAATCCTAAAGTGTGAACAGTGGCGTGTGTGTATGTGTGTCGGCTGTTGTGTGTGTGTGTGTCTTGGTGTATTAGTGTGTAAAGATATATAATATACATATATTATAAAATATCATGTAACATGAATGTAAAGTAGGAAATGGGGAAGAACAAAATTTAATGAAGAAATAGAGAAATTAAATGAGAAGTGAAGGCTAAGAGTAGGCTGAGGTCGTGTAGAGAGAGAGAGGGAATGGATGAGAGAGAGAGGTCGGTTGGATGACCTATAAAAGCAGGTCATGCATTTCATGCTTGCTATCATCAAAGGAAAGGAGAAATAAGAAGCTCAAGAAGGAAAACCAGAAGTGGAAGAAGGAGATTGAAATCATAACAAAAGGTGAGAAATGTGAAAATTTATCAATTTCTCTCTCTAGAATTTTGATTTAGTAGGAACTGTTTTTGAGTTATTTATAAACATATGATGCTTAATATATGTTTAGAAGTGTATCAAGCACGAAAATTGGTCTTGAAAACACCTAAGAAATGGAAACCTAGAAGCTAAGGCCATTAAAGGACCTTGCTCAAGCAGGTCTGAACCAACTTCTACCAAACCGGTTTTGGCTTACCAAAACTTCAAACAGAGACCAAGAGGGTTTTAAAAACCCTAATACGCAATCGTAAAACCCAAGAACTAACCTTCAAAGGTCAAGTTGCAGGTACGGGTTCCAAAACCCAACCTCACAAACTCACTATTAAACCTACCTTTGTTAATGAAATATGAAACCCCATGAAGTGGGGATCACAACAGAACAAATGTCGTGGAATTTGGCTAAGAAATAAGCATTTACGACCAACTTACAGGTTTGATTATCAAACCTTCAAACGAGCCAAACGAGACCAGTTTGATTCTCCAAATGAATATCAAACCTTTACAAGATGTCCCAGAAGTATATTAGAGTGAAAACAGTGAGAAAACAACAAGCAAAAATGCACGAATTTGAAGAAAATGAAAACCTTCAACTAGGGCAACGTAGGGGGAGAAAGGAGGAAGAAAGTGAATAGTTACGGTTCGGGTCAAATTGGGTTCGGGTCGAAACCCAATCCATCGCACAAAAGGGTTAAGTAGGACGGTGTCGTTTTGGAATTATGTTTTTAATTTTTAAAACATTAGGGCTGACGTCAGCATTACATGTCAGACCGACCGAACCGGTCGGTTCAATAAGAGATCGGACCGGTTCACTTAACATGGAACTGAACCCATTGGTTTTCTGATTTTAAATAAAATAAATAAACCAAAACTTTTACTATTTACGGATTGACCCCAGAGTTTCTAGGAAATTCTACTGTGGCTCAACTGAGGGAAATTCTATGCAATTATTCCCCTGGAAAAATAATTAAATAATTAAATTAATTATTTAATAAATAAAGTAAAATTACTATTTTACCCCTAGATCATAAATGAAGCAAATAAAGCCCAAATTAAACATATAAATAGCGTATTTTGACTAATTTGGTTATTCTGAGACTAATGGCGAGGTCCGTTTTGTGAGATGGGGTCCCGAAAAATAAAGAAACGTAAAGGGGGTGAAATGACCAAATTACCCCTAGTACCCCTAAAGCCAAATTGAAACTAGAAAGGGTCCAAATTGACTTTCTTCGACATTCCGGACTCAATGGTGGAGTCCAAATTATGAAACGAAGTACGAAAAAATATGACACGTAAATAAGTAAATGACCATTTTACCCTTTTAACTACAAAAGTCCAAATTAATTTTTAGGAAAGCCTAAACCGACTTTCTTAGACGTTCCAGACTCAATGGTAGAGTCTATTCGACCAAAAGAAATGTCTAAAATAAAAGGGCATAAAATTTGATGAATAGCATCTATCAGATGACTATAAACTGAAATATTACCGAAGTACTAAACTAAGGCAAGTGAAATACGAAAAGACACGACACGTAAACATGTGAAGTAAATAAATTAAATTAAAAATTTATAAGGCTACCAGAAGAGTATAGTTTAAAATGAAATTTATTCTTAACACGTTAAATTGTGTTTTAGGTTAAAATACAAGTAAACCATATGGATAAAAAGCAATAAGGTTTCATGAACGAGCTCTTGTGGCAGCAAAAGGTAATCCAGAGGCACATAAGAATAGCTAAAACAACTAAAATCTTCTCGGTCCGCCCCTTTATCTATAGAGCCCCTATCGTCCCCATGGGACGACTTATGCACGAAGCTGCAACAAGAAGACTTGCTGAGGCAAAACTTAAGGAAGAAAAAGAGGAAGAAGAACGCGAGAACACCGAGACACTAGCTGAATTATGTCGCAGGTAATGTTATTATCATTACGTACATAAATGACTAGACTATGATTGTAATAACCCAGAAATTTTTTTTTTTTTTTTTTTGATATGAAAATTTTCTTGGTTATTAAATAATTTTATTATTATTATTATTATTATTATTATTATTATTGGTATTCTTAGTACATGTGTGTTATATATATATATATATATATATAAGTGGTATGTATGTGTAAAATGAAGTATATGCAAGTGTATATATAAATATATATATATAAATCTGTGGGAGTGTGTGCATGTGGATGGACATATGTATGTATGTATATATGGCAGTGTGTGTGCAACCGACCTAGTGTGTGTGTCTAGTGTGTGTATATGTATATAGGTATAGATGTAGAGCAGCTTTGCATTTAATGCAAAGCTGCTTTGTAGGAAAATTTGGGTGGCTGATGCAGAGAGAAAAAGGTCAAAAAAAGGGGCTGATGTGAGAGAGAGACGTGTGAGAGTTGGTGAAGTTGTATATGGGTGTTGGTCTCGGTTGGGGAGGAAAGAAAGGAAAGAAAAACTGAGGGCAAGGGAGAGAGAGAGAGAGTTCTGAAAAAGGAAAGAAGCAGAAGTGGATCAAGAGGAACAGAAGTGAGAGGAGACCTGCAACCAAGAAAAATCAGGAATTTAAGGTAAGTGGGTCTCATTCTGTTTTTAAGATTTAAGAGCTTTCATTTGATTTTAAGTGTAGGGTTTTAAAGAGCATAAAATATAGAACAAATAGCAAAAAGAATCAGTCAAAATGGTCGAGAAACTAGTAAGAAAAATGGAGTTACAGGTTTTAGAGGATAATCGGATTTTTGATATTTTATGCATGGAACCTTGTTTAAATGACCTAGAAATAATCCTAAGAAGTGCAGAAAGAAAATAGAAAAAGAAACGAGTTAAAATAGTCAAGAACCGAGCAAGAAACTAAGAAAAATCAGCTCGCCGAAAAATCGGCCGGAGCAATTAAACCCTGAATTCGAGACGATTGAGAGGGCCTTGATGGAAATGGAGGGTAGAAAAGGAATCTAGGGGAAAAATGGAAGAAACTGACATTTTGAAAACACTGAAAATCCACCGAAAAACGGTCGCTGGCGCCGGAGAAGGCGCCGGAACCCTACTGGTTCACCGCCGGAAAATCGGGGAAAAAGGGAGGCCACCAGGGTCGGGTCCGGTTCGGGCGGGGTTGAACCGCCCCTGCCACGTGTCGCTATGATGTTTTAAATTAAAAGGAGATTGGGAGTGTTTGGCAACAGGGATAAGAAATTGAAATTGAAATTGAATTGGGAATAGGGATATCCTATCCCAGTTTTAACCCTATTCCCTGTTTGGTTATCCGAATATGGATAAGAGTTTTCAAAATTACAGAATTGCCCCCTGGACTTTTTGAAATTCTGAATTGACCCCTGAACTTTTAGAAATTACCCTTTAGCCCCTAAACTTTGGAGAAATTACAATTAGACCCACCAGATTTAAATATTAATAAAATAATAAATAAATAAATAAATTAATTAATTTAATTATTTAAAATACTCAAAAAAATAACCGGAGTCCAAATAGGACAAGTCATTAGTGTATTTTGACTATCTCGACCATTCTGAGACCAATGGTGAGGTCCGTTTTACGAGACGGGGTCCCAAAAAATAAAAGACCCGTAGTAACCTTTAAAATTACCAAAATGCCCCTGAATTGAAGTACAGTCAAACGAACTCCGAATTAGGTAAACAAATAGTGAAACTTTATTATCTCGAGCATTCCGGACTCAACCGTGGAGTCCGATTTGTGAAAAGAGGTCACGAAATGTAAGGACCCGTGTAAGGTGCAAAATGACTGTTTTGCCCTTTTGAACCCAGATGCCCGAATTCAGTTCTACGAAAACCTAAACTTATTTTCTTCGACGTCCCGGACTCAATAGTAGAGTCTAATTTAGCAAAATAGAAACTTATAAGATAAAGACATAAAATTTGATGAATAGCATAATTCAAGTGACAATTGAACTGAGTCTCATGTTATGATTTTAGGGACACGAAAAGGCAAAGAGAAGGTGATCTGACCTTCGGTGTTCTTACAGTGATTCCACTATACTACGAGTACACTCTCCCTGTTTGAGGTCGATTATCAGGTACGATATATTGTGCTAAGTAAGGAATAGAATTAAGATTAGGAATACTTGTTCTGCTGCCTTGATTGTTCACATGTTTGCTTGAATGTTCACATGCTTATGTGCTTCATGCTATCTTACTAAAGTTGGGTGACAACGTGGATGATGATTATGTGTATATCACATGTGTTAGAGTAGTGTGTGAATTATATGCTTTGAGAACTGTTGACATTATGAATTATGCACTTGAAAGCATGCTTTATGTATGAATGAGATGCATCATCGAGATTACATTATGACATGATGAAATCAGAGCATATTGGCATAGTGTGATTCCTTGGACATGGCGTGGGTTAAGCACTTGGTGCTTTGTATTATGAGGGTGCAGATCCTGTGGTGAAAAACCCAAAATCGGCCAATAGGTACTGGCGAGCCTGACGGATTCTGGACCGTGAAGCGAGACATACAAGGTACTCATGCCGGCGGGGAAGGACCGTATCATGAGACATGGGTGGGCATAGAGTTGCATGGGTGTGTCACGCATACTACTCATATACTGTATATTGTTTATGTGCTGCCATCATGATATTGAATGCCATATAGAAATAACTGTACACTTGCACATGCCACGACCTTAGTTTTGTTTCTTGCATTAGCATTATATTGTACCAGCATGTTGAGCTGACCCCTTTAGTGGGGCAAACATTTCAGATGATGTCCCAGCTGTACGAGACGAGGAGATGATCTGATTAGGGACTATGTTAGGCCCGAGGGGCGCTTTTGATATTGTGAAAGGGCATAAGCCCGAGACTGTATTTTATTTTGTATGTTGTGAATAAATGGACCAGACCTTATGTATGTATCAGAACAGTATGTAAAATGTATGTGATCGTCCTTAATTATCTTTTATTCCTTTATTATTTTATTTTCTTTTGTCTCGTTACTCGCGCCTCGGGTTCGCTGGAATTCGGGGCGTGACAACGTGGTATCAGAGCTTAGGTTCGAATACCTAGAGACCGTGGGGTGTTGTTAAACACCATGAGACCCTAGAGAAGAGAATGAGACCTAGTGTGAACTGTTAGTAGCATGCGATAGGATTTCGTGTGTTATATGATTTTATACACTTGAAGCATAATTTGTTGTGATTACGTGTTGATTGATGATGCGTTATGATGCATGATTATGTGATTTAATGTAGTGAGATGCATGACATGTATAATGTGTGAGGATTTGTTAAGTGTACATTATGACATGCTATACGTACTCCCTAGTTGCTGATAAGAACATGACTGAGCTTTTAGCTCAAATATTTTATATACACATGTTGCATTGGTGTGCACGCGTATGCACTATACTTGACTATCCGGTAGATAGGGAGCAGGCAAAATTTTTGTGGTAGTGGTTGACTAAGATTAGAAACTCGTGTCTATGTGATAGACCGTATACTTTATGGAATAGACGGTGTGCCTAGTTATTTGAGGTGTAGGTTGTACACTTAGTTATTTACGCGGTAGACATTATGCCTAGTTACTTAGGAGACAGGTTGTGAACCTAGTTGTTCACCTGGTTGACCGTTGTTTGTGGATTCTATATGAGTGCGCTAGGTTAGTAACCAATTTTCATGGATTATAGTACTATGACTATGATATTTATACAGACTGGATTGGTCTCAGGTCTTGAGTTACAGTTGATGGATGGCGCCCTATCAGCCAGTAATAAAAGGAGCTGTGATCCATGAAGGGTTATCACCTAGCTATAAAAGTAAGAGATAATAAAAGACACATCAAACCTTAAAATGCTAGAATAAGGATTTGGACTTGTGGAGCCCTTTTGTGTATAGATGGATACTTAGAGTGTTTATCTTTAGATTTTTAAAGCTGTTCTTGTGTTAAACCCTGGTTGTGGAAAGATGTATTGTTTTAGATAGTATTCACTGGGAGTTAAACCTTGTTAGTGTCCAAATGTTTAAGTATGCGTGTGTTACATTGTTTAGATAAAATCCTTCTTAGTAGAGGGCTATGTTAGAACTCGGTGTAAATTGTTTGGTATAACCAACGGGTGGTGGTGATTGACATTAGTTATGTAGGTATTGATTAGGCAAGTGTGTCATGACATATTGTGGTTGTTACTTCGAAATGGTGAAGTGTTGACAGGTACCTACTTAATATTCTTTTAACACAAGTGTCTGAAAATGGGGTATTAATTTTTCTTTTCTTTGAACTTGTAGACATGCCACCAAGACAAGCTACTCCCAGACTTATGCCACCTAGACACGATGAGCCTAGGACCACTGCACCACCGTGGCATAGTTGGCCCCAAGCTGCTGCTTCGGCAGATGTTGCAGTTGAGGAGGCCGTCACTTTTACACCTGCTCCAGTGGAGGTAGGGCAGACTAGTGGTTCTGGGGACATAGCGACCATTATACGGGAATGCCTTCACACTATACAGGAGGTAGTGACGAGAGCGGTCAGGGCTAAGAGAGAGTTGGTTGAGCTTAGAGGAGTCAGAGAGCCCCAGACCCAGAGCGAGGCGACTCTAGCACAGATCCCTAGGTCTACCCCGATGTGCACTGGTAAGAGGCCATCGAAGAGGTCTCGAGCTCGTGCTGCTGCAGCACAGATATCTATGCCCGCCCAGACTCACACTGGTACGAGACCACCGAAGAGGTTCCGGACTGGTGCTTCTTTCACATCCACATCCCAAGGGACCATTATTTGTTTTATTTGTGGACAGTCTGGCCACAAGATGGTCACTTGTCCTTTGAGGGACCCCAGCTTGAGACAGAGGATCGAGTCTAGTCAGGAGTCATTTCCATCACCAGTATAGAGTCAAGGACGGAGGACTCCACGACTTTGTTTTGTATGCCACCAGGCCGGCCATGTTAGGGCCAATTGTCCTCAGAGGCCGATTTCCCAGGACTTAGAGGAGCCACATTTCTATCAGTATACCCAAGTGCCTCTGCCACGGCCACTATTGGGTCAGGGACCTCCGGCACCATATTTTCAGCATACACCTACAGGATTGAGTGTCAGGACTCTCAGTCAGAGGGGTGGTAGGCAGGATCAGACCACTCAGAGTGGCGTTATGCAGTAGTCAGCCTAGAGTCACCTATCCTTTTTGGACCTTTAGAGCCTTGAGGTACATTTTTTTTGTGTGTTTAGTTCATGGACTGGCATATTGATAGACCATAGTACATCTCATTCATTCATATTTACTATGTTGACATGACGTTAGGGGTAGCTGACCGCATGCCTTATTTGGATTCTTCATCTTATTTGATGCGTCTAGTATTGGTGTTGTGTTGGAGATAGATCGGTTATTTACACTTTGGACGAGTATAGGCTGCTACAAGGGAAGAGAGGCGATGTGTACTCCTGAGGGAGATGTTTTTCTTTATTTCATGGGGTGTCCGTAGATCCTTTTTAGATTGACTTTATTGTGGGTTAAGAGGGGTTAGACTTTAAGTTGAATTGGGTTGGTTTGGGATTGCATGATTAGATGAGTGCTTGTTACCTTAGTTGTGAAATTGTACAATGTGGGGTATACTTGGTTATTGATGATCTAGGATTCAATGCTTGCCTTTATACAGTGTAACGAATGAGATTAAACAGTAGACTGTATGATTATTGTTTGTGAGATAAGCTATGAGCCTGAATATCCGTAAGGTTGAGAATATGCCTGGTTACCTGCACAACAGATTATATACTTATTTATGTATATGTGTATTCCTGGAATAAAATTTTGTACTGGGTGCTGATGTGGTAAGCTACGTGTTAGCTATTGAATGTTGTACGTCTACTCTATATAAGCATGCTAGTTTAGTGACCGTTATAGTGCTATGATTATGAAATTTTTTTTTTATATACAGACTGATTATTATTGATGCATATATAAGAGAATGCTTAAACATGTTTCCATGTGTGTGTTGATGCATGTGTGTGAAAAAAAAAAAATTGATGTATGTTCGTAGTGGAAATTGGTGAAGAGTTTAGTGTTTTATTTCTTCTGAACCTTGGTATATTGACTTAAGTTTCATGATTAGAGTGCATAAACTACGCTGTCTACATTTGTATACCCAATCGATATATGCGTACATGAAACGAATAGGCTAGTCCTTATTAGTACATGACACTTAGTCTCGATTATATATAGACTAAGGTGGGAGATGATAGCCTTACTTTTAGACTGTACTGTTGATATCTTGTGGGTAATTAGGGTACTTAGAAAATGCTGGATGATGAGATTGCATTGTGGTGCAGATAATGTGTATTTATTCCATTGGGATAAATCACTAGGTAATTTCATGGATTAAATTGAGGCAGGTTAGATAACATCACATGTGCGAGAGACCTTGGGATATCCTTGTGAACAGTGAGGAGTTTCCTTTACTTTTTATTGTGTTGAATTGTTGAGGTGAGTCGTGATACTTGGATGGAAATTGAAAGGGATTGGCGTTGATGAGCCAATGTGTTTTGAAGATTTCATTATGTGTTGTACCATGTGGAGTGAGTCGTTACAGATGGGATTAGCACCAGACCCTAGCAGGGAGTGTGGAGATGTTTGCACGCTGCTGCACGCCTGCCGGTGAGGCGAAGCCTACGGAGGAGATGGTAATGGGAGGAGGTAATGCATTCCACATCGCCTGGCTAAAGGAGAGGTGAGTGATCCATAGGTAAGGCTGCACGTCTACATGTTACAATGCATTTTGCATTGATCTTTTATTACTATGTCGAGAGATAGTACGACTGCATGGAATCCCCTTATCCATTGTTTTAGATAGGGACCCACGTTTCACTGCCCGGTTTTGGCAGAGCCATCAGACAGCCTTAGAGACTCAGCTAAGTTAGTACTACCTTTCATTCCCAGACTGGTGGTCAGTCGGGGCGTACCATTCAGATCCTAGAAGACATGCTTAGGGCTTGCGTTATGGACTTCAGGGGTAGCTAAGAGGATCACCTTGCCTTGGTAGAGTTTGCCTACGACCGTAACTATCAGTCCAGTATTGAAATGGCACCATTTGAAGTGTTGTACTGTAGGCCGTGTCGTTCACCGGTGTGTTGGACTGGGGTAGAGAAGACGATTGTTTTGGGATCCGATATAGTTCGTGAGACCACAGACAAGATACAAGTGATCAGGCAGCGCTTGTTGCCAGCCAGAGTCGCCAGAAGAGTTATGTAGATAGGAGGCGGCGACCCTTATCATTCGAGGTGGGGGACCATATGTTCCTCAAGATATCCCCCCGACGAGGGTTGAGGAGGTTTGGGCGCAGTGGGAAGCTGTCGCCACGATTTATAGGCCCCTTTGAGATTCTTGGGAGGGTTGGTGAGGTGGCTTTTAAGCTGGCCTTACCACCACAACTATCAGGAGTTCATGATGTCTTTCATGTGTCGATGCTGAGGGAATACCAGCCTGACCCCTCCCATGTATTAGATTGGGTAGATCTTCAGTTAGAGGGGGACGCTTCTTATGACCAGAGGCCCGTAGAGATATTAGACTCAAGGGACCAAATTTTGTGAGGCAGGACCATCCCTTTGGTCAAGGTTCGTTGGAACCATCACGGGGTTGAGGAGGCTACTTGGGAACGCGAGGCCGAGGTTCGAGTTAGGTATCCCGAGTTGTTTGATCAGTGATGTATTTTCTTTTGTTTTATGTTATTTCAAATTTCGGGACGAAATTTTTGTAAGGAGGGAAGGATGTAATAACTCGGAAAAAAATTTTTTTTTTTTTTTTTGATATGAAAATTTTCTTAGTTATTAAATAATTTTATTATTAGTATTATTATTATTATTATTGGTATTCTTAGTACATGTGTGTTATATATATATATATATATATATAAGTGGTATGCATGTGTAAAATGAAGTATATGCAAGTGTATATATAAATATATATATATAAATCTGTGGGAGTGTGTGTGCATGTGGATGGACATATGTATGTATGTATATATGGCAGTGTGTGTGCAACCGACCTAGTGTGTGTGTCTAGTGTGTGTATATGAGTGGATATGTATATAGGTATAGATGTAGAGCAGCTTTGCATTTAATGCAAAGCTGCTTTGTAGGAAAATTTGGGTGGCTGATGCAGAGAGAAAAAGGTCAAAAAAAGGGGCTGATGTGAGAGAGAGACGTGTGAGAGTTGGTGAAGTTGTATATGGGTGTTGGTCTCGGTTGGGGAGGAAAGAAAGGAAAGAAAAACTGAGGGCAAGGGAGAGAGAGAGAGTTCTGAAAAAGGAAAGAAGCAGAAGTGGATCAAGAGGAACAGAAGTGAGAGGAGACCTGCAACCAAGAAAAATCAGGAATTTAAGGTAAGTGGGTCTCATTCTGTTTTTAAGATTTAAGAGCTTTCATTTGATTTTAAGTGTAGGGTTTTAAAGAGCATAAAATATAGAACAAATAGCAAAAAGAATCAGTCAAAATGGTTGAGAAACCAGTAAGAAAAATGGAGTTACAGGTTTTAGAGGATAATCGGATTTTTGATATTTTATGCATGGAACCTTGTTTAAATGACCTAGAAATAATCCTAAGAAGTGCAGAAAGAAAATAGAAAAAGAAACGAGTTAAAATAGTCAAGAACCGAGCAAGAAACTAAGAAAAATCAGCTCGCCGGAAAACCGGCCAGAGCTATTAAACCCTGAATTCGAGACGATTGAGAGGGCCTTGATGGAAATGGAGGGTAGAAAAGGAATCTAGGGGAAAAATGGAAGAAACTGACATTTTGAAAACACTGAAAATCCACCGAAAAACGGTCGTCGGCGCCGGAGATGGCACTAGAACCCTACTGGTTCATCGCCAGAAAATCGGGGAAGAAGGCAGGCCACCCGGGTCGGGTTTCGGGTCCGGGTCGGGTTCGGTTCGGGCGGGGCTGAACCGCCCCTGCCACGTGTCGCTATGATGTTTTAAATTAAAAGGAGATTGGGAGTGTTTGGCAACAGGGATAAGAAATTAAAATTGAAATTGAATTGGGAATAGGGATATCCTATCTCAGTTTTAACCCTATTCCCTGTTTGGTTATCCGAATATGGATAAGAGTTTTCAAAATTACAGAATTGCCCCTGAACTTTTTGAAATTCTGAATTGACCCCTGAACTTTCAAAAATTACCCTTTAGCCCCTAAACTTTGGAGAAATTACAATTAGACCCACCAGATTTAAATATTAATAAAATAATAAATAAATAAATAAATTAATTAATTAATTTAATTAATTTAATTATTTAAAATACTCAAAAAAATAACCGGAGTCCAAATGGGACAAGTCATTAGTGTATTTTGACTATCTCGACCATTCTGAGACCAATGGTGAGGTCCGTTTTATGAGACGGGGTCCCAAAAAATAAAAGACCCGTAGTAACCTTTAAAATTACCAAAATGCCCCTGAATTGAAGTACAGTCAAACGAACTCCGAATTAGGTAAACAAATAGTGAAACTTTATTATCTCGAGCATTCCAGACTCAACCGTGGAGTCCGATTTATGAAAAGAGGTCACGAAATGTAAGGACCCTTGTAAGGTGCAAAATGACTATTTTGCCCTTTTGAACCCAGATGCCCGAATTCAGTTCTACGAAAACCTAAACTTATTTTCTTCGACGTCCCGGACTCAATAGTAGAGTCTAATTTAGCAAAATAGAAACTTATAAGATAAAGACATAAAATTTGATGAATAGCATAATTCAAGTGACAATTGAACTGAGTCTCATGTTATGATTTTAGGGACACGAAAAGGCAAAGAGAAGGTGATCTGACCTTCGGTGTTCTTACAGTGATTCCACTATACTACGAGTACACTCTCCCTGTTTGAGGTTGATTATCAGGTACGATATATTGTGCTAAGTAAGGAATAGAATTAAGATTAGGAATACTTGTTCTGCTGCCTTGATTGTTCACATGTTTGCTTGAATGTTCACATGCTTATGTGCTTTATGCTATCTTACTAAAGTTGGGTGACAACGTGGATGATGATTATGTGTATATCACGTGTTAGAGTAGTGTGTGAATTGTATGCTTTGAGAACTGTTGACATTATGAATTATGCACTTGAAAGCATGCTTTATGTATGAATGAGATGCATCATCGAGATTACATTATGACATGATGAAATCAGAGCATATTGGCATAGTGTGATTCCTTAGACATGGCGTGGGTTAAGCACTTGGTGCTTTGCATTATGAGGGTGCAGATCCTGTGGTGAAAAACCCAAAATCGGCCAATAGGTACTGGCGAGCCTGACGGATTCCGGACCGTGAAGCGAGACATACAAGGTACTCATGCCGGAGGGGAAGGACCGTATCATGAGACATGGGTGGGCATAGAGTTGCATGGGTGTGTCACGCATACTACTCATATACTGTATATTGTTTATGTGCTGCCATCATGATATTGAATGCCATATAGAAATAACTGTACACTTGCACATGCCACGACCTTAGTTTTGTTTCTTGCATTAGCATTATATTGTACCAGCATGTTGAGCTGACCCCTTTAGTGGGGCAAACATTTCAGATGATGTCCCAGCTGTACGAGACGAGGAGATGATCTGATTAGGGACTATGTTAGGCCCGAGGGGCACTTTTGATATTGTGAAAGGGCATAAGCCCGAGACTGTATTTTATTTTGTATGTTGTGAATAAATGGACCAGACCTTATGTATGTATCAGAACAGTATGTAAAATGTATGTGATCGTCCTTAATTATCTTTTATTCCTTTATTATTTTATTTTCTTTTGTCTCGTTACTCGCGCCTCGGGTTCGCTGGAATTCGGGGCGTGACAACGATACAGCTATAAGTTAGACTGATTTAAGAATTTAGTCTTACACAGTCTAGACATGGGTAAGATTTTAAGTTGATTAGTAAATATGAGATTTATGCGACTTTCATAAATTATGATAGGTTAAGGAAGGACAAGGGAAAGGCACCTCAGTGAGCCAACCCAGGAGTATAAGGTGAGTAACCCTATATTTGAAGTGGAGATTTAACTCCAAGGATTTAAAGAAAATTTAAGTTCAAAATATGTGAAGTATTTGAATATCAAATTCAGTATTTATGTGATTCTTGTTTTAAATATTATGTTCTTATAAAATTGTGACATGCTCAGTAAATAGCTTTCAGCTACAGTTTTTCCTTAAAAATATGTTTTCAGCATGTCTAAGTTAAAATTCCAAATCTTGTTAAATATTCTGAATTTGCTTACGAAGATTTTATGAAGTCATGAAAAGTACTTATTTGAAGAAGCCATGTGATAAATATATTTGAAATACAAGATAAATTGTGCATAAGCACCCACAGATTTTTGGGTTGTACGGAACTCAATTAATCTGTAAAAATATGATGGAATTTTGGGTTGAACAGAACTCAAATGACTGTTAAAGTGCCAGGTAGCAGGATCTAATCCCTCTGGTACAGGATATCTCTATTGTAGCATTGCATTAAAACGGGAGTCCGGTTCGAAACAGATTCTACTAACGAAAGTGATAAGATGACATGTATAATAATGGAAGCAAGTTTTACCCACATTGTTATGCATACCTATATGTGTGGAAATATACGTTTTATTTGAAGAAGTACATGTTTTAAAGTTCATATACTTTATCTGATGAGATACGTGTTTTACTTGAATACTTATTTTTTTTCAAGTTAGCTATTTTAATGAATGCATATATATTGTGTTCACAGTATACGAGCAATTGGTGGTGATTATTTTGTAAAACTCTCATGTGCTAAACCAATACCAATTGAAACCCCATGACAAATGTTGGAATTACTCACAAGCTTAGATTAGCTTACCCAAATTTTATTCGGACCCCCCTTTCAGGTAATTAGCGGCAGTTTTGATTAGAGGACGATGATGATGAATCTACCAGTTTTGGGAAGATATGTTAAATAGTTTCTTTTGGAAATCCTGTGAATTCCACTAGTATATTTTGTATTAGCAAGATGGTACACTGATATGTATAAGCCCCACGGGGCAAACAAACATGTATTGTATTTATGAAGTCTTTAAGCTTTATTATGCTCTGAATGTATGTATGATCATGTATGCTATGTAAAGAGTAGCAGTACCAGGCGGATGTGCGTAATTTAAAAATGAGAAAAGAAAAGAAAAAGTTTTTCATGCTTCCGCAATCACATGCTGCATATTTATTCGATACCGCTGCTTATGTGAGCCTTCGCCCTAAGGCCTCCGGGCCTGAGGGTGGCGGTCGTGATCCAGTGATCTGCACGGGGTGGGTTTCGGGTGGTGATAATGAGTGAGTGATTTTTTGTGTGTTGTGTGGGTGTTAGAGAAAGAGAGAGAAGAGTGAGAGAGAGGGGAGCATTGTGCGTGAGAGGAAAATTTATATACATGTGTGTGTATGCATGTAAGTGTCACCCAAGTGCACATGAAGGAGTCTAGGCAACCTTGAGGGGCATTGAGAGGGCCTGAACCAAGCCAAGAAGAGAACAGCCCACTGTCAAGAGGTATAAACCTCAAACTGCCTTATTTTCTTTGGTTAAATGTTAGTACAGTTTTGATATTGTTGAGCCTATTAAATTGCATGCATGATGTTTAGAATAAGAAACCTGGTTTAAGGTGTGAAATTAGAGCCCTGAAATAGCCTAGAACACTAAACCCGTATACAAACCGCCATGGATAGACCTTAGAGGTGCAGGTCTGAAAACATCCACACCAAATCAAGTTTGGGTTGTCAAGACCTCAAATAAAAACCATTGGTGTTCCAAAACCACTTAGATGCGATCAAAAACCTCAAAATAAGGCCTCCAAAACTTGAAGCGCAGGTTTCGGCCATGAAACCCAGCCCCTATTTTAGACTCCTAAACCACGTTTTTGGAATGAGGATTGAAGCCCTATGTCATGAGGGTCATGTTGAGCCAAACCACGTGAGTTTTGGTGATGAATTCAGGATTTACAAGCCAGTTGCAGGTTTGATTATCAAACCTTGGACCGAACGATTGAGCTTGAATGGAGACATAAAACTAATGCCAAACCAGTCCTTAGGCTCCTAGGAACACTTTAGAATCGAAAGCAGAGTGTAAGAAGTCCAAAAAACTCACGAAATTGAAAGGATGTGAAATCAGGAATTAGGGCAACATAGTGGGTGAGTTAGGGAAGACGATGTACAGGATGTACAGTGTTGGGTCGAATCGGGTTGGGCCGGATCTTGGTTCTGGTCAGGGCCCGACCCTTCACACAAAAGGTTTAAAAGAGACGACGTTGTGTAAAGTGGTGTTTAAGTTTTAAAATGTTAGGGCTGACGTCACATTACATGTTGAACCGGCCCAAACCGGTTGGTTCAGTAAAAACCTGACCGGTTCACTTAAGAACGAACTGAACCCACTGGTTCAGACCAGAAGTTTGCGAAATTAAATTTTGACCCCCAGAACTTCTGGAAAATTATACTGTGACCCAACCAAAATTTAATTAATATTAAATTAATAATGTTTAAATAAGGATTATTTCAAATATACCCCTAAGCTAAAAATGAGGCAAACGAAGTCAATGGCAGGGTCCGTTTCACAAGACAAAACTCTGAAAAATTAGGACGCGTTAAAGCATAAATTACCAAATTGCCCCTAATATGCCCGATGTCCAAATAAGACAAGTTATTAGTGTATTCTTATTATGTTGGACCTTTTGAGACCAATGGTAAGGTCCGTGTTGCGAGACAGGACCCTGAAAATAAAGACACATAAAAATGTAAAATGACCAAATTACCCCAAGTGCCCCTAAAGCTAAATAAAAATTCGAGAAGGTCTAAATTGACTTTCTTCGACGTTCCGGAGTCAATGGTGAGGTCCGTGTTATGAAATGAAGTACAGAAAAATATGACACGTAAATATGTAAAGAATAAAATCAAACCTCACGACTTAAGGAAGCTACCAAAAGAGTATACGTTAAGAAAATAACACTTAAGATAAAAGTTAGGATTTAATATGATCTAAGCATAGAATAAGAACATCAATAGGAGATATTTGAAGTACATATGAAGTTAATAGATTATTTATGAATTGTTCTTAGGAACTGCAGAAGAAGTGGGAAAACGCATTATTAGCACTGACTCTAAGGACTAAGGTGAGTAACCCTGCAATTGAAGTGGAGATTTAATTCCACGGATTTGAAGATGTTTTAAATTTCAAAATATTTGAAGCATTGAATGTTAAATATTTCATGATTCCTGTTTTAAAATATTTCGTTCTTATAAATCCTGTTATGACATGCTGAATGATTGATTTCTATTATAGTCTTCCTTAAAAGTATTTAACATGTCCACATGTTCTAAAATTTTCTTATTCCAAGTATTTGAAGATTCTATCATGAAGTCATGAACACCATGTTTTAAATACTCATGAAAAGTATTATGAAAAGTCACGTGATAAATGTATTTAAATGCAAAGATAAATTGTGCATAAGCACCACGAATTTTATGGGTTTCTATGAATAAATGCCCGGTAACAAGATCTAATCCCCCAGGCAATGAGATATCTCCACGTAAAGTAAAGCGGGAGTCTGGTTCGAAACAGATTCCACCTAATCAAAAAGAAAAGATGACAAAGGCTTTTGAAAATGGAAGCAGGTTTTACTCCCATTTTCACTATGCATGTTTATATGTTTTAAAGTAACGCTTTTGAAAATGGAAACAGGTTTTACCCCCATTTTCACTATGCATATTGATATGTTTTGAAGTGCATATACTCTATTTAAGGAAATTTATATTTAGCTTGAATACTTTAAATGTTTCAAAGCTATCTTTATGAAAAGTGAATGTACTCTATGTTCAAAGTATACGACCAATTGGTAGTGAGTATTTTATAAACTCTCATGTGCGAAACCACTACCAATTGAAACCCATGACAAATGCAAGAATTACTCACTGAGCTTCTTGAAGCTCACCCCATTCCCTAACATTTTTTCAGGTAACGATGATGAATGGGAGCCTTGCTCCATTTGAGGATGACGACTAGTGGCTCTATTATGATCAAGGACTTTTGGAAGTACTAGAACCCGTAGTTGGTCACATTTTGGTGTAGCAAATTTTAGAAAACATGTACTTAAGACCGAGAGGCAATAGAATATGTAATATGTATAAAACTTTAGAATTTTATTTATGCTCTGAATGTATTATCATATGTACTGCTATAAAGAGTGGCAGTATCGGACGGATGTGTGAAAGTTTTAAATAAGAAAAGAAAAGAAAAGAAAAAGTTTTTCACGCTTCCGCAAACCAAGGCCGCACCGCCATCCGATACTGTTGCTTATGTGAGCCTTGCCCTAAAGCCTCGGCTGAAGGGTGGCTGTAGAGACATGGAGAATTGAAGATAAATTTTTCGTTTTGACAATAGGACTGTAGTGCCCTGACCCGAGACATGACATGTAAGCCGAGGGAGACCGGCTGAATTGTGTAGTACCCAAGTAACCCGAGCTGTCGAAGCTCTATATCGTGATACTTTATAGACTGAACAATTTGGGGTGTGAACGGTTTATTTTGAGTAGCTACTACAAGCGATGCCCGAGCAACCTAGGACTGTGCCTCGTGATGCGTGCATGCACGCATTCCCATGCAAGCATACGTACGTGTATAAGTATAGGCCGTGAGATATGAGTGTATGTGTACGTGCCCGGAATTTAATATATACATACGTATATGAAAATATATACATGTATAATATGTGTATTGTATACGTATGTGTAGATTGTATAAAGTATTGTATAAATGGGTGTATATGTTATGTGTATGTATGTATGTAAATTTATATATATATATATTAAACACATTTTAATATATGTGAGTATATATATGTATGAATGTGTGTATATATATATGTGTGTATATATTTGATGCATTAAAATATATATATATATATATGTGGACCACCGTGTGTGCGTGTGAGGGGATTGATGTGTGTGTATGGGTGTGTACAGGAGGTGGAGTGTGTGAGTGTACAAGGGTGTTGAGTGTGCAGGAGGTAGAGTGTGTGAGTGTACAAGAGTGTTGAGTCTGCAGGAGGTGGAATGTGTGAGTGTACAAGAGTAAATGAGTGAGTTGTCTGCATGCGACAGTGCAGGCCAGACCTGAGTGAGCAGTGGGTGTTCGAGAGAGAGAGTTTGTAGCCAAAGAGAGAAAGGGAGTGGGTGATGCTGAGTATGTATATATGAGATGCGTGAGATGGAAGGTAGAAGGGAAAGCAGTGGTAATGGGAGAAAGAAATAGAGAAGGAGAACTGGAGGAACAGAACAGGAACTAAAGAGGGGAAGTTTTGCAAAAATAGTCAAGTGAACAGGTATCATTTAGGGTCATTTTTGTTTCTGTGTATTGTTCTTTGAAAGCATGCAAATATAGGGTTTTGATGTACATAATATAAGCTTTAATTTGAAAGAAAAATGATCTAAAATTTTTTAGGATCGGATGAGAAAATGTGAGAATCAGTTTGAACAAAATTTTGGAATAGGTCTGAACTGACCACAGTTGATTTAATTTTGACATATTAGAACTCGAACTAGAACATTTCAGGGTCTTAAAAATGCTAGACCGCGAACCCGAAGACCTAGAATCGGCCATGAAATATGGAGTTGCAGGTTTTAGTTTTGAAAACCAAATTCTGAAACTCACATCTAAACTAGGTTTAAGGGATAGGGGATAAAACCTGATGAAAAATGGGCCACAACCGAACAAACCCCAAGGGTTTTAAGTCAAAAACGAACCCATACGATCGAGTTGCAGGTTGGTGGATGAACCTTCTGCCCGAACTCGTGAGGCCATTACAAACCCTAAAAAGAATGCCAAAATGATCCCTAAGATGTTAGAAACATTTTCGATTGAAAACAGTAGAGAATGATTGATCAAAACTCCACAAAATTGAAGCTTTATCTTCGGGAAATTAGGGCAACAGTCATGGGTTGATGGGGAAGATGACGCTGAGTTGACTTATCGTTTTAAAAATCGAGTTGTATGAGTTGACTCAAGACAAGTGTTAAGCGATGAGACTGCCACCGAATAAAAAGGGAGCGACGTTGTTTAGAGGGGGGGCCTGATACGTATAACCATTTTAAGTTAAAAGAAAGAAAAAAGGAAAAAGTTGCTGTCGGTGGGGTTCTAACCCTGACCTCACGCGCACAACTGCCCCTTCCTTCCACTCGGCCACGCGCGTGCATGTTGCCAAATACCGTAAGGATATATATATATATATATATATATTACATATTAAATAAAATCAAAAAAAATATAAAAGGTGCATTGCACCTGGTGGGACTCGAAGGCAGTATCTATTGGGAGGGAGGTGGCACACTGGCCAGCGTGCCACTCATTTCATCAGTCCATAATTGCAAACTAAATATATATATATATATATATATATATAATACTTGATGAAATTTAATTTAATAAAAATTAATTAATTAAATTAAATAGACCCGAAATGCCCGGTGTCCAATTAAGATAAGTTATATATGTATTCTTACTATCTCAGACCTCCTGAGTCCAATGGTGAGGTCTGTTACACGAGACGAGGTCCCAAAAAATAAAAGAACCGTGGGACCCTTGAAAATTACCAAAATACCCCTGAGTCAAAACGCATTCAAATGAACCTCGATTAAAATAAAAAGATAGTGGATTTTTATTATTTCGAACATTCTGGGCTCAAATGTGGAGTCTAATTTATGAGAAGAGGTCTCAGGAAGTGAGAAACCGTGAAAGTGTAAAATGACCGTTTTGCCCTTTTTAGCTCGGATGTCCAAATTGAATTCCGCGAAAGCCTAAACCTATTCTCTTCGATGTTTCAGACCCAATGGTAGAATCTATTCTAGCAAAATAGAAACCAATAAAATAAGGACATAAAATTTGATGAATAGCATAATTTAAATGGGAATAGACTGAGTTATGTTTTATGATTTTAGGGACACCGAAAGGCAAGGAAAAGGTGGTCTAACCTTCTACATCATTACTGTTAAGTTCCGCTACACTACGAGTATGACTTCTTGGGTTGAGACAACCCATCAGGTACGGTGTTTGCTAATGTAAGAAGTGGGGTTAAGTTTAGGGACATTTCATGGGTGAATTGAATGATGCATATACTTAACTGTTGTCTGGGAATTATTCAAATCGTGATTATTTGATGACTTGAGATTTGGTTGTTTATGTGTTTTGTACTTCTTATATTTTTTAGAATTCGATGAAGTAATGAATGAGAACTGTTACTATGTGATTGGATTGATGACATGGGTGTGACATGGTGCTTGCATGGGTGCGTCATGCATACTGTTCATGTAATGCATTGATGATATTGCATGGCATATAGAGATAAATGTACACTTGCACATGCCACGCCTTAGCTTTGCTTTTTGCATTAGCATTGCATTGTATCAGCAGTTGAGCTGACCCATTCATGGGACATATATTTCAGATGACGACCCGGCTACATGAGGCTTGGTGATATCCTAATTGAAAGAACAAACTTGGTGTAGTTTTGGCCTGTGGGGCGTATCTTGATGTTGTACAAGGGCATAAGCCCTGGATCATTTTATGTTTACTCTTATGTATGTAATTACGGGCGAGGCCCTATGGATTGTATCAGAACAGGAATGGGTTAGTATATGAAATGCATGTGGTTGTCCTTGATTGTTTTTTATTTCTTTATTATTTTATTTTCCTTTCGTCTCGTTACTCGCGCCTCGGGTTCGCTGGAATTCGGGGCGTGACAGTGGCGGTCGCGATACGAGATCCGCACAGGGTGGGTTTCAGGTCGTGACATTTGCTTTTTAGCTTGCACTTTAAAAATGTTATGTCATATGCTCGTTCGAACGAACAAGGCCTTCGTTCAAATGAGTTCCCTTCATTTGAATGAGTGTTGAACAAGTATCAAACGATGGTCACAACCGACTTTCGGGTGCTCGTTCGAATGAATAACCCCTTCATTCCACAAGTACCATCAAGTATATGCCATTTTTTTCTTCTAATTTCTACAATTCAAGTTTTTACCTTTCCAATATATTTCACAAGTATCATCACACTCCATGTTATGTTGTTTAAATTATTTCCATCTCATTTTATCATGCAAAAATAGCATTATCCTTTATTTATTCCTTTATTTATTTTTTAATTTTACACAATATTACATGTAAAGCAGATAATAGAGTGCCACATTATAACTATTTAAATCCGTAGCAAAAACAGTGAGATTTTCCTCAAAAATGAAAAATTAAGGCTTGTAATAGCCTTTTTGCTCAAAGAAGGTGTCTCAAACCGTCTTTGGCCATTTAGATGGCTAGATCTTAAAGAAATACAAGAAATGCATGTATAATTTGCATAGAGTGGATAACAGAGCGCCAAGTTATGACAGTTTGATTCGACAACCAAAACAACAAAGTTTGCCTCAAAAATAAAAAAAATTGAGGCTTATGATGGTTTTTTTCTTAAACTAGGCATTGAAAACCCCCTTCGGCCATTCAAATTGCAAGATCTCAAAATAATACATGAAATGCATATATAGTTCGTGTAAAGTGGCTAATAGAGGGCTAAGTCATAATTGTTTGAATCCGCAACAAAAACATCGAGATTTTCCTCAAAAATAAAAATTTGAGGCTTACAATAGCCTTTTTCTCAAACTAGGCATCGCAAATTGCCTTTGGCCATTCAGGTGGCTAGATCTCGAAAAATACAAGAAATGCATGTATAATTTGTGTAAAGCAGAAAAGAAAGCACCAAATTATGGTAGTTTGATTCCACAACTAAAATAGCAAAATTTGTCTAAAAAATAAATTTTTTTGGCTTATGATGGCCTTTTTTCGCAAACCAGGCATCAAAAACCCTCTTCGGCCATTCATATGTGTAGTTCATGAAGAAATACATGAAATGCATATATAATTTGCCTAAAGCGGCTAATAGTGGGCCAAGTTATAGCTGTTTGAATTCGAAGCCAAAACATCAAGATTTTCCTCAAAAATGAAAATTGGGGCTTATAATGGCCTTTTTTTTTTTTTCTCAAAACAAGCATAAAAAATTGCCTTTGGCAGTTTTGGATGACTAAATCTCGAAATAATACATGAAATGCATACATAATTCGAGTAAAGTGGCTAATAGAGTGCCAAGTATTGGTAGTTTGAATCCGTAACCAAAATAGCAAAATTTGCCTCAAAAATAAAAAATTGAGGCATATAATGGCCTTTATTCTCAAAGTAGGCGTCACAAACCACATTCATCCATTTAAATGGCTAGATCACAAATAAATACATGAAATCTATATAGAATTTGCGTAAAATGGATAATAAAGTGCCAAGTTATAGCCCCAAAAACATTCATTCAAGTTTACCCCTCATTTGGGTTCCTGAATAACACTAAGACCTCTTATCAAATATCATATCCTCCATAGACTAAATGTTAGGTATCATTCCCAATCACCGGCCCATAGGTCTAAATCAGCATATGTAGAATCAGGGTGGGCATTGTGGCAGACACAACTCCCGACACTTATAATAATATTATAATCAGAGGAATTCCACAAGAAATGTATATATACGTGGAATATCAAATCCTCAACAGTGAAAAACATAGCAGTTTTCCAATATCCAAATCAAGGGTTATAGAAATGTGCAAGCAATCACATCAAGATATTAGAAAATGAAATCTCAACATATCCACAAGGAAGTACAAATATCAAATTGTGGAATCTGATAATTGTCAGGTGTGTATAAATATTGGCCACATCGAGAAAATATAATTGCAACATGGCTAAGAAATACCACATATTAGAGTTCGGGTTTACTTACATTGGGTTCTTAGCATCGCAGTCCCATACAGGTACCATAATAGGTATCCCATAGCTTTCTTTTCATTTTCTATCGTTTGGGTGATCCTATAATCACGAATCAAAAATACATTACATAATGAATTAATATTCATCCTAATCCCAAACATTTTTATTTAGTGTTTTAAGTTCTTTTGAACTTAGTATATTCAATTTAGGGTCTTCAAATTCCTAATTTGGGGTTCCTTGATGCTTTATAGCTTATTTGGCCCTTCAAGGGCATTATGGTAATTTATACTTTTAATGTCTTATATTTTTTTATACATATTTTACGTCTTCATACTCCATTTTGAGTCTATTCAATTTTTATAACATTTATGTGGACTTGTTAATTTCATTTTTATACTTCTGGTAACTTGTCATTTTTTAATTTCTTACCGAGTCTTATTTTCCTCAATGGGACGTCACCATTAAGTCTAGAATATCGAATGTAGTTAATTTAGGATTTTTTGAATTTAAATTAGCCTATTTGGGGCTTATATTAAGCCTAGGGGCATTTTTATACTTTTATACTTTCAAGTGTCACATTTTTTGGTACTTTGTTTGTTAGAATAGACTCCACCGTTGAGTCCAGAATGTCAAATAAAGTCAGAATATGTCACTTTTGACATTTAACTAGCTTTTGGAATACTAAGGGTAAAATGGTAATTTTGACATTTCACGTGTCTATATTTTCGAGATTTCGTTTCATAAAACGAATCCAGCCATTGGGTCCAGAATGTCCCAAAATGTTAAAAGTATGTATTTTCATAGTCATTGGAAATCGATTAGCCACATAACTAATCATTAGGACGTATTTAAAATTGTTTCAGTTTGCCCATTCTTATTTTTTGGGATTTAATTTCACAAATCGAACTTCGTCGTTGAGTCCGAAATGCCCAAAAATATTGGGTTGTACCATTCTTTTATTTTTATTGGCCTTCATTTGGCCCTTTTTTGCCTGAGGGCATTTTGATAATTACTTTTATAATTAAAAGAATTTAAAATTAATATTTAATTAATTTCTGGGCCAATCCATAATTTATCAAAACTGTTGGGGTTATTTTATAATTATCAGAAGGTTTTAGGAGTCCAATTGACATTTCAAAAACTATTTAAATAAACCCATTGGTTTAGTTAGGTTTCAAGTGAACCAGTCCCAAACAGTAAAGAACCAACCAATTCAGTCCTGTCTATTGCATCATGCTGACGTCATCATGATGTTAGCCCTATCTTTTTATTTTTTTTAATTCTTTTAAGACAAAACGAGGTCGTTCCAATAAGTGTTAAAACCCAATTAATAATTCGGTCGGGGCCCGACCCGAATCTAACCTGAGACCTGACCTGATTACTGTTTTTCTTCCCCAACTCTTTGGTGAGGGTTCTTGTAAAGATCTAAAAAATAAGGGTAAATTTTTTGTTTTTGCCGGTAGGGCACTATTCATGCACTATTTGCTGGTAGGGCACTATACATGCATCATTTAGACATAAGTCATGTTTAGAAGCATAATTTGAGTATGCCATAGAAGGAAAATATGCTTATAATGTTAAAATACACCTCCTGTGAGAATTTGAGCTTAATCGGAGATAGTTTGAAAAAAGACCCGAAAAGGGGCATCCTAGGTGGACCTGGCCGCACCCGCCAATAGGCGAAAATAATTTTTTTGAAAAAATATCATTTAAAATAATTTTAAGAACTTTGGTTAAAGCAGAATGTCGAATTGAGGCATTTTGGGATGAGTCGTAATGTAATGAGGCCCCGCGACTCATTAAGGACAAAATAGTCTTTTTACCCCTAAGCCCCTTGAATATAAATAGAGCACTTGAGACATAAAATTCTCAAAATTGGTCTAAGAATATACAGCAGGTCGTGCATGGAGAAGAAGGTGAAGAAAACCTAGGTTTTTCTAACTTTCTACCTTCCAAAACTCATATCTAACCTTAGAATTTCACAAGGCTTCCTTCTAGGAAGTTGTTTCCCACATCAAGGGCTACATTCTTACCGATTGGTTTGGTTGCACAGTGAGTACAACTCCCTAGGGTTGAGAAAAAATCTTTTAGGTATGATATTTTGCTAAGTAAAGAATAGAGTTAAGTTTATGAGTGTTTTTATATGTTGATTGTATGACCTACACGCTTACTTGTTGTTAGAAAACCACTTAGCATATAGTTACTTTGAAAACCTAGGGTTGGTACTTTGTGTACTTATGTATTCTTTGGGAATTTGGTGAAGTGATGAACATGTAACTTGAATATATGTATAATTCATTGCATTCTAGCTTATGTTTATGTAAACAAAGTCTTGTAGTTTTGAAATTATGGTTGCTCAATATATTGGTACTTTGTGTACTTGTGTAGTCTTTGAGAATTTGTTTAAGTTGTGAACATGTAACATGATTATATGTGTAATTGATTGGATTCTATGCTATGTTTATGTAGACAAATTTTTATGGTTTAAGAGTTATACTTTGCTTTATGTATGATGCATTATTTAAGGCATACTCCATAGGTTTGATAAATGCCTCATTGAAATTGCATAGAAAAATCAAGGCATCTTGGCATACGTGAATCTTTGGAACATGGCGTGTGTTGAGCACTTTTGTGCTACGCATTATGAGGGTGTAGATTCTGTGGTGAAAAATCCAAAATCTGGCCAATGATTGGTACTTTTTAATCCAACTAGAGCACGCCCGTGGAACGAGACATATAAGTGGTACTCGCGAATCCAACGAGGAAGGACCGTGAAACGAGACATGTGTTGGGCATAAAGTTACATGTGTGTGTCATGCATATTGCCATTGCTTTGCATTGATGAATTGGAAAGGCATATAGCTTATAAATGTACACTTTGCACATGCCACGCCTTAACTTTGTTCTTTATATTAGCATTATGTCATACTGGGCCATCATGCTTACCCGATATGGGATTACATATTACAGATGAGACTCCCTGCACATAAGACTTGATGAAGTCTTGAAGCATAGATGGGGAAGTGGACCTTGAAGAACATTTGGCCCTTGGGGCATATTTTTGGTTGTGTAAAGGCACAAGTCCCATGAAATTTATTGTATGTTTAAAACTTAGACCTTGTGTAAGCTATGAACTAAATTTTGTGTTGGATAGTATGTAATTGAGTATTGAATGTATATGAGGAGTATGAAGCTCCATGTAGTTACTCATTTTTTTTTTAATATGCTTGTGAATGTTAGAATTACACAATTGTATGAATAATTGTTCTATTAGGTGTTGTGTCGGTGTTGGGCTGGATGATAAGGAGAAATGGGATGAAGAAAATAGGTTAATGAATAAAGGAAACCATGTCAAAATTTAGTGAATTAAAAAGAGTTATTAGGTGTGTAAAATCCCCATATATAGATAGGAACAGTGCCAAAAAGTGGGGGTTAAAAACCTTGAGGAAGTAGGTTAAAAATTAGAAAATTTAGCTTGTAGCACTTTGGAAAAAAATTTAGAAAATGAAAAAGTTAGGTTGCAGCAAATACACTATAGCTACAGGAAAGTTAGTACAGCAGCCAACAGCAGGCTAGCCCACGCCAGCGTACCTTGCCGCGCACGCCGCCGCGCCCTTGCTTGCTGGCCATGCCCCCTTTCGCGCACGTGCCTGCGCTTTGCGCCCACTGCACGTGCCTGCGCCTTGCGCCCTTGCTCTCCTAGCCCAGCCCTGACACCCCCCTTGACACCAACCCTTGGCCACTCTTTTGAGCCATGTTTGGCCGCCCTATTGGGCCATGCTTGGCCAATCCTTAGGCCATGTTTGGCCACCCTTTTGGGCCATGTTTGCCACCCTTTTGGGCCATGTTTGGCTACCCTATTGGGCCATGTCTGGCCACTTTTATAGGCTATGTTTGGCCATTTCCTTAGACCACCTTAGGTAGGATTTTTGACCTATTCTTGGTCTATGCCTTAGGGCATTTGGGGTCCATTCGAGCCATTATTCAAGCCACATTAAAGACATTTTTGGGGCTATCTTTGAGGTCATGCTTGGACATGACTTAGACTATTTGACCATTGGTTAAGGGAGGTGTTTGACTACTATTTGGAATTTATCTTGGGTGAGTCTGGTTAATAAATTTTCATTATTAATTTTGGAGAAACATGGGAAAATTAATGTGTAATCAACTAAATCCATTTAATGGCTTTTTTATTAATTTTTTTTTAATTCATTTCCATTCACTCCCCAGGTTTTAGAAATTCAGAGCGTGATAACGTGGTATCAGAGCTTAGGTTCGAATACTTAAGGACTGGGGGGGATTGTTGAACACAATGGGACCACGACACATGATTTGAAATTTTGATAAGCATTGTGTAATGTGTAAGAACTTGTTATATGTATGTTATGATATATTATACTTGTTGCTTGTGAAGTGTTAATTGTTGACAAGAACATGCTTAATATTCTTTTAATACTTATGTCTAATGTGATTCATGAAGAGTTATTACCTAGCTATAAAAGTAAGAAATAATGAAAGAATTTTAGAATTTTAAATGAACAAATGCCAATAAGGTAGTAAACCGTAAATTAAAAGACACGTAAGACCTTAGAATGCTAAAATAAAAATTGAGACTTGTGGAGATTCTTGTGTATGGACTAGACGGTGGATACTCAGAGTATTTGTACACAAAAATTTTAGGGACATTCTTATGTTAAACTCTCTTGTAGAGAGATGTATTACTTTTGAATAGCATTCACTTAGGGTTGAGTATTGTGTATCAGAGTTAGTTGTTTCCTTATAGACTGTATACGATAGACCTTGTTGGCTCTGCCACAGCCACAGTTAGGTTATAAACCTCCAGCATCACATGTTGTAATTACGTCTTAGTTAATGTTATACTATGATGTATGTTTACGTGATTTGGTGCAGTAGGGTGCATGGTATGGGTAATGTGTATATTGGCATGACCGTATGTGATAACTTTGTATATGTTTACGTACATAATAGATTGATGCTTGTTTGCCGTCATGATATCATGTAGCATTATAGGAGATGTCGTGGGATGTGGAATACATTGGATACATAGAAGCTGAATTTCTAAATAATACTTGTTCCTATTATGGGATGCTATCCAAAACACTGGATTGAAGTAGAGTAGGTCAAGGGAGAGGGAGAACTTTAGTTCTCAAACTCTGTCACGCCCCGAATTCTCGACCGAACCCGGGGACGAGACTAAAGCAAAGGAAAGAAAGAAATAAATAAATAAATAAATAACTAATTTTGATAAATAATCCAGATAAATAAATAACTATTCAACTAATTTATAACTAATATAGATACAAGCCTATTCCACTAACATAACTATACATCCATCAATACACATACATTCCTGTTTTAAAAAAATTTCGGCAGAACCTCCTTTGTTTTTCGAGCCTTTTTCCCCCTGATAAACACAATACATCATATATATACAAACACATCACAATTCATCCTCACTCGATGGCCACAACTTTATCAAAGTTAAACATACATTGCCTAATTATACAATCCAAAATATACAACCATGATACAACATATGTCATTGGGCTTAAGCCCGTACATCACAAAACACGCCTCTCGGGCCAAATATCCATCTACAGTCAAGTCTCCTCCACTCGGCTAGACTTCCTCAAGTCTCAGGTGTCGGGAGTGTCATTTGAAATATGGTTCCCACGAATGGGTCAGCGCCAACATGCTAGTATGGTACAATACTAATGCAAGGAACAAAATTAAGTCGTGGCATGTGCAAGTGTACATGTATATCTACATGCCTCCCTAATCATGCATACAATATAATGGCAATGTAACAACTACATCTGTATAAAACCTTATATCACATTCACAAATTCATCAACACAATGCACAGGCAATATGCGTGACACACCCATGCATCTCAATGTCACACCCATGTCTCATGATACGGTCCTTCCCCGCTGGCATGAGTACCGCCACGTATGTCTCTTTTTCGGAGCGCCCCCGATGGAACGGAGTACCAACGGCCGAGTTTTGGGTTTTTCACCACAGGACCTACGCCCTCATAATGCACCAGCACCTCGTGCTGACCCACACTATGCTTTCAGGGAATTACACTATGCCAATATGCCATGCTTTCATCATGCAACAATACAGTCCAAATGAAACGTCACTTTCAAAAGCATATGCAACATACTTTAAATAATGCATCACAATGAAAATCAAATCACAAGACTTCATCCACAATGCTACGTGTCATACTCAATCAATCCCAACCCTTACGCAATTCCACATATCACAATATCAACAATCCTTCTAAAACATAAATCACATATGATGAGAACTCAAGAAGTAAATCACATTTCCCAAATAATCATAAAGAACACGGAAGCAATTAAACAATCAACTCAAAGAAGCAATAATTCCTATGTGATCTTCTATCAGCAGATAAGCACAAGAAATCATTCAATCAAGATGCACATCAATCCTAATTTAATTCTATTCCTTACTTAGTAAAGTACCATACCTGATCGGGTTATCTCAACCCTAAGAAGCTATATCCATTATGCAATCCAATCAACCAAGTTCAACTTTAGTCCACGGTTCGGAAGTTGAAGAAAACACACCGGTAGGTTGATCGAGTCGGCCAACCATTTTAAATCCAGTTTCATCAACTTCTTCAACCTTTTTCCCTCAAGCAGATGATGATCCTGACAGATTCTGTCCTTTTATCATCCCATCCATCTTATCATCCCATCCATCAGATATTGAAGAACTTTCCCTTCCTCTCATCAGATTTCTGTGTAGAGTCTTCCCAACCAGTCGCTTCAATTTCTACAAGCAAGGTTAAGACTTATAGCCCCCAACAATTTCACCACTGTAAGGTTGAAGCTACAACTAATATTGCATTACTTCCCTCAGTCAATGGACCTTGCTCTGATTGAATTTCTTTAAATTACCCTGCGAAAATCCCCAATTCTTGTATTGTCACACTGACATAGGCCAATTGAATGCCAATGGACTGGAGTCTTCAATACCCAGACCAAGCCCCTGTTCCTTCAAGACTAATCTCCCCTCAGCTCAATGTCCTCTGTATCTGCCTGAATCCCATAGGGCATTTCGGGCTTTCCCTTCATCAAGTGCAGCTTGTCTCTATAGCTAAATGTGAACCAACTTCTCCATCACAACTTAAACAAATCATCAAAACCCAAAGTTCTCACCAACTGACCCTTAAAGTCCCAAAGAGGAAACCTGATTCTTAAATTCCAAGGAAGATCCCGCGTGTTTGTGTTGCAGCCATCATCCATTTTTTTTTTTTTTCCAGCATTGGTTTTGGCATCACAGTCACCACTGGATTTATCCGACAGCCTGGAATCAGAACTTTAATTACTGATTTCCTCTTCTTCAATCTCTATTCTATTGCTTTTATTAGCTCATTTTAAGCCCAAACAATCAGCTACATCTGCTACAAATTTTTCTTGTCATCACCTCTTCTGCCAGAATCTCCATCTCCACAAAATTGCAATATCCACACACACAGAGTTCCGAGCTATATCAGGATCCACAACCTGAACAAGAAATCCCAACAAATTTCACCGCTACACTACTGCGCCGCTATTGCTATCTCACTCCCAAACCCACGACTGCTCCACTCTCCTACTCTGCGTCAAACCCAAGCAGCCACACACACATAAACCGCAACACAAATCAAGCCCCATATATATACATATATCCACGCACAAGCTTCACAACACAGCAATTATATATATATATGTACCTCTGCACTGCTACTGGATTCGAACAACCCAACGAACTGATTTAGCCGCAAAGATCTCGGCTTCGAAGCCCAACCATACTGCCGTTACTCCTCCTTCTTCTTCCCGAACTGCCATATCTATATATATATGAGCATCGATCTCTTCCACCATCATCGTCATCACTTGCTCATCTCACCGACCAAAACCGAGTTGGAGTTAGCCCGTCAAAAAATCTGAATCCGTGAGAACACCGAGTGGACTGATGCGGCAACCGTGCGTTGTTTGGCCTTGGATTGACGAAGTGGGATCGTTGGCAACGGAGGCCGACCTGGCACGCTTGAAGACCGAGGCCACTGTCAGATTCGCCCCCTCCATTTCTCTCTTCCCCTTTTCCCCTTTCTCTCTTTCTTCTTTCTCTCTTTTTTCTTTTCTTCCCCTGTTTTCACGCGACTTCTCCTCCCCTGTTTTTTTTTTTTCCATCTCTCCTCTCGGTTTTTCCTTTTGTTTCCCTCTACACTCAAACACACACCACACATTATATGTCCAAAGCTGCCGACACTCACCAACTTCCTTTAGAAATTTCACGGACATATATATATATGTATATATCTTTTTAATATAAATTTATAATTCGTATCAATCCTATGGATTTATCTTGGCACTTGGTAAATCGGTTTAAATATTTTATTTTACTTTATTTTATTAATTTTTTTTTTCAAATCTCTACAAACTCTATCAACCCTGGTAGCCCCAATTGACGTGAGTTTTATAAGTTATGATTAAGCAAGTATGTCTACATGATGTGTTAGGTTATCAGGTGATGATTGATGATCTCTTGTTTTAGGAGAATTGTATAAACGTGAACAGTTTGAAAAAAGTATTATTGTGGATTAATCTAGGTTATGATGTAATTGAATTTTGATTTCGTGCTTAGGAGGGATATTGATAAGTTCAAGTGATGTGAATCTGAAAGTTAGGGGTTGTGATGATTCTTTTATTAAATTGGAATATGTTATCTTGTGGTGGACTGTGGAGGTAACCTAGAGATGAATACTATTGTCTTACCTAGTCTTATAAGATGATCGATACTAGTTGTGATAAGAATAATGGATTGATTAAATGAACTTATGAATATAAGCCTTGTGAAAATAATGAGTTACATAAAATGGGCCAAATTAAGGTGTGAATTATGAACTTAGTTCTAGCTTAGTTTTCCAGTTTATCCGTTTGTATTTTTCAGAATCTGATTTCATAAATCGGACTGCACCATTGAATCCAGAATGCCTAAAAACATTAGGTTAGACTCTTCTTTCATTTTAATTGCCCTATTTTTGGCTTCTAGGCATTTTAGTAATTTCCCTTATTTAATTAAGGGTTTAAAATAATTAATGATCATTTTCTGGCCCTTTATAATTTCAATAAATTTCTCTACCTTTCTGGAATTTGTTTTCCTCACCGTTTAGGAATTTCTTTTAGAATTCCTACCGATTTGGAATTAATTTAGCTACAATTCCAAGATTTCAAATTTAGGAGTATATTAAATTGGGAATAGGGTTAACCCTATCCCCAATTCCAATTTCTCATCCTCGTTTCCAAATAGTACGAATTTAATTTATTAAAATAACCCAAGGTTCTTAAACGTCAGCGTTTGATAACTTTTACCCGCGTCTGAACCAGGTCGACCCGAACTCGACCCGTTGACTGATCCGGTCTAAGTGTGACTGGTCAACTAATAACTCAGTCGGTGTTGTTCGCCTTCTTCGGCAATGGTGATTTTTGGCCACCGTGTTTTGGCGATGGGCCCAACATGGTTCGAACCCTTTTTTCATGAGGATTCCATATCCAAGGTTGGATTTGGGTTTCATCCATGTTTGGTTATCGAACTAGGGTGTTATAGTGGCTGCTTCGGCAATCCATGATTTTTTGGTGACATCTTATTATTTTATTTCATGAAGTTTTACAATGTATTTTGAGCTCATTTTTCTTCCATTGTGTTTCGAGGAGCTTGGGAAACATTTTTTCGTTCCTAAAATCAAAAAATAGAGGCCAAAACTCGTTCTCCCATGATTATCACTCCCAACTGTAACCCCAGATTACTCAGTGGTCTTTTGGCCATTCTTATTGGTTTAAGTTGCATTGTGTCTCATTTTCAATGCTCTTTCGAGCCTTATACTCAGAATCAAGTTTTGGTTAAGTTTCTTCATAATCTGAATTTTCCTAGGTTCGATCATGGTGATTTCTTAGGGTTTCTTAGCTCAAACTATTCCATTTCATCTCAATTTTTCTCCCTTTTCAATATTAATCACATGCATGCAATTGAAACCTCATAAACAACCTCTTAGAAGAAATTATTCTAGTGAGAGAAAGCTTACCCCTTTGATGGATGTTCCCTCTCTGTTCAGTCTCCTTTATTCTTCTTCTCCTCTGTTGGTCCAGTAGTTCCAGACCTCTTTTCCTTCTCCATTTCTTCCATTTTGGACCATGCATGCAGTAAGTTCATGTAATACCCCGACCCGAGATACCAAGTCACATGACACGCACTACGAGAAAAAGAAAATTATATATATATAATTAATTAATTAATTAAGTATAAGAAATCTATATATATTAATTAAATGATACATGTATATGTAAAAAAGTGAAATATGTATGTATGAATATGAAAACATGTATGTATGTAAGTATGTATATGTATAAAGTGAAAAGAGTGAACAGTGTGTGAAAGGGGGTGTGTGTGTGTCGGCTGGTGTGTGTGTCGGCTGGTGTGTGTGTGTGTGTGTTGTCTTATATATGTGTATATGTATATATTATATGTATAAATATCTCAAAAAAATTAATGTAAAGCAAGCTTGGGAAGAACAAAATTAATGAGAAGTGAGGGCTATGTAGGGCTATGAAATCAGAAAGAAGAGAGAGAGAACGGAAAGAGAGAGAATGGAGGAGAGAGAGAGAGAGAGAGAGAGAGGTCGGTTCCCTTTTTCTTTAAAAGGAACAAGCATGCATTGCGTGCTTGTTTTGTAAGAAAAGAAAAGCTAAGGAACTGAAGGAGAAGAAGAGGAAGAAAACCAGAAAGAAAAGACATAGAACCCACGACCAAAAAGGTGAGAAATGTTCAAAGTTGTCATTTTCTCTCTCTAGAAATTAGCTTGAATATGAACTGTTTTTGAGTTATATATGATCATATAATGCTAGATATATATGTACAAGACATGTCAAGCATGATCTTAGGCTTCAAAAACACCAAGAAAACGTAAACCCATGAAGAACCTGCCATGGGAGGACCTTGCTTAAAGTAGGTCTGAACCCATGGCAACCAAACTTTGTTTGGTGTATAGAGATCTCAAGTAGACCCTATAAGCATGTGAAAAACATACATCCGCGATCAAAACTCAAAAGAACCGACCCTCAAATGTCTAGTTACAGGTTACGGGTTTACACCCCAACCCTTTAAAACTCAGTTTAAATCAACAACAAAGAATGAAAACTGAATCCCCATGAAGAGGGGATCAGAACAAGCCAAACACCATGAAAAACCATCAAGAAATGAACATGTACGACCGAATAACAGTTCGGATTATCGAGCTTAAAACCGAAATAAAGAGTTCGTTTTGAACTCCCAAATGAATGCCAAGTTGGTTGTTTGTACCTTAGAAATGTTTTGGAATTAAAACAGTGAGAAATGATTGAGTAAAACGTCACGAAATAGAAGGGAATGGGAAACTGAAATTAGGGTTTCAGTCGTGGTCGAAGTGAGGAAGACGACGAGTCAACTCGTCACTCGGTTTAAACGGGTGGGTTGACTCAGACGCGTGGCAGCCTCTGGGCTTGCCACCGATTAAATGGAACGACGGCGCTTCATCCCTATTTTAAAATTTTAAAACGGTAGGGCTGACGTCATCATGACGTTAGCAACACGCACAAAACCGGATAGACCGGTTGGTTTACAACTGAACCGGACCGGTTCACTTAAAACTGGACCGAACCCTTTGGTTTCTAATTTATTTAAAAAAATAAATAAACCAACACTTTTGTTAATTACGGATTGACCCCAACTGTTTTGGGAAATCCCACTATGGCCAAACTAATGAAGATTTTGTGCAATTAAGCCCCTGAAGAATAATTAAATAATTAAATAATAAATTTAATTATTTAATAAATAAAGTTAAATTACTATTTTACCCTTGGATCATAACTAAGGCAAATGAAGTCCAAATTAAGCATATGAATAGTGTATTTTTACTATTTTAGATATTCTGAGACCAATGGTAGGGTTCGTTTTACGAGACGGGACCCGAAAAATAAAGTCACGTAAGGGGTAAATGACCAAAATACCCCTTAATCAAAATTTATAAGTCATTAGTGTATTCTTACTATCTCGGACCTTCTGAGTCCAATGGTGAGGTCTAAATTACGAAACGAAGTACAAAAAAATATGACACGTAAAACGATAAATGTCCATTTTGCCCTTTTACATGCAAAAGTCCAAATTAAATTTTAGGAAAGCCTAAACTGACTTTCTTGAACACTCCGGACTCAATAGTAGAGTCTATTTGACCAAAAGAAATGTCTAAAATAAAAAGACATAAAATTTGATGAATAGCATTTGTCAGATGACTATAAATTAAAGTAATGCCAAAGTACTAATCTACGGCATATACGAGAACATGAATTACGAAAAGACACGACAACACATCAACCTTAGAATAAAATTTCTAACTCATAAGTTTGTTCTTAGGTGATAAACATGGAAGCGCAACCAAAGAAATTCACCATTATGAATAAAGCCCAAAGGGCTAAAGACCCAAAGCAACAAGCTTTCATGAAAGACCTATTGTGGCAACAAAAGGTAATTGAAAGGCACATAAGAATCGCCAAGGCCACTGAGGTGATTTCGGTTAGACACTTTATGCATAAATCACCCACCAGGGAAATGGTAGCTGAGGCCAATAAGAAGAAGGAGGAAGCAAAGAAAAGAAAAGAGGAAGAAAAAGAAAATATCGAAACCTTAAGCGAATGGGTAAAAAGGTAATGCGTGTTTATTACTCATTTTATACGATATCACTATAAGATAAGTTGTAGTTAACTTATCTAGTAAAGGAAAAAGTTAAGTTTAGTTAATTAATTTCATTATGAAATTTACAAGTCTTTTTTTAAATTGTTTAGGATAAGGGCTGATAAGGGCAAGACTCCTCAGTAGGGTCTACGGTATATGAGGTGAGTAACCCTACATTTGAATTGGAGATTTTACTTCACAAAATTCAATGAAGTGTTGAGTTCAAGTTATGAAAAGTATTTGAATATCGAATTCAATTTTCATACGTCTTTTGTTTTAAATTATTCTGCTCAGATAGTAGATTTAATTACAGTCCTTTTTAAATATGCCTTAGCATGTTTGAGTTTTTATTGCAAAATCTCTGAGATATATTCTGAATTCGTATATTCTGAGAATTGAAAGTTCTATTATAAAGTTATATGCCTTATGTTTAAATACTCTTGAATAGTATTTATGAGGAGAAGTCATGAGATAAAAGTAATTTTCTTAAAATACAAGATAACTGTGCATAAGCACGAGACCGGGTATTGGAGTTCGCAAGGGACTCTATTATCTTGTGGAGCCGACAAGCTTTTGGGTTCTACGGAACTCAATGGATTGTCAAATGTCTGGTAGCAGGATCTAATCCCACAGGCAAAGAGATATCTCGACAAGAGTAAAACGGGAGTCTGGTTCGAAACAGATTCCAAGAGTAAAAGTGAGAAGAAAAGATATTTGAAAATGAAAGTAGGTTTTACCCTCATTTCATATTTACATGTTTGAGTTTTTATATACTCTATTTACAGAAGAACATCTTTTTAGCTTGAACACTTTACATGTTCCAGAGTTACGAGTTTTATGGATCCATATATTTTGTATTCAGAGTTACAAGTTTTATATTAAAAGCATATGTTAGCTTGAATGTTTAAAATGTTTCAAAGCTATGAGTTTATTGAATGCATATATATTCTGTGTTCAAAAGATACGAACAATTGACAGTGATTGATTTATAAACTTTATGAACTAAAACCACTGTTGATTGAAAACCCCATGACGAATGTTGGAATTGCTCACAAGCTTAGATTAGCTTACCCGGACTTTGTTCGGACCCCCCCTTTCAGGTGATTGATAGCAGCTAAGTTTGAAGACGGTGCGTTTGCCAGCTTATGGAGATTTGAGTAGATGAACCCTTTTGGTGTTATGTAATATTTAATAGTATTTATGGTTCAGATACAATATGACGATATGTATAAACCCCACGGGGTAACTAGTATTAATGGTTGTATGACATAAGTTTGTAATATTTTAGTTATGCTTTGATCGTATAACCATGTGTATGCATATGTTAGAGTGGTAGTATCGGGTGGTGTGCTTAAATTTTAAATAAGAAAAGAAAAAGTTTTCACGCTTCCGCAAAACACAGGCAGCACCGCTGTCCGATACCGTTGCTTACAGGACCGTTCCGCCCAATGGCCCCCGGGCCTGAGGGTGGCGGGTCACGATCTGAGGATCCGCACAGGGTGGATTTCGGGTCGTGACAACTCAAGATTACCAAATTACCCCCAATTCGGTGGAGAATCTCTAGATTGCCATAAGATGTGTGAAATGATCAAATTACCACCAATTTGTCACCGAAGGGCTAAAATGACCAAAATACCCCTACGTGGATAAAATGATATAGAAATTATGAAAATGTCCCTCAAGTGACTAAGAATTCCTACTAAGGGAAGGATTATGCCAAAATTATCAAAATGTCCTTAGTGGGCAAAAAGGAACCGAAATTATCAAAACATCTTCCGCTGGGCAGAAGAGTCTTAATAAGAGTGGGACTCTATCAGGAATAGTCTTACTTGGACCGGGACTCTGATAAAAGAGTTCTAACAAGAGTGAGACTCTGTTGGAAGGAGTCCTACTTGAACTAGGACTTTGTTAGGAGAGTCCTAACGGAAATAGGACTCTATCAGAAGGAGTCCTACTTGAACTGGGACTTTGGTAGGAAAGTCCTAACAAGAATAAAACTCTGTTAGGAGAGGTCCTAATAGAACTGAGACTCTAGCAGGAGAGTCCTAACGGAAATAGGACTCTGTCAAGAGGAGTCCTAATGGAACTAGGACTCTGGCAAGAGAGTCCTAGTAGGAATATGACTCTATCAATCCTAATAGGAATAGGACGCAATAGAGAAGAATCCTACCTGAAGTAGGTTTCTTAACATAATCATCGATTTTTACTACTTAATCAAGGGTCACAAAATGAGGTATCTACAATATCAACCATTTTGGTCACGGGCAACTGTCAGGCTTCACGAATCTAAAAGTTGAATGATTCTGCAACATTGAAAGTCATTTCATCATATCACTACCCTTCCAAATGTGCATTGGCCTAATTCTTCAAAGGCAAATCAGGCACAAAATCTTCAACTTTCTTCCCACCATCTTTCAATAATTCACTAATCTTCAAATTTAAAGAAGACAACGTTAGGGGCATATGCACATTCCCTGAACTTATACATAATCCTTTCCCTAAAAGATTTTTTAACACTGGTAAGTTTATCTCTCAAATTCACCTTTAAATGCTGCAAAAAATTTATTTCCACGGTAACAATTAGGGAAGAAAATACGAATCGCTTCAAGAAGTCCTGCATTACGATCTGAAACAAATGTAATTATACTTTCATTCCCCACAACTTGGGACAAATGCATACAAAACCAAGACCAATTAACTTGGTTTTTAGAATCTACAACCACAAAAGCTACAGGAAAAATACATGTTTAATAAATAAGAAAAAAATAAATATCAACAAAATGCCTATGATAATGGAACCCCTGTCATACAGTAAAATTTTGCACTACAGGTGTGGCTAGGAGAAAATATAGTAAATAGTGAAATTTTATAGTTTAAATAACAGGGGTTTGTAATAAAATATTAACAAATTAAAACTAAAATTTTACACATTAATATACAAAATACTCTAAAATTATTGTATACAACAAATCTAAAATTATTAATTAAAAAGCACATATACAACCAAAACAAAAAAATACAAAATATTAATCTAAAATTATTGTATACAAAAAAAAGTTTGTACTTTGATTACATCCCTTTACTATTGCAGCAAGCATGTTCCCTTTGTATCTTCCCATTAAAAAGGGACCATCCATGAATAGCATAAGACAGCAATGCTTGAATATATGCAAGCATCAAATGCCACAAATAACCTTTTAAATCTTCTAGAACCAACATCAAAATCAAGTTCTACATGACTACCTAGATTCACCTCCCTAACTATATTAGCATACCACATCAAATTATCAAATGATAAAGCCTCACCCCTATACAATTTACCTCTAGCTTTTTCAATACCTAACCATGCATGGTGATAAGTAATATCAATTCCATAATTTTGCTTAAATAAATAAATAACATCACCTGGAGCAGTCAATGGTTTTGCCTTAACAACCTCAAGTATTACATTACTCACCAAATTAGAGCTAATGCGGGAATTTTTATCTTACGTGCAGCAACATTACAACTGTGCAAACTGTTTAAACTCCATATGTAAACAAAACCATTTGATTTCTCAATAGAAGTACGCACATGCCATATGCAACCTTTGGACTCCTTAAAAAAATATTTTGTAATTACTCTAACACTGTCATTCTTTAAGTATTTAAACTGTAAACCATGGTCAATAACAAACTTACACAAAGCATTACGAAACTTAACAACAACACCATCAAACCATTGACCAACTTTACAAATACCTTCTCCCTAATTAGAAGACAACAATGACCTCTCCTCATGAGTACAAAACAAAGGCAAAAGATTAGTCTCATTATCATCTGACTAAAACTATTCAACCAACTCCAAATTTGAATGATTAACATCAGCAACAAACTCAACATCTCCATAGTCAACATCCTTAACAAAAATATCGACACGAAAATCACCACCCAACTATAACAAACTGAACAAGTTCACAAAATCATCCTCATTCTTTAATATGCACCACAGATGCCTTGCGTAGAATAATACACCAAACAAATTATTCCACCTACAATTAATGAACTTTTTCAGATCAACAAACCTACATCCGTTATACCATTTAAACACTGTCGTATAACTGCCATACTTAGCCAAAAATAAAATTCTCGAATCCATTATCTGTAAATAACACAACAAAAACACAAATCAATATTGACATATCTAAAGCACAACAACAAAAAATAAACATCTAAATTAACTCAATCCAAAGCACAACTAACTTAAGTAAAATTTTACTTTTTCTAAAAAATAGTCACATGAAAACGAAACAACAAAAATCAACAAACAAAACCTCATTCTTAATTTAAAACAACAAAAATTTACTAAACACCAAAATAAACAACAAAACAAAATAAGAACCATTCATATATCCAAAAAAAAGAACAAAACCACAATGGAACTATACAAATTTGCAATTACTCTGTTATATCAGAATGCAACTACACCATTACATAATACAAACAGATCTAAAAACACAAAACCTAAAAAAAAAAAATTGACATATAAAACAACAGAATGATCGTATATAGCTGTAAAGTCAAAAAATACCAAAATGTCGACTATATCTTAAGCTCAAAACAACAAAAAATTATAGAGAATAAGAAGATCAATCGAACGACCAAACAAAAAAATGCAAACAAGAACTTGACTACCAATAGAAATGGTTATAAATGGATCAATATGAATGCAAAGTCGAGAAATATCTGAATGTCGAATATATCTCAATCTCAAAATAACCAAAAATTACAAAGAAGAAGAAGAAGAACAATTGAACGACGAACAAAAAAATGCAAAAAAGAACTCTGCTACCAATAGAAATGATTATAAATAGATCAATATCAATTCAAATTACAAATAGAATGAATTTCAAACAAAAATGGTAAATCTAATCAATCGACCAAAAAAACTCTCCTAAAAACCCCATGAATCATGTAACTACCTAAAAATAACAAAACAATTGCTTAAGGGCAATAATGAAAATATAAGAAATGCCACCTCAGAAAAAATGGATTTCTGAATAATTTTCAATATTCATATGTCCTTGACCTTTTATTCGTAAATAATGTGGACCTTAAAAAAATTTTACCACATTACACAAGGACTTAACATTGAAAAACCCTTAATTATATCTTAATACTCAGTAATTTTATATTAGTTTTAAATAAGAAACTGTTTGGATTTCAACTACAAAATAGTTTTTGATTTTGCAAAACATGAGATACGCATTTGGGTTAGTTAATTTCGAGAGGCACTTCTCAAAAATTGAATTCACTTTTTCCAAAAACCCATAGAGATCATTCATAAAACATTTCCTAGTTCAATTTATACATTATATTTATATGTGTGTATATCTGTATCAAAGGGAGATTGAGAAGACAAGGAAGGGGGCGACTATAGGAGTCCAGTGGTGGAGAAGCAAATATGAATAGCCAATAAACCCTCAACTGCTCATACCTTAGATCTTGAAACAGCCAACAATGGCTTCAAAGCCCTAGGCTTGTGAAGTTGACTTAGATCTAGCCTTCATCAGAGGGTGACTTAGATATAGTTTTATGGATGGGTTCTAAGTAGGGGTTGTCGAAGAAGGGCGTGGGGCTTCCTCTCCATGGTTATCGACAGGTTCACGGTGAGGGTTTCAACCCATTTTTCTCAGCACCATCTTCAACCTATGTTAGATCTTGGGAGGTGGGGCCAAGATCAAATAATGAGGTTTTTATTTAATAGGTGTAAATATTACTAGGTAGCAATAATAAAAAAAAAACTAACAAATATATAAAAATAAAAAATGGGTCATGATACGGTATATTGTACACTTTTTGACATAATTAATTTTTATAAATTAAATTTAAAATATTTTTTTAGTTAATAATTTTTTTTATAAAAAAAAAAATTAATGTACTATTCAACTACATTTTTGTCTTTTCACTATTTTCAAAATTATAACCAAACACATTCTCACATTTTTTACTCTGTTACAAAATTATATCCAAATGCAATTTCGGACATTTTAAAAGTTAAAATACACTTTTTAGAAACCTAACTACAAAATAATTTTACAAAAATTTTCTAAATTCGATCTTATTTTTCTATACCTTTCTATTTTCCCCCTCTTTTAAACAAAAATAGTTATATCAGGACGAAGAAATCATTAGTGGCCTACTTAGAAGAATCCATCTCCACTTCCATTTGTTGGTTGTGGAGTGCATCATTCTTTACCTTCTTCATGCTACATTGGAGATGGTCCTCCTCTTCAACAGACTTGGCCAGGTCGGCAACTTGATCATTAATGGTCACGAGAACATTTTTTTTCACTTTGATCTTCTTCTTTTATACCTTTCTATTTCCCCCCTTTTTCAAACATAAACAATTATATCGGGACAAAGAAACCATTAGTAATTAATATCTACATCTCCACCAAAAATTAAATAAAATGTATTTCAATTTTTTCACCCAATAAAAATATAAAGCGCGAAAAAAGCACCTATTAACTCACAGATTTGTTGAAAGCAATTTAAATTCAAAACATAACAAGGAAATAGGTAACTAATGGTTAGAGAAACAATAACTTGGAAGCTAGAAAGATCTTGTCATTCCTTTGTAAAAAAATGGAAACATATTCCAAGAAGGCAAGGACATTATAAGACCTGGCCTTAAACTGCTAATTTTTTCCTCTATAAATCAATGCAAGTGTGTTTGGTGAACGTTCCAAAATTTTATAGGGCACACAAGTTATGAAACCATGGAAAGGTTAAGAAGAAGGGGTTCTTGATGTAATTTTTTTGGATCAATCAAATATACAAAAGAGCTACTCATTAATTCAACAAGTATGAGAAGGGATTTCGTGGTAGGTAACTTAAAGATTATATTATATTATATATATATATATATAAGGTTATATTCTAGAAAAAGAAAGTATATTTAATAATACAATCTTTCCAACATAAATTTATATCAAATTACGTTATCAAATAAAATAAATCTATCTCAAATTAAAAATGCCCCTCAGCATTAACAAGACCTTCCATCATCCTATAAAAAATAAGACATATTTGCGCAGAAGCTTCCTAGAGCCTAAGCATACACAAAACATAGATCTTGAATGAATCCATTTAGAAAGGTGCAGCCATAATCTTAGGCACTCTTCATACTACCTTCTAACAGAAGACGTGAAACTTTCTCTATGACAAAAACTAACGGATGAGATGAAGAATATACCTTAAAGATCAACCCGTTACTCACACTTGATGGACTGATATATGTGCCAAATGAATAGCAAAGCAACACAAAAACCAACCCCAAGCATAAGAAAGAATCCATAGTAGATGCAAGCCCTGTACCCAAAGAAAAGTGAGGTGTGTATGAAGCCAGACATATTTGATCTCGTATAGTACTAATACAAGCAATAGTCATGGTTAAACAATCCAGTTGATCCACCACAAAGAAAATACCTGTAGCATATCAAGCATAAAGATTAGTCCAAGATAGTGGCAAATAGAGGTTCTAATTAAAGCTCATTTGCAGTTCTTTTAGCTTAAATGAAAAAAAAAATGCTACTAAGTTCCCAGTAGATGGAACATGCTGCATTTTCACATAGTGAAAATGAGGAAAATGACTATGGAGAAAAATAGATGCATCTATACTCTGACGATACATTCAAGAATTTATAAAGGGGTGTAGGTATTTATGTGGCAAAGTACAATCAGGAAAACCATTATTACTCAGTATCATCCAATGCAACACAATGTAAACCCACCCAAGGAAAACGTACATACACATTGAAATAGTGAAACTTAGACAGCAGAAACGCGCTAAACAGCACTCGAACATTAAAGTAAAAAGCAATTGGAGAAGTCTACCAAATCACTAAGTCACAAGTGATCCTTCATTTGGAGGATCTACGCAAATGTTTTACCAGTTGAGCTAACATCATACTGTCCAATTGAGACATTGTAGAGCAGCTAAACTTCTCTTAATGTCCTTTTGATCAAGAGCATCAAATGCGATAATAAGAGAATGGTTTTGATCCACTGTGTCAAAGGTGCAGGACTGTATTTCAAGTAGTAATTAGTATTATAGATGCGTTATAAAACTTGGTTAAGAGCTAAAAATCCATCTATGGTAAGGGGGAAAAGAGATATCTAGTTACGCCATCACCTACAATTTTTAGCATACACAAAAAAAGAAGAAACATGAAATTCCAATAAACCTAAGATTGTGAGGAAGATCTCCTAAGTGAAGTAACTTTAGACTTCTATTTTTGTAACTAAAGAATGCATTACTTGCAAGGAAAGCTCTGAAGTATAAAAACAATCAAAAGGTGATACTCCTCACCCCCAAAACCAACCTTGATGACCCCAAATCAGAGTCAACTAAAATACTTAATGTAACTCAACTTCACAGTTCTTGCAGGTATCATCAAATATGAAAATGATAAGATCCTTGCATGAAGTGGTAAAGCCAACTCATGCTACCTTTGCTTTAGTTTGAAGGCCCTGGCGTTTATAGAAGCTATTCTATGGATCAACTATCATCCTACCACTAAAACAATCATTTCAGCCAGAGTCCAAGATTACATAGAATTCATTCCATAAAATATGGAAGCTCTGGTATGATGATTCTTCTTATGATAAGTAAGTTATGGTATGATATTTCATTTTTTCCAACAATTACTTAAGTTGCTTCCCAGTACACACATAGCAAAAGCAACTATGAAATGCACTAACTTGCTAAGTGGCTACACAAGGAAATGAATTAGTACGGGTGATCGAAATACAGTTACATCATCAAAAAGTTGTTTCATTAACGTTATTCTCCTTGCAAAAATATATTAAACGGCATCAAAGATAGAAAAAATTAAAAAAAAAAAAAAAAAACAGCTTTTAAAAAAATAAAAATAAAATTAACAATGTTAAAATAAATAAAAAAAAATAAACCAACACAGTTCATTAAACTTAGAAGCACACCACAGAAGTCTAGGTTGAGATGGTGGCAGGCTTAAGGGATTGCTCATCCATATAAGGTTCAAATGTCTCTCCCACTGATCTCATTCCTAAGGCATACATAACAGTTTAGTACACCCCCAGAAGAGGATGCACAAAAAATATCACTATTCTAAATGCAGACCATGACCTGGAGGTTTTTTTTTTGACCAGTCCATGCCCCAGAAACTCAATATTTTCTATAGTAGTCCTTTGTCTTCCATATTATGATTTTGAAAAAAAATTTAGATAATAAATGCATCTAGTGTCTTTTGTCTATCAACAAGCATGTTATATTCAAGCTAGTAAAATATGATACATCTATTTAATATCATTGGAATATTGCCTACAATATCCCCATGTCAACAACTACAGATGTCACACTGGTGATGTCTTTTTTTAATTGTCGCACAAATGAAGGGGGTTTTGCAATCAGTCCATCATGTTTCAAATTCTACTCATTTCTACTTATCAATATAACAGTAGTATGCAATGGCATATGCATTATTTTGAGTAATTTTGGTCTTATATAATTCAATTTTAGTATCAAAACTATTGATTTGTCCGCGAACCTCTTCTATGTTCTATTGTTTAAATTTCCCTTTACTTTGCTGGAAATCAAAAAACCCAATCTGAATGAGAGGAAATCGAAGATAGAAACTATAATCACAGAAGCCATGTATATCACACATTAACATCATTGGACTTGAAAGAGAACAATGTTCCATCAACATCACAAACACAACTTAAAAGTGAGAATTATTGAGAAATTCCATACAAGAATTTGTGCAGAGATGTGATTTAAATTATTATACAGCATCGTTCATCCATATGCAAGACTATGGACCAAACAAAGGAACAAGGCAAGGGGCATGCAATGGAAATGATATGCAAGCATCACCTAAATTCAATTTGCAAAAATGAATCAAAACCAGATGGCAATTGGCATAAAATAACATCAAACCCACAACAAAAGTTTTATAAATTTAAAATAAATATGTAGAGTCACATGTATCATTTGAATTTGGTATTTACCACATATATAAAGAAACAATTAGCCACAAAAATAACTGAAAGACTTAAATTTCATTGTTTTTAATGATGTCACATGCCTGATGTGCATATGTAATTCACTAATTTGATATTCTGTACCACATTCATTTAATCTTCTCATGTTTAAAAATAGATTAATTCAATAAAAGCTCATAGGTATAGTAACTCGCACAGAGTGTGAAAGTTCATTGAATGGAATCTACTTATAAGACTTGAATCAGGTCTTTCTATTCTAAAACATAACAAATTAAGAATATGGAAAAGGGTTGACAATGTGTGCTAAAACCAGTAGAATTTATTCCCAAAAGAACAATAAAAATATGAATTAATGAAAAGTAAACTTCGACTAGGAGTAATATTAGGACAAACAGGCCAAATAAAGGATCGTTGCATGTCAACGGTGGAGTGGATTTATATGGCATGATTTTAAGGGTATCTGACATAAAAGAACTCAAGGCTACTTCTGCAGTGCATGAGTTACTTGGAGGGAACAAAGTTGTATTTCTACATTCAACAAACAAATGGAGCAAGTGACGTTAACCATCTTCTAATCATAACAATCTGATCAACTGTTGAGAAATGGTTCATTTGTGGCGTTGGGCTGGGGGGCATTGGATGAACAAAAATAAATTAATATATCAAGAAAACCACAAATTTTGGCGTGCGTGATCCAAAAAAGTGACAACATAAACTGAAACCATATGTTAAGAAATCTTGTGTATACCTCCACCACCATTCATGATCCTCTATAGCAAGTTGAAAGTACGTCAATGTCATAGTAATGAAAGCAGTCACAATCAGAAGAATAATTAAGACAATAAATAGGATGTTGTATATTGTGTAAATCATATGACCCCATACGTTTGCAAATATGTAGTAAAGTTCAATATAGATCACACTACAATGCAAAAACCCTGTCATTGCCTTTTTAAGAAGAGTACTCATGTGCCAGGGCAATGGTGGAATCTATTTGGGATACTTTGCGGTGTGGTTTGGAGCTTGGAACTCAGTTCTACCATTTTTCCCAGCAATCCCCCCCTCCAAACAAGTAATGGTGATGCCACTAATGTCCATAGAAGGACTATAACAATGATCATACCAAATGGCAATGCTGCAGAAGCACTGTAAGCAATGACAACTGTGTTTAGGAAGTAGAATGTGAGGAATAGAGGCCCACAAAAAAGGCACCCTGTCAACAAAAAATTCCTCACTTGTCAAGGCAAATATTTAACTTAATTAGTTCACTAAGCTTCACTTCCCAAAACAAAAAATTCAAAGCCACCAAAAAAAATGTTGCTGATAGAATCCATCTATGATTACCCAGTTGGTTCCTTCAAGCTGATAATAGAAAAAGGTTGTGGTATACCCTACAATTCCTGAAGTAAATGCATATATGATCATTAGGGCAATGAATAAAGCTCATTTATTGTATGGATAAAATACACCCACTAGTGCAAGTAGAAAGATGAACACAGTACTGGAAAAACAATCACTAACAAGGTCAAATAAGTTGATTACAGAAGTATAAGCAAAAATTAAAAAGGCTTACTGTTCCAAAAGAATAGGTTGTTATTGAGATACTTACAGAGTAAATCGCTGGGTGCCAGAACCAAGGGCAGCAACAAAGAGTGACTTGTGCTTTAGGAACCAAAACACATCACCATGGATGTACTTCCATCCTGTCTCTTCTTGGTCATCAGCTAATTCCTCGTCATGTGCATACCTATAAAATAATTTATAAAATTATACCAAACATATAGAGATATAGGACATCTAAAGAAACTTGTGCGGCTAAATAAATGACCTTACTTCATAAAATCATTCTTAAGGACTCGCATGAGAATTGTTGCAAGAAAACTAGTTAAGAGGAGAATTGTGACATGACGTATGATCTAGCACCCTAAAAGCTCCTAGTAATGAGTCAAGATTTTTTTGCAGGAGTCTTTTCTAAAGCCCTTATGGCATCCTTCGGGTTGTCCAGGAGTCGGGGTGTAAAATAGTCCCCCACTAACTCCTTCCCAAGAAATAAAAATGATGACAAAATAAACAATCCATGCAATCGCAAAATATACACGCATTGGGAAAGATTTAAGACAATGATGGAAACTTAGACAAGGACTTTAGAGGGCTTAGCACTTTGTCCTAGCTCAATGGAGGTAATATGCCTCGATAAAGGCAGAGTCACTTTAATGATATTAGGGGCAATCTTATTTTTCCCTTTTTGTAGACACCTCATTTTAAGATTTTTGATTGTGTAAAGATTGGTTCCACCTTTTTTGGTAAGTTTCTATAATATGTCTCATCTATGGGTATTTTAGTAATTTCTATCATTTTGCTCTTAAAGGGCATATCTATCATTTTGCCCAAATAGGGAATTTTCAACATTTTGGTTATTTTGTCTATAGAAGACATTTTGATCATTTCACCTATAGAGGTCATTTTCGACACTTTGGTCATTTTTTTTATAGAGGGCATTTTGGACATTTTGCCCATAGAGGTCATTTTCGTTATTATGCCTATAGAGGACATTTTTGACATTTTGTCCATAAAGGACATTTTAGTCATTTCACCCATATAGGACATGTCCGTCAATTTTCCTATAGAAGGTGTTTTCGAGATTTTGGTCATTTTGTCCATAGAAGGCATTTTGGTCATTTCGCCCATAAAGAGCATTTCCTTCATTTTTTCCATGGAGGCCATTTGGCAATTTTGCCCATAGAGGTCATTTTGGCCGTTTCGCCCGTAGAGGCCATTTTGGTCATAATGCCCACTAAAGGCATTTTGGTAATTTCTAATATTTTCGTACCCTTTAGGGAGAGTTTGGTAAATACTACAAGTTTCCCACCTTCTAGGGGTATTTCTATAATATTGGTGTTATTTTGCCTTTTTGAGGGGTACTTTGGTAATTATAGAATATTCTTATCCCATATAGGTTATTTTAGTCATTCATTGGCATACATGTAATTTTTATGTCATTTTACTTATATAAGATTAATTTGGTAATTTTAGCCCTTAGGGACAATTTTGACTTTTTTATGCCTTAGTGATATTTTTGTAATTTCCTTGTCCTTAAATTCTCTACTGAATTAGGGGCGATATAGTAAATATGGGTTTGTCCACCAAATACTTACCTATTTCCCTTCCTTCCTTATCCTAAAAGGATTTGCCTAGATTTGTGCACCAAATGCTTGCCTATTTTCCTCATTTCCTTATTCCAAGAGATTTTTCCTAGATTTGTGCACAATATAATATCTATATCTAATTGCTTACTCATTAATCATTCAATCTGGGCCATTCATCCATAGGATTCATTATGAGCCCTTGGATAAACCTCCTTTCTTTTTCCTATAAATAAGACACATTGGCCACCATATTTTCTCTCTTCTCTCTCTTCCATATTTTTGAAGCCTTGTTCTACACAAACAATAGTTCTAATCCATTAAAGATTTAATCCAAGGAGGTCAAGCTCAAAAAATTTTCTAATTCGACCCAATCAATCAAGTAAGCTTCATAAAACCCTACTATTTTCTCTTTTTCGTAATTCAATTTATCCTATCACTCTTGAGAGAATAAATTAAATTAGAGAACTGAATTGGCTCTAATTCCATCATCTAAATGGATACATAAGACGTCTCGTGGGCCCAAGTCTATTATTTTCCTTTAATCTTATTTTCTTTATGTCTTTTTTTTTTTATTTTTTATTCATGTCAATCTTTACTTCTACTCATTCTTTTAGTTTATTTACTTTATTTATTCCGTTTATCTTATTCATTCATGTCATTATTATCATTATTTCTGAATGTTTACTCTTTTTCTTGTTTATATCATGGAATATAAGTCTTGTGGATGAACACTTGAGGCCAGTTCATTCAAAGTAGGCATGATAGGTGCCTAACCCCTTCCCATCTCATACCTTAGCCCCCGAATTTAGAATTATTTAGTTTATTGTAGACTATTTTTTCTTTATTTTATTTTAACCCATGTCAAGGGGTTTGGAATGAAAATAGGACCAAAGCGATATAATTCTTAATTTCTTTGCTATTCTTTTTACATGTATTCTTCATGGATTGTACCATGTTTTCTTGTTATTTAGCCTAAAACAAGCCGACGACTCCTTTGTGTATTCATGTACACCCCAATCTGAAAAAGAAGGCATATTTTTCTCCCACCTCAAGGGAGCAGACTTCTAAATCCGTGGGGGAGGGGGGTTTGTTTGGCACTCATCTCCTAAATTTTTCAACGCTTGCAGTCACAACTTTATCATTTTTGTTTTGCCTTAGCTAAAGGTAACACTTATTGGAAGACCCCAGAATGCTAGTATCGTAATTGCTCTAGTCCCTTTTCTCACGTATCTTGGTAAGGCAGAGTGAAGTCTCATCTTTGAGCATAACTTTCGTAGTCTTCTTGGTCACCCCTTGAGCCTCCTCAAGATTAAATGCTAATAGAGCTTAGATTGAGCTTTCCATAAACACTATGCCCCCCCAAGATTGGCATACCAAAGTAGTGTGGGCTAAGAATCACCGTGATTCCAAATTCCCATGTCACTCTGACTTGCTCAATTCTCTCCTTAAAGTGAGGGAATCTCCTCTTATAAGTATGAGAACGGAGGTACTAACTAGTCACACCGAGGTCATAACTCAATTGGTGCGACACTCTAAAAGGATGTATAATGCACTCCCAGCCAGAACATCAGTCATGAATGGAAGAATCTAAGCCATGGATATTATCTCTCATAAGTATGCGACCCGAGCAACATTTTCCACCCTCGTGTCCACTATTACGGTCTCCTTAGAAAACAAGTGTAAGTTCAATTCCCTTGCAAGACAAGGTGACATAAAGATGAAAAGAGAAAATTGCTTCTTTAGTATTGAACTCTGTGAGCGACTTGAAAGTTCCCTTCTAGCACCAACTAAAGGCCATCGACTATAACCCCTTATAGAAGCTGCTGGTTTTGGGACACACATTTGGTGGGTAAGGGGCCAAGTTATCCAATTTAGAGGGTGCATACTCTAAAAAATTCTCAAACAAAAACAACTAAACAAACAAGTTGGATGTAAAAGTAATGATATCATAACGACCCATTGACCTTCGTTGGTATTCTACTAGCATATTCAACTAATGGTATAAACAATCCAAGAAAAAGGGTATCGAGGCTAACTTGTACTTTTGGGATATCTTGATAGCCATGAAGAAAACCTTGGGATTGACATAGTCTGATAGAGGCAATATCAACACATACCAAGTCAACTAATAAGCTAAGTGAAAGAGAAAGGATAATCACCCCATTTCATGCAGATACAACTGAAAAGACTTTGAAGTTATTCTGTCCCCCTCCACTTCCTTTGAGTTCTCACTTCTAAAGCCAACATATGAGGTTCCTCAATGGATTGATCAACATATATACTCCATACAATCTCTCACCTAGGACAAAAAAATGTACTCGTCTTACCGTCAAAGAAGGAATCCCTCTTCCATTTTTCCTTAGACAACAATGATAGGATTTGCCTATCAACCAGGAAGAGGTCACCAACTTTAGAACCCATAATGTACAAAATACAACAATTAGATTGTAAAAGAACATATAACTTAGAAGGCATGAAGAAGTATGCAAAGGGTTCTTAAAGCACTTCACACTTAAGTTAGTAAGAATAGAGAAATAGAAAAACAAAGAACGGACCGTGGATAAGTATTTATCCACATAATGGTGGTCATACTTCTTATTGATGAACCATGAATGACGTAACAATTCAAAAAAAAGAAGCATAACCCTTTTCCATTCTGTACGCCGGTTAGTCGAATGTAAATAAAGTATGCCATGTTAGAAAGTGAATAATTACAGTCTTTAAAACTCAAAACGTGCTCTGTACGAAAGATAAAAATGGTGCATTTGACAAAATGATCATGTCTCACCAAAACTTAAAGACATATGTCTTCTCTTTACGTGCCAACTTTCCATCTTAAAATTTTTTTGACGCGTGTATTGCCACTTTTCCACCTAGAACTTTTACTTTTGGCTGACAATAATGTTAGGTCATCTGTTGACATAACACCAAGCCTTTACAAAGACACTTGTCCTAACAACCTCTATCATGACTCACAAGCATGGTGTATATGTAAAGCATGCCACTCTCGAATTTCCACGCACCTACAATAACCTTGTAAATAAAAACTAAGTATTATTCCACAAACAAACTGTGAGTGGGGTACCCTTAAATCATGTTGGCCATTTATATTGGACTTTGAAAAGTTACTCTTTGACTTCTAGATGTAGTGAAGTATTCCTTTATTGTGAGCTTTGCAAAGAACCATATGACCAAAAGTCCAACGAGGACCATAATTGCTCTTCCACAAGCTTAGAGAGACTCTTAGGCCATGTTTGGTAGGCTGTAATGAAGGTAAGAATGGAATACGCATTCCTGATTCTATTCCATTCTTGTGTTTTTTTAGACTTTTTAGGCCAGAATGGTCATTCCATTAATGACTATTCCCAAAGAAGCCGGAATCTCCATTCCTTAGCAAAAGTCACAGATGCTCATTCCATTCCTTATCAAAATTTTTAATTATTTTTTTTTTTGCCAATAAAAAAAATGCAGGTTGAATTTTGTTTTTTGCCAATAAAAAAAATACAAATTGAATTTTTTTTTCATTAAACGTACATGGAAATTTTGAAATTTATACAAGTAATTTGAATATCTAACTTAATATTAACTTCATTCCAACAATTTGATGGTTCAAACCAAACACAAGAATGTAATTGTCATTCCATTATTGGGTATTCAATCAAACAAAAGAATGGAATAATTATTCACATTCCATTCTTGTTCCATTCTATTCCTGATGCTATTCCATTCCTGTCTTATTCCATTCTAACGTACCAAACGTACCCCTAGAGTTTGGTTCACATCTATAGTATATGATCGTTTTGCTATAGTCTAGATTCATGCTGCTTAAGATCTTGTGGCATAGTGACATAGATACGAGGACGCACCAAGTTATCTTACACTTTATAAGTGAAGGATACTTTGGTTTAATAAAAATAAAGATTCCAATTGGCTCTAGCTATCTAGGACCTTCTTTGTCTCAAATACAGATGGGACACGTGGCCCTTGTAGTGTAGAACCTACTAACCCTAGAAGTTGGCATATACCTCATCTACTATAAATTCAAGGCCAAATTTATCGAACAGTAATAAAAGTTAACTACCATCAGTTGTCATCAATTTATAAAAAAAGATATTCTAAATCTTCACTTTATCTCATTAGCTTTATGATATCTCATGGAAGATTCATTAAGATCCCGACCTTTTTCACTAAATCTCTATTTTTAGATTGTTCATATCTTCTTCCTTGACCATTCTATTTTGTGGCCCATTGCATTATCTAGTGTGTATTTATTGCTCCCCATAAGAATCACACGATCTCCTCAAACAGTTATGAGATTTTAGCCATCCTCACCTCATAACCATCTACAAAATTTTATATTCATTTTTTTTATTTTAGAATGTTGTTATTTTCGTAGACAAGATCTTCCCTCTTACAATAATGGATTTCTTAAATGTGTGAAACTATTGTAGAATTTTGACAAATAGATTCCAAAAATAATTGTAATTTTATTTTATTAAGAATAATATAAAATAAAATTGTTGTGCCATCATCATCCTCGTCACCTATAACTATTGTGAGAGTTTTGGTTCAAAGCCCTAGAGTGTGTGCAGCTAAATCAAAGCTCATATCTAATTTAAGCCATAACCCAAACCCATTTTAACCAATTAAGACCCAACCCAATATCTATAACCCACATAGACCAGGCCAGATTCAAAGAAAAAAAAAATAGAGTAATGAAGGTGACTACGTTCCACTGTCGTTGCCTTCCAATCCATTAGTTCATCCCCATGGTCTCGTCAAGCATCACTAATTACCCTCAAGCCTCACCAACAGTTGTAACAACCAATCTTAGCCTTGTACCTCCGCCACATCTTTTAATCAACGGTGCAACGTCTCTATTCTTCTTCCAACATTCGATCAACCATCCGACTCAGTCGTGACCATGTCATTGCACCTCATCGTCCCTACCAAAAATCATGGCTGCCACCGCTTGAAGCAAATATCCACCAATGCACCAAATGCGTGCTCTGCCTCGAAAATTAGAAAACTCACTCACTGTTGCACCACCAGACTTTTCTCATCATCGTGCAAAAGCCTCTAGTCATGCCATCATCTTCTCCACTCTCACCATTGCAAGCCTAGTAACCAACAGCGTAAGACGTCGTCGTCCTTCAACTGCGATTCAACCACCTAGGCATCCAACAGGGCCTTCCTTTCATCACTTGTGAAACCATTGTCATCAAAACCACTATGGCCGATGCCGCCACCACCACCAAAACCCACAATGTTCGCTACCCCTCAACCACCTCTACCACACCACTATCCAAATCCCAACACCACCAACCCTTCTCAGTCAACGTTCGTCACTTAGCCGCTCCTCCATTGCCACCATCTTAGCTTCACGGTCTCCATCCCCATCAGAATTGGCTATGCACACCATCATTTGCACTTTCATATACCGC